>WTXD01000036.1:0-255805 GCA_022496205.1 Gloeopeniophorella convolvens | reverse complement strand
TATTTTCCCTTTGACTATGTCTAATTCTTCTACAAGCCGATTGTTGGTTCCTAACGCACATTTGGGGTCAGTATACAGGACGGAGGTGTAACTGTGTACTGGGGCCTTGATGCTGCCACAGATGGTCACCAGGTATGCTTCCTCGTCGCATGCGCTTCCTTGGATACTGCTTACTGGCAACTTCTCAAGATTAACATTGGCCAAGGGAAAGGTGACACTGGACAACTGTGGGTGTTTGAGAAACTTCAATGAGAAGTGGAAGGAGAGCAGAAATCTGTCAACAAGGGCATCACACAATGGTATTTATATGATCATTGTCCTAAGGGCAACCCAAACGAAGTGCCAGGCGCTGTGCACTATCAGCCATCTCTTTTGACGACCTTTGCCATGTTTGAGAGGCATCCTGAGTGAGGGAGACCATCACAACTATATACAGGACCCTTTCGGCGGCCGAGAGTGTAAAAACGCTTCCAATGAGATACACTGGGGAAAACCGGACTGCAGCTGCAGGACCATTCATGGGTTCTGTAGCCAGCCATATTTGGCAATTCACACCCACGGCGAGGAACCGGTCGTCGTTTCTTGCTGGCACCACTCGACTGCGTCCACTTGCCTGACGCGCCTTCCTTTGTAAACCATACGCACACGGCTCATCCGATGATTACTGCGCATCGAGATAGTGTTGCTCTGTCCTCTTTATCTTCGCAGGCTACATTGATGCTCAAGACATCCCAGCCATCCTACGTACGCGTCCCAACAGCGCCACTTGAACGTGTCTAGTCTGCCACGTTGGGGGGAGCCATCCTCACGTCGGCATGCCTCCAAATTGCACGTCCGGCATGAGGACGAGAAGCCATGACTCGGGGAAATGTCCCTCGAGCCCCTGTCCATCCTTTCGAGAGATTCACTCGCTCACTTAATAAACTTCTCCTGCTCGCGACTCGCCCCCGATTGTTACTACCCTCATACCATCAATGCCATCGCTTCCGGCTACCCCCTCTGGTCCGACGCTCCTCCCATCGGGCGAGCGACTGGACGAATTGAAAGACACGGGTAGCGCCGAGGTTGTAGGCGGTACGTATGATGAGGCGGCACCCGGAGGCCTAGTTTCGCCCGCGTTGCAGGGGATCAATGCCCTCGGAATGGTGCGTGCTTGAATGTGCCTTGGGTCTCCTAGTTTCTGAGAGGCGCACCAACTTAGCCGGGTCCGGGAGTGACGGATTCACTACTATTCGCGCCTCCGCAGGGACCAGCCCCCGCCGCCGAACTCATCATTCTTCCTGGCGGACCCACCCTGACGTTCGAGCAAGCCCGACAGTTCCTCGACTCTCACTGCCTGCTCTTCGGTCTAGACAAGCCAGTCGTCAAATATCAGGAGCTCGAATCGCTTCCCGGCGAAGATGTGTCTTCAGAGGCAACCATGTACGTCGGAGATGCCTGTGTTGGGCGCGGGATTGGGACGAACGAACGGATGGCAGAGAGGAACTGTCTTATTGATGTCACAAAACAGCTCAAGGATCGCACTGGAGCTCTCTGGGAGCTCCTGGCCAAGGATATGGCGGAGAGCGCAAAAAACGACCCGCCTGCAGCCAGCGGCGCAGCTTCGGCAGACGACTCGGATGCCTGCCACATTCCGTACTCTGGGCCGGAACAACACTCCCCGTCGTCATACGTCGTGGCTTCGCCGAGCCCCAGCCCGCCCGGTACTCCCAGTTGGAAAACCGTGCGCACGGTTGCAAGTCGGCGGAGCACCGTGACCCGCAGCTCGATCTTTACGATGCGCCAGCGTGCGCGGGAGGAGCAGGCCAAGACGCAGGTCGAGGTTACGGACGCGAGCGGGCGCTGGTGCCGTGCGCCATCGCGGTGGTGGAAACGGTTGCACCCATTCGCGCGGAGGCAGGGCAAGACGCCCGACGACCCTGCGCGATCGGGCGGACCACGGGAGGACTCGTGGTGCATGGTTGCGGGCGCCAGTGACAGCTCGATCTGGAAGGCCGCTCAAGCGCAGAACGGGCCTGCGCAGCTGGAGAAGGACACCGTTGGAGAGAAACCACAGCAGGAATGCCTCTCGCGACGTCGGGCGTGGTCGCAGCGTCTGCGCTTGACGAGTTTCGTCTGCTGCACTATGTAACATTCATCGAATATCTCATTTTCATATGGTAGTCCCTAGGCTGAGCTCATGGTCGGCAACTTGAGGGCGTACTGCTCCGTGTTGTTGTAATGTAGCGTATGCATCACTCGGCCGTCCAGTTTCCGTCGACCTAATGGGATTGGCCCAATCGCGAATTGGTACCGGATCCGGCCCCGACTCAGTGTTGCGTTCGAACCACCATCGTGGCCTTGCAAATACGCTGTCTCTGCGGCCTCAGTCCCGGTCGTGTTGGAAGTTCATTTGCTTCAGCTTCGCTTCCGTGATAGCATCTGTGTCTTCTTGATGAAGTCTGGCGGGGCAAGATCTAGTACTCAGGGATCAATGTCGGTGCCGGCCGTCGCTCGAGTTGCCATCGATACCATGCACCTCCAAGTTGGAAGTATCAGTGCTACATAGCCTTCAATATGCCAGAGAAGCTCGAAGTCGTCCATTTGACCCAGGTGGATCGAATAAGCTCTCGGGCGCTCCGTGCGTCTCATCGAGCGCACTGCCGTTTGTCACTTTCCCCCCACCGACCCCCGCGTGGGGCCAGACTTTTCATGTTCACGAGTTCTTGCAGCTCCGAGCATCTACCCCCGACTGCTTGCATTTTTCTGGCGAGCCTCCCACCTACAGCCTCAGAAAATGACTGATGGGGCTACAAACTCGGGGATGCACGGCGCACTTGCTATGAGGCATACCGTTCAGCAAGACGATGGTACTGCGCACAGCTCAGGGCGCGTCGACGTGACACCTCAGAGAACATCCCACCCGAGAGACATCACCAGTCATGATTCCCCCAACTCCTGCTCTGAAGCACCCGCGCACGACGCTCGGGGTGAACTAGAGAGCTCTAGGTATGCTCGCCACCCAAAAGATTCCCATTGCAACATTGGTTGACTCTGTCCACCCCCTCAGGTCGGCCACTGAGGCGCACATTGACAACTCCAGTAGCGGCACTACAGTTGCGGGCGACGTGCATTGCAAGGAGACGAGGGTCGACGGATTAGCTTCAACTCTGTCTGAGTTGTACCAGCTCGATGTGCTCGGAATGGTCCGTGGCGCTGCCCATGCTGATCTCTTCATGTCTGACGCGAACGTCCACCTAGCTTGACCCTTGGGCGGAGCAGCCACAACCATACGTGCCTCCGGAGAGTGCAGACCCTGACACGGAGCTTGTCGTCCTCCCAAACGGATCCTCCGCAACGTACGAGCAAGCTCGGCGTTTCGTAGACTTCTACTGCATCCTGTTCCACTCCGAACAACCCGTTTTCATGTACCAAGAGTCCCACAAACCTTTTGGCGAACGTTCCTCCTGGCAAGCGGCCATGTACGTCGGCGGCACCCGCGTCGGGCGCGGGATGGGTGCAGACAAGACGGCGGCGGAGAGGAGCTGTATTTTGGACGTGACGCGGCAGCTCAAGGACCGCGAAGGGGTCCTCTGGGAGCTCTCGCTGAAAAGCCCAGGCGGCAGCGCGGGCGCGAGTGTCGTGCCCACCAAGGCGGGCTCGGCAGCGCGCGACGATGACGGCGATGGCGACCGTGCCAGCCTGGCATCGCGCCCGCCATCGCAGGCCTCGCTCACGACGCCACCGAGCCCAAGCAACTTTTCGAGTTGGAAGACCGTGCGTAGCGTCACGAGTCAGCGGAGTAGCGTCACGCGCAGCTCGATCTTCACGATGCGCCAGCACGCGCGCGCACTCGCTCAGGCGCAGGAGCAGGAGCGGATGCAGGCGTCGGAGTGGGAGCAGGCATGGGAGACACTGGATACGTCGGGCCAGACTCTGCGGGAGAAGCTGGATCTGGCGCGGGCGCGGGATGTGTTCCAGTCGGAGAGGTCCGGGGAAAGCCCGCTTGAAGTCCGCGGGCCCGATGCCGGTCCCGGTCATGGCTCGTCCCGGGAACTGCACAAGTCGAACCCGGAGACCTCACCTGGACATGGGAAGACGCTTGCACGTCGAGCGCAGCCACATCTGCGCTTGTCGAGGCTGTTCTGCTTCGCTGCATGAACTCACTTCGCCGCAGATCACAGCCACGACAGCCATGGGGCCCCGGGCCTGATTCACGAGGCCAGTCGCCCAGTGGCGAATTTGCGCCTCGACAGCGCTCTTGGCAGACGCGGTGCTTCGCTTAGTACGTTGAGGTTCACCAAGACGGCCGCTCTTCCGCCATATGCATCGTCCCAGTTGCCAGAGTCGGAAACCTCTATCCTATGTAACCCTAAATACAATGATGGAGATGTCGTAGATTAGGAGGACACGACACAAACAGACATGCTGCCGGAATCGAACTGAGAAGAAGGCAAGGTCACGACGGAGGGAGACAAAAACGAAGGGAAGTGGCGAGATAAATACACGAATAGTATATACTGTACTGCAGGGCCCGCCGACGCTGCTGCACTGCTGCTGCTACGGATCACCGCGGCTCGCGCTACGCGCGCGTCGGCGTCGGCGGGAAGACGAACGAGCCGTTGCCGATCGGGCTCCACCCGTCCTCGACACGGTCGTCCGCGCGGATGAGGCTCGCGATGCTCGCCGTGTGCTTGTGGCTGCGCCGCGCTTGCTTCGCGGCGGGGCCGACGAGTGGGCGTGCTGCGCCGTTCGCGGTGCCATAGCCGGGCCCGGCGGGGCCCGGTGAGCGGTACGCGATACCTGTATCCTCCTCGTCGCTCGCGGCGTCGCTTGAGAGCTCGTATGACGCCCCGTCGCCGTCGAGGCGCGGCTCCTCGATGTCGTAGATCTCATACTTGGAACGCGCGCTCGCGAGCGCTGCTGCGCCGTTCGCGAGCGCGCCGGATGGCGAGGCAGTCGCGAGGGGGCCCTTGAGCTCGTCGGGGAGGTAGAGGTAGAAGAAGGCAGTGGCGAGGCAGGAACCGCCGACAACGTCGATGAGGTAGTGGTGAGTGAGATACATTGTCGCCCAGTAGAGCAGGGCGGCGTAGCACCAAGCGTAATTGCCGATCTGCGGGAAGAAGTGCGCGAGGAAGAGGGCTTCCATCGTTGCGCAGGCCGAGTGGAGTGATGGGAATGCGCCAAAGACGACAGGCGAGTTGCTAAAGGCGACCGTGTAACCGTGTCCGTGAAAGAGGTTGTCAATGCGTAGGAGTCCGCCAGGGGAACCCTTCATTGAGTACTCGGCAGGTGTAAGCCCAAAGATGACCTCATACCAAGGCGCGGAACACGGGAATAGGATCTGCGTCACGACGCCGACAAAGTTCATCCAACCGAATGCACGTCCCCAGAGGTGGAGTACTTGCTTCGGCCGGAAGAGCCACAGGAAGATAGCGACGACGAATGGGACGGTGAAATGACCAACGCCATACGGTATCCATGCGATCACATCCAGGATGGGGTGGGTGAAACGCGTCAGCAGATCTGAGATGTTGGCCCCGAACAGCACCGACTCGAGCGTGGGAAGTACAGACACTGAGATGCTTGGGCGGCGATTATTGGGAATGAACTGTGACGAATAAAACGTCATAAGGTATGTCGTGATGGGCAACGCGGGTAGGAAGAATTGGGAGGTAAATGGAACAAGGAGGAGGCCTATGTGGAGGATGGGAATGAGGAGCTTGAGGGGAAACCCAGGGACTCGCATTATCACGAGCCAGAAGACTGAGTTGACGACATGGATGAGGTAGACTGAGTCGGACCAGGTGAATGTATGCTTCTCTAACCGCCGGAGAGTGTCCCTTGGGTCGAGAGACTTGTCCATACGACCCACGGCCGCGACGAAAGCAGCATAGATGCGATTCCCCGTAAGCGCGAGGCCGGATCTAGGAGGCATGGTGGATGTAGTACGGTGAATGAATGGTTGATGAGCTGCTTGTATCTGTGAAAGCTCTTGGTGACTAGGAAGCCGGAGTACAGTAACCTCGTGAAAAGTGGCTAGTGGGACTGCGCTATAGGGTTAGCGTGGGGCATGGCGCGAATGACATGTTTGTGATGGCGCACGCTGATAGAGCCGCCAAGGCTGGTGTGGTATCGCCTTTTAAGTGGTGTCTGTCCGAGAGAAAGCGGGTCGCTCTGCGGAGCTGGCGTAAGGTTTGTTGTGAAAATGGGGATGACAGTACTGCCACGGGGCGAAGCGTCAGCAGATAAGCACGAGATAGAAGGCTATGTAGGGCGCACGAGCAGGAGCAGATATAGAAGGGTATCGAGGGAGTGGAGTACAGCAGATGATGAGAGGATGTCGTTAAGAGCGAACCGAGGCGAGTGTTGCCGGGCGCTGCGCGTCGACTCTCGCAGTCGGACTCGGAAGGCGGAGCGGGTGACCGTGGGAATCCTCGGGTGTGCTGGGCCGGATAAGAGCCTCTCCGCTCGTCCGCTGGCCTTTATCCACTCCCATATCAACCACCTTGACTGGTCGGTTGTCTCTGGGTCCCCCGCCCTCTCTTTCCCCCATGCGTCTCCTCACTTCCACCACCCTCGCCCTCATGGGCCTTGCGGGCTCTTCGCTCGCACATGAGGGCCCTGTCTCCCGTCGTAAGACCATGGGCTTTGGTCCTGTGCACCCACATGCCAAGTTCCACAGCAGTCCTGTCTCCTATGCCAAGGCGTCTGCTTTTACTGCGGATCCGTACGAGATCGCCCGCAGCTTCGTGTCGGAGCTTCTCCAGGACCAGATTTCTGGAGATAACCGGTTCGCGATACGCAAGGATTCGTACACCGATAAGGCTACTGGGGTCACGCACGTCTACTTCCGCCAGATGGTCAACGGCGTCGAAGTTGCGGACGGCGACATCAACGTCAACGTGAAGGGCGGTACTGTTATCTCCTATGGTGACTCGGTTAGTGTCGCGTGCCTGTCACTCCGCTGGCAGAGCGCTTACACCAGTACCCCAGTTTTACCGTGGCGATGCGCCTAACTCCTTCATGGATGATCCGGTCACGCCTGGTCCTCATGCCGAATTCTGCGGCCTCTTACAGGACCAGTTGATCGAGCGCGCTGATGCGCTCCAACAGCGCGTCGCCGCCTCGGGTCAGGTGACCATGTCCTCATCGCTCCCCGCGGACGAGCCGCTTGAGCGCATGCATCGTCTCCACAGCTGGAACTGCAAGCACGTCGATACGCCCTACGAGTTTGCTGCGCGGGGTCTGGTCAAGCCTGAGGACATGCTCGACCCTCGTTATGCGCTCCTTCAGTTCATGGTTGCGGCTACGCCCAACGATGAGGTAGCTGCGAAGATCCTCAATTCGCATGACGACATCCTGGCTGGCATGACATCCTGGTTCGAGTCCCATTTCATTAGCAATGATGAAGCCATTGGTGTCGAGGTGATCAAGAACGTCCCCGATGCTGTTTCTCCCGTCAAGGCGAGGCCCGTCTACATTCAGCTTCCGGATGGCGACAAGACTGTGCTTATGCACGCTTGGCGGGTAAGGGTCATGAAGCGATTTCTAGATTTGCAGCTCTCTAACGTATTGTAGTTCGAAGTCGAAATGCAAGACAACTGGTATGAGGCTGTGGTGTCAATCCAGGCGCCTCACCGTATCCTTTCCGTCATCGACTGGGCGTCCGACTCTCCCCTCCCATCTGAGCCTCAGCATCCGCCTGCCAGATATAACGTATTTGCATTCGGTATCAACGATCCTTCTGAAGGCAATCGCTCTTTAGTCAAGGAGAACTTCGATTCTCTGGCTAGCCCTCTTGGCTGGCACGTCATCCCCGTTGCTAATGACCCACTCTCCTCCAACCTCAAGAAGAAGGGCCTGTACTCGAACTTTACCACGACTTTTGGCAACAATGTTCGTAACAACGTCTGGCTTTTGTGTACTTTCGCTTACATTGCCGTCAGGTGTTCGCCCATGAGAACTGGGAAGGCCAGAACGGCTGGCTGCACAACTATCGCCCTGATGGCGGCGAGGATATGCTGTTCAATTTCACATATAACCCTAAGCTTACGGAGAAGCCTGACTCGCTGGACGAGGCGAAGAAGTACATCAACACTACTGTCACGCAACTTTTCTTCACTTCTAACCTCGTACACGATCTCTACTATCGGTATGTCTTATTGCTTCACATATCCACTCACTTACCGACGTATCGTTATCTAGTTACGGCTTTGACGAAGTCTCCGGAAACTTCCAACAGCACAACTTTGGACGCGGTGGTGCCGAGAACGACGCTGTTATCGCGAACGCTCAAGACGGTTCCGGCTACAACAATGCCAACTTCATGACTCCCCCAGATGGCCAGAACGGCCGCTGCAGGATGTACCTTTGGAATACCGCGAACCCCTACCGCGATGGCGATTTGGAGGCTGGCATTGTCATTCACGAGCTCTCGCATGGTCTCAGCACACGTCTGACTGGCGGACCGGCCAACTCTGGATGCCTCGGCTGGGGCGAGAGCGGCGGAATGGGTGAGGGCTGGGGAGGTAATTGTTTATCTTTCTCAGGTCGGAGTTTGCGTTGATAAGCCCTGCCAGATTTCCTTGCCACAACTATCCGCAGCAAGGCGACTTACTCAGACTTTCCCATGGGTGCCTGGGCTGCCAATCAAGAGAAAGGGATCCGCAACTACCCGTATTCTCTTGTATGATCCACCAGTCCACTCTGCCGCAAAAGATCCTGACCGTTGCGTAGAACGACACCGTTAACCCGTCGAGCTACAAGACTCTTGACAAGCCCGGCTATTGGGGTGTCCACGCTATCGGCGAAGTCTGGGCGCAGATCCTCTGGGTTGTCTCGCAGCGCCTGATTGCGAAGCACGGGTTCATCGAGTCGCTCTTCCCGCCAGTTCCGCTCGAGAACGGTACAGTTCCGACCGGCGACTTCTACCGCCCACAGGAGTTTACTCCCTCGGGCGCGCCCAAGCCGCTCGTCCCGAAGCACGGCAACTCGCTCATCGTCCAGCTTGTCCTGAACGGCATGAAGTTGCAGCAGTGCCGCCCAAGCTTCTTCGACGCACGTGACGCGATCATCCAGGCCGACCAGGTTCTCACCGGTGGTGAGAACTTCTGCGAGCTGTGGCTCGCGTTCGCGGAGAAGGGACTTGGCAAGGACGCCCGTGTCGATGGCCGCACCCCGTGGGGTGGAGGAGTCCGCACCAACGTGAGTTGCCCGTGCCTCCATCACAATGTCCCATGTCTCTAACATATGTGTCTAGGGCTTCGATGTTCCCGCCGTGTGCCACGCTGACAAGACTCCCAAGCCCATCCCGGGGCCTGACCCCACCCCCGGCGAGCCCGACGACGATGAGCCTGAAGAAGACTGGCCGTGGGCGTGATCTGTCTGCCTAGATCTCGTATAGAGCAAGCTAACTGACTTAAAGCCTTCTCTACCTTCTTGCATGCATTCATACTATCCCTACGATACTACGCACACGGCTCCTTACTTAGTTTCGGTCTCGGATGTATGTACAGTTTAATGAGCAGGGCGCGTGAGCCCAGTTCTTCAGAGTTCTTCGTGTTTGGATGCGAGGATGCGTGTGACAACAAGCGAGGTTTGTGGGTGTGCTTGGGGCGGTGACATCAGCTGTGGCACACCGGACCGCCCCCAGCATAATTGGTGTCTGCCTTGGGCCCCGTGGCGTCCGCAAGTCGAAACACAAGGCTCTGCTGCTTATTCTGTACCACCACGACTTCGACCACGGGCATACTCTAGATCGCACGCCCTATCAGCGCATACCACACCCCGGACCCGCACTCACGATCTGACGACCCGGTTCTGCAACCAATACCCTTCCTACCACTAATCTACTCGTGATCCTCGCACCGCACAATGGCACCAACACCAGCGACAGCCCAGTCACAGGAGCTGCTCAACGTCAAGCTCCTGCTCATCGGGAACTCGTCCGTCGGGAAGAGCAGCCTGCTGCTGCGCTTCTCTGACAAGCAGTGGCTACCCGAGGACGAGGCGAGCGCGACGATCGGCGTCGACTTCCGCGTGCATAAGATGGAGGTCAAGGGGCGGCGGGTGAAGATGAGCATATGGGTGCGTACCTCCCCATGCGCATGTGCGCGTGCATGCGCGTAGCGCTGACGGCGCGGCGGGCGCACCAGGACACAGCGGGCCAGGAACGCTTCCGCACCATCACGGCGTCATACTATCGCGGCGCGCAGGGCGTCGTCCTCGGTGCGTCGTCATGCGCATCTCTCTCTCCGCCCGGCGCTGACCTGCCCGGGGCAGTGTACGACGTGTCGAGCCGCGAGTCATTTGAAGCGCTCCCGCGCTGGCTCGACGAGCTCGAGACGTACGTCCCACCCGAGGTCGTCAAGATCGTCGTTGGGAACAAGCTCGACAAGGTGCGTCCCCTCATCCTCGTCCCTCCCCGCTCCCAACTGACCCTACACGCGCAGGAGTACTCGCGGCAAGTACCGACGGCGGAGGCCGCGGCGTTCGCGGAGCGCACGGGCTGCCTGTTCGTCGAGGCCTCTGCCAAGACGGCCGTCGGCGTGACCGAGGCGTTCAGCGACGTCGTCGCGCGCATCATCGACACGCCCGCGCTGTGGGCCGAGGAGACGCCCCGGGCATCGGCGGCCAAGGCGCGTGCGCCCGCCGCTGCCGCCGCGCGCGCGCAGGCGAACATGCCGGGGAACATCGACCTGTCGCAGGAGCAGGAGGAAGACGACGCGGGCGGGTGCGCATGTTAGCGCGGCTGCGTGCCCCGCGATAATCACGATCTTCACGATTGATGGATGCACTGTTTTGTAATATATTGGCATGCTCATGTTCAGGTTCTCATACACGCCGTTTGCAGCAGTGGCTGCGTTGTTCCGCTCTGGGGCATCCTTGCGAAGCTCTACGTGGCCGCTCTAATTTTGTGCTGCCGGGGTCGAAGCACGACAGGACGTATGGTCACAATCGGGTTATATGGTATATCCGGTACTTGGACTTCTGGATCCACTGCTACCCAAGTTGGTGTCCGGCCATCGCCGACGTGCAGGCGTTCTCATCGGATGTCTTCTACTGGCACCTCGTGTGTAAGACGTACTAGTAAGTGCCAGGGTAACTTCGCACGTTGATCTGCACGACCTGCCTCGAGTCTTACAGCCCTCTGCCTCAGGGTGCGCGTGCTCGTGTCAACATTGGCCCCGGTCTATCTGCATCAGCCTTCGTGCTCAATCGCCCGCATGTCACAAGCTGCTGCGTCCCATCGCCTTCAATAGAAGAGTGCGGGTGACAACTTTGAATTACTGGCAGTGACCTAATATATCATCTAGTTCTGGCCAAACGCTGCGACTAATCAACTGATTGGCTGTCCCAGCTCGGTAATCGGCGTCGAGCGCATGCGGCTACGTCGTGTTAGCTGAGTGCCTTCTCAGGACTGCCAATTATTAGGTTCGTGGCGGCCAGGTGCAGGCAAGAGTCGCTCGTTGCAACCACCTTCACCCACTATAACCGTCTCTCCCCAGAGTCCTCAGATTCATCATCTACCAAAAACCCGCAGTTTGTGCACCGGACTCATCTCACGACTCAAAAAAAAAACACTCCCATCCACTTTGAAGATCAATGTTGCAGGACCTAACGCATCCACCTGGGGTCGAGATCTCGCTGGTTGGAGACATGTCCGTCGGGAAGAGCGCCTTGATCATGCGTCTATGCGATAATCTTTGGCAACCTGAGCATCTCGCTGCAAACATAGGGCTCGACCTTCGGGTATGCACGACACGCCGCTTCATCGACCCTAGGAATGACCATACCGTTTTCGTGCACAGACACTCCTGCATAATGTGAACGGGAAGCGAGTAAAGCTGAGGATTTGGGTACGAAAGCTTTCCCGGGTAGCTGCCTCAGCGTATTGATTCTGGTGGTGTTCGGCGTAGGATACAGCGGGGCAGGAGCGATTCCGTGCGGTGGCGCCAACGACCTATCGTCGTGCACAGGCGATCATCGTCGGTGAGATGTCGTCTGTGGGCCCCTCCATCTTGTCCATGTTGATGACTTTCCTCGCAGTTTACAGTATCATGAGTCGGGAGACGTTTGATGTACTCCCAAAGTATATTAAGGACATCGAGACATATGCACATCCTGAAGCTGTCAAGATCGTCGTCGGCAACGTGTTGGACGTGGTACGCGCCCCTCTCTGTGTCATTTAAAGGCGCGAATCCGCCCTGATTGCACGCCACAGCCTAGCGCCTCGAGCCCACGCGCGGTACCGAAAGCAGAAGCAGCCAAGTTCGCTGCAGACAACAGGTGCCTGTACACAGAGACATCTGCAATGACAAGCGAGGGTGTGACCATCATGTTCAACATCGTCATCGAGTGTGTCTTGGCCACTCCAGCGCTATCTGATGGGCGTTTTGGGGAAGGAATGAGCGGTGTGGGACTGTTCACTGGCCCGACCCCCGTGGCTGCACAGCCAGCTAACAGTAATAGAGGTTGTATGTGTTAAAGCTACCGTTCTGGATGTAATACTTCTTCGCACATTGCACAATGTGGGGCGATCGTTGTAGTCCCATACTGGCCCCTTGGCTTGAGTGCAGTGCCCAGTTCCGGTTGCCAGGTGTGCGTGCATGCGCGCCGGCGGTGGCGACGTGCGCGTCTACTCGTACTGTACAGGCACAAATCATTCGTAGTGAGGTTGGCGGTAGTATCGGCGCTACAGAACACGTACGGCCGGGAGTCACCAAGATGGCCCCCCGCCTGGAACAAGGTTGACGAGCTCGAGGTGCTGGGGTCCGAGGAACCTTCCCTCCCGCCCTGGGTGCGCACGCGTGCAAGACTCGCTAGCCATGTGTACTGACCGCAAAGACCGCTCTGTGCACGTTGGGGATCGAAGACCATGGAGTCAGCCTTGGTCGAGTCCTGCGGGCCATCCTCAGTCGGTCACCTTGGAGAAGCTGATTCGCATAGGCATGCCAGTACGCAGTTCCGATTCCAGTGTTGCGTACTCTTACATGGGGTACACATGATTCCATTGACTCATTGCAGTCGTGATAGAAGACTGCTAGCACTCTACGGTCTCCCACTGACCCACCTGCTGTGGGTGTATCGTCACGTAACGTCACCACGAGCGTCTTCAGTCAAGTGCTGTACTGTATGGTCGAGCTGGGCGGCACTATGGTACCGAAGTCCCCGCAGCACTCCTCGTGAGTAGTTGTGGATGAGATAGTAAATGCAGGGACTAGATGCATCACCCGAGTGTTCATCGAACGCATTGGCTAGCAAGTTCCCAGGCGCCGCAGTCGCCGCGAGGTCGGATGGGATTGCGCCGTCTCGACTCGGGCATCTGTCTGCCCTCTTATGGCAACCACGCCCTCTAGTAGGTTGTGGCGGCGAAGAGCACGCAATACTTTATCTACCTTGATCACATTCACTGACAAGGTCGTCACTCCCCGGAGTCTCTCGGACAAGACACATTCTGCTCACACGCTATTAGCCCAATGGCTTCGGAAACACCACTGAAAGTTGAGGTTGTGCTCGTTGGTGGCGCGTCAGTAGGAAAGAGCGCCTTGATCACACGCCTGTGTGACAGACAGTGGCGGCCGGAGCATCTCACCCCGACCATAGGGTCTGACTATCGAGTATGTACCGTCAGTTTGTTGATCGCAGGGAAGGGATACTAGAGCATTTCACATGCAGACGCATACGAGACACGTGGATGGGGTGATGGTGAAACTGAAGATATGGGTAGGAGGGCATACAGCATCTTTTTCCTTGGATGCACATAACTTGCATCTTGAATAGGATACAACAGGCATGGAACGCTTTCGCGCGATCACGCCGTCATTTTATCGCCGCGCGCAAGGAATCATTATTGGTGAGCGAATGTCAGAAGACTGTCGCCGTGGTACCAATCGACAATGACTCTACATTCAGTCTTTGATATTTCGAGGCGGAACACATTTGATGAGCTTCCTAACCACCTAAGAGAGATAGAGAAATATGCAGCTCCTGAAGCCATCAAAATCATCGTCGGCAATAAGTTGGATATGGTACGCACCCCTTTTGGCCTTGCTGAACTACGGGTCATGGCACCCGAACTGACTAGGCAAGACAGAAAGCCTCTCGTGAGGTGCCAAAAGTAGAGGCGGCCATATTTGCTGATGTCAACGACTGCCTGTACGCAGAAGCATCAGCGAAGACGCCTGAAGGGGTTACCACTATGTTCGACATTGTGACCCGGTGCATCATCGGCACGCCGAGGCTGTGGAGCGAGAAGTTTACAGGGAAGACTGAGGTGAAGTTGGAAACCCCGCCAAGTGATAAGAAGGGTTGTATGTGCTAGCCGTGATACCCTGGGTGGCATATGGTCCAGTACGATGTAGCCTGTTTGAGGTCGTACCGCATTGAGATTTCAAATTGTCCACGGGGAGCAACGGATGGCCCAGATCCAGGATCTCGGACGCGCCGAGGCGACGTAGGGAAAAGGTAAGTCGTGGTTGTTAGTCGTGATTGCACAGTGGGAAGCTGTATCGGACACGATGAGTTTTGACAAGCCGCAGCCATGAGGCACTGACCTGTCACCGGTGCAGACTGCGGACAGTCGAGGCGTGACTGCTTAACGAAACACCAACGGGGCGAGCAAATTTTGCGACCTACCGTGCTCCATGCCATATCGAATCAGGAGGGGAGAACTGTGAAACGGATCTTTGGAGGGGCCAGTGGACAAAGACCTTGATACAAACATAACACCTTCGTGGCTTCGGTGGAACCTGGTGGACCCATGGAAAACATACACAGGTTTCTTCTCGAAACAGATTCCCGATGCTGAGTCTAAACACCCCCGCTGGTGCACTCAAATAGGACAGCCGCTGCTAGGCTCGGGCAAGGCGGAGTACAGGTCAATATGATGGTGGCTGCCCTCGAAATGTTCAGTCAAAAAGCGTGTTCGGCCGCTTGGAGTGCAGTTTGAATATAATGACATGGTACCTGGTGGCAGAGGAAAATGTGATGCCGATTTTGAGCGTCCGAGTTGCCCGTATCGCAAACAGGTCAAATCAAGGTTCGGCTTCTCGGCATGCGGAAACTTCCCACCATCTGCTTTTCCGGTGTCTCCTCGGACGATGACGGTCACTCAGGCCCATGTGTATGGACAGTTCCTGCTGCGCCGCGCCCCCCAGCTCAATGCCCAGCTTGGGTCTTATTCCGCCTATCAGACATGTTTTCCTGTCATTTCCGACTCGGGACCAAGCCTTTTGATGCAACGAAATCTCTCTACAACCAAACGGGGAAACCTGCGACTGGCACGCTCGTTTCAGCCTCTGCAAACTCGATGCCTCTGTCTTTCGTGACGTAGGTATAGGCTCTGAGCCGAATACGGAAGTCCTGCTCCCTTTGCTGCACTTTCATCCGAGTCGGGCCCAGCCAAGATCATACCATAGGGAGGCATACAACGACTACCCGTGCTGTGTTCACGGCGACAAGATAAGGGCGTGAGTAGCAGATCTTCTTTTCATGTGAATGGTGTGGGTGACAGCACCATAGATAGGATATAACCAGACTTATTCGGTACTACAGGACATGCTGAATGCTGACGCACATCAGCTGTCGCTACTGGGTGTATCCGTGCATAGCCCAATACACTTTGATCACCTATATTCAGAAGGTCGCCCGAGCACATACCCGGGCATGCATGCGTCTGCATGAGGCACTATAAAAACTTGCGCAGCGTGGGTTTTCAGCAATGTTTGGCTTGGGATCTGCGGCTGTAACGTGAACTCATGGAGGAAAGTGGCGAGTCGGCAGCACAACGCCTATGACTCGCTGGCAGCTGCGGGCGGAAATAGTTGGCGCCATGCCGGGCGGCTACAGAGGCTACCGGATTCTGGATGCTATCGAGTGCCACGCCTTGCCTCTCGAGTCTTCAGAATTTTGGAGGTCTTCTTGCCTTGGCTCAGAGCTGGCGGATTGCAGTGCGTAGGCGCGCGTAGCCTCTATACCCTATTTGTATACTCAAACACTCCGTGCCTCGCAAGGACTTTGAGGTGGAGTCTCTGGTTCAACGCTCCATCAGCATTCTCTGGCTGGCACAGTCCACGTTGCCACCTCAGCCTCCTCTCACAGACCTAAACATTGAAAGTCTCGACCAGCTTCATGGTAGTGCCGTGGTTACCTGTCCGGTACATCGTCAGCGAATGCTTCCGCTACTTGTCTCTTCAAGTATTTTTTCACGAGTGCCACTAGAGCAGAATCACGTTGGTAGCCACTCGGCCTCCCCCGATGCCGGCGCGGGCTACTCGCAAGCGATCAGAGTCTGGTACCGCCAACATGGGCGTCCTTGAATGCTTGTTTTTGGAGCCGCCGGCCATCACGAAGTAGAAGCCTGTGCTTGGGGCTTCTGCCAGCGCCACGGTTTTACCTTGTTAATGGTGAGGTCGTTTCTCTCATCAGTGTGCATAGTCTACCCTCGTGGCGCCTTCTTGTATCACGAGCCTGATTCTGTGCTTTCCACCGAATCCAGTGTGCACGACTTCGAGCTTCTCGATGTGCTTCTATCGCATGACTGTCCACCTCAAACTCCGGCCCCGTCTGTTTTCGGGCGTCAACTCGCTTTGTCAACTCGCTTTAGGCTTGTGAGGTTTGGCTGAATTGGCGCGGGGGCCCCTGACGATCTCTGGAGGATTATGTCATCCCGATGGGTGGGAATTCATGCGCGCCTTTTCCCGTTTCAACGCCTCGGACGGCCGATTCGGAAGCCTCCGCTCGCGCAAGCTCACGCTGTAGGTGCTTACTCTCAGCATCTCTGCAGCATATTTATGATGGGCCATCCGCTCATCCTCTTCACCATTCCTGCAGCCGCAGTCAACACTCACATCCACACCTCTCTCCCCACCTCCTCACCGCTCAATGCCGGCGCAGATCATGTCGCAGCAGGAGTTGCACGTCAAGGTTGTCATGGTTGGCAACTCGTCTGTCGGGAAGAGCAGCCTTCTCCTTCGCTGGGCTGAGCACCAGTGGTTGCCTGAGGACGAAGCCACTGCAACGATCGGCGTCGAGGTTCGGGTAAGCTCACCGACTTGATCTATCTACGCGATACGACGCTGAACGTACTTCTAGAGGCGCAAGCTCGACGTAAAAGGCGAAAATGTGAATTTGGCTGTCTGGGTGAGTACCTGTCATTGTTGCAGCATAACAACGTATACTTATGAGTTGATAGGATACCGCAGGCGAAGAGCAGTTCCGAACCATGCAGCCCGCACACTATAAGGGAGCTCAAGGCATCATATTAGGTTTGTGCCTCTGGGCCCTGCAAATGAACCCAAAACTTACCCCAGTTTCGCAGTCTACGATGCATCATGCCGTCGATCTTTTGAAGAACTTGCACGATGGTTCGCGGAGATAAAGACTTACATCACCGGACCAGTCGTGAAGGTCATCGTGGGCAACAAGGTTGACAAGGTGAGATATCTCATCAGCAGCGTGGATGCCTCATACTTACTTGGTTCCATCTAGGAATTCCAACGCCAGGTGCCCACGGCTGAGGCTGCTGCGTTCGCGCAGAAGATGGGGTGTCACTTCGTTGAATCGTCCGCGAAGACAGCTGTCGGCGTACGCAAGACATTCCGCGACGTGGTCGAGCGCATTGTCGACACTCCCGAACTTCGTGTCGTCTTCAAGCCCAGTCCTCCGCAAGCATCCTTTGCGCGGCCGCGCGCCCCCAGCTACCGCGGCTATTAAAAGCCTCTAGAGGGACCATCATTCAGGCATTGTGAAAATATAGGCGTGGCCGGGAATCAGGCTTAATATGTAACCCCGTTCGCAGCCCACCAGTGGACGGTAGTAGAAGAATAACTTACTGTTTCATTAGTATACCATTTTCTCCCGGGTACCCAATGTGTCGAACACTGCAGCGCATATACCTCGTGCTACCATCTTTAGGGTGATTGTCAATTTTCAGATGTACGAGTTTTCAAATAGTCAGTCGGGTTGAATCACTGTTGGAAGGCGTGACTTGCGTCTACGATTGTTATCTAGTGGCGTTCCCTTGCAGCTGTGTCATAAAAGGGGAGAGACAAAAAATGCCAGGACCGTGGATTGAACACGGGACCTCCAGAAGGCAGGAACGAATCGTCCAACTTCAGTCTGTTGCTCTCCCAGCTGAGCTATCCCGGCTTGCTGTCACGTGCAATCTACAACGTTCTGTGGCGTCTCTGATCAACCACACCGGCTCTTACATCAGCAGTCCCAACTTTCGTTCTGTTGTCACGGACATCCTGGCAAAGCTTTAGTTCCGTGCCAGACCGCCGTCTTCCTCGCCTCTGAACCGCTGGTTCTATGATATACTTGGGGAAAGTTCTTCTCCTGCGTCACTGTTCCGGTCGTAATGGACCTTGATGAGCTCAGAGAACTGCTGCTGAAACCGGAGCATACCGATGAAGAACAAGAGAAGATCCTTGGTGAGTCCAATACTTCCAGTGGTAAGACAAAGACTTGATTATCTCAACATCTCAGGTCTCATCGATCTCACAATCCCGCGCGGTGCAGTCCACGGAGAGCCCTCCCTAGATGCCCTTCTATATGCTGCTCAGGGCATACTCTATCCGACTCTTTCCTTCGACCATATTCCTGAGCTACTCGACATCTTAACCCAAATCGAGCGCACACGAGGATTTTATAGAGAACACGCTAAATGGACCCTAATCTGGCAGAGATTCTACGAGATGCGTCCTGATCCCAAAGTACGCGTTTTGCGAAAGGTTGATAAAGAGGCAATCAAGAAGCTGCTCAAACCTCAACGGCTCGACAAGACCCGCGCTCTTTTCACAAATATACTGGAAAATGCAATTCGTGTGGTGCGTTCCTGTGCTTTACTACGTTGACGGGGCATTGGGCTGATTGAACAAGCATGTGCTACACCTTTGGACACATGCGGAGCACTCCTATCGCTTGCACCATTACCTCCGAATATACTTCCCTTGGGCCCATGGGAGGAACGACAGTCAAAGATTATACCACACTTTCTTAAGCCCAGAGGAAGAAGGTCGCCTTGCCGACGTCGCAGTATCCTGCTTCCAGTTCTTGCGCGATGCTAAACTTTGGGAAGAGCGGCGCCTTCGCGAACTCGACGTCCCGGTGTATGTCTTTCGCTGTGGCGACTCGTTCATGGGCTGACCAGTTCAGTCTTCCTGATTCGTACTACGGTCCCGACGGTGGTTTTCAGTCTCTGAAGTTTCGATTTTTGGGAGAACTCGAAGTCCCGGACGTTGCGGAGTCCATCTCGCTGTACATCAAGAAAGTGGTAGCGATGGCCCAGAAGCTTGAAGACGTATTGGCTCGTCACCAGCCTTGACTCTGATCAGCCTTTCTATCTGGCATTGGTATTCCGTGAGCCAACCGCTGTTTGCATCGGCGCTCCGTTTCTCACGAAGAGTACTAGGGAAACAGCAAACATTTTTGGCGACTGGCCCTCACTCGTGATTCTATTGACCTGCGGAACCGCCAGACTCTCGACTCATCGGTTCGTCACGACTCACTACGCGTGCTCATGCGCCACCTTTACCTACTTGGCCGCTCTTATCAAGCCGGCGCCTACCCATCCTCATGATATCTCCCCTGTGCTAAATCCCGCGGAGGAACTGGACCCGAGTTCGTCATGCCTTCTACATTTTTCCACCAACCATAAGCTTGGAGCTCGTCTTACAGGATCCGGTATCCGTTGTCCGCGTTCGGAGCCATGCAAATCGATAACATTTGCCGCGGCGCGTCATTACATTCCTCGGCTCTACTCGCACACGAGTCGCAGATTTCCCATTCCGGAGGCGGTCGCACACCGCAAACTCCGTGATGACTTCCCTCAAGGTGATAAGCACTCTTCAACTACCTCTTTCAAGAACGAGACACCCCACGTTGCCTAGGCGTTTCTGCACTGTCTCTGGCTTACGGGAAAACCTCGATCGCCCCAACGTTCCCTGTCATTGGTAGTTTCCGAAGTCTGCACGCGGGTGGGGATCGTTTTACGAGCTCGAAACTCTCCATAACATCCTCACGTCACCACGTAGGGGGTGAGTCCCTAGCTAGGGCTTGCATGAGCATGGCACGCAGTCGCCTTGTCGCCTTCCAGGAGTTAACGCACCACTTGCTATCAAGCCATGTGTTTCTCGCGTGCCGAGCACGTGTGGTCCTTCCGTCTAATGTCCTCATATACATCAAATCATTATTGTATCTCCCCTTGGATGCACGGGGTGGGGGTTTCAGCGTCGCGCTTTACTTCCGCTAGCAGAAATCGCATCAGTGAACGATTCATTTGACAATTATCCCCGTCAATGGTCGCGTTCAGCTCTTGGTCAAGACCAGCGGTTTGGGCGGCTATCTACATGCACGCCCCTGGCTGGTTATTGCTAATATCTTTATGCTTTCCAAGTCTCCGAGGCAGGCTTCGACGCCCGAGCCTCCGCTAGTGGTGTCGATCCTTTACGCGAAACTCCGACCGACCTAGAACCCCACTCTTGCGGACTTACTCTGGCCTTGCGTTATCTTCTGACGCAATCTGCATTGGCGCCCTCCTCGGTCACGTTCTGCCTCTTCGGTAGTTAACATGTTTCACTGACCGTCGGCCCTGCCGAATCGGAGATAGCACCCTCGAGGACTCGTGTTTTATGTTGACTTCTCTGTGAGTATTTAACTACCGTATGGTCCTCCACAAGGTACCATCAGCTTCCGACCACTCATTCACTACACCACACCACACACTCGTACCAACATGCCAGCGAAGTTGACCAGTAGTCCCAATGAACCGATCAACGTCAAATTGTTGATGATTGGAGTTGCGTCCGTCGGAAAGAGCAGCCTGCTCTTGCGCTTTACAGACCAGCAGTGGTTGCCAGAGCACGAGGCCATGGCAACAATTGGCGTTGATACTTGGGTACGTGCCAGCTTAAGCTTTCTAATGTACGCCACAAAACCGACTCGCTTTTCTAGTCACATAAACTTGATGTGAAAGGCAAGAAAGTGAACCTTAGCATCTGGGTATGCTCCCTTACGGCCTCGAGTGTACGCCTTGCATTGACGACCTTTGGATAGGATACGGCTGGCCAGGAGCGGTTCCGTGCAATCATTTCTTCGTATTATCGCGGAACTCAGGGCATACTGTTGGGTACGTCCCCACATCATCGCCGACATTAATTGCATTCACCTCTGACTCGTACCACTCCCAAAGTTTACGATATAACCAATCGTGAGTCGTTTGAGGCGCTTCCTTGGTGGTTCGCGGAGCGTAGCAAATACGTTCCTGACTCCGCAGTGAAGATCGTTGTGGGAACTAAGGCAGACAAGGTACGCCCCAGCTTATCACATGCTCCACTTATCATTCCTAATCGCGCAACGTAGGAGCATGCGCGACAAGTATCTACTGCGGAAGCAGCCGCATATGCCGCACGTATGGGCTGTCTTTTTGTCGAAGCCTCTGCAAAGACAGCTGTTGGTGTGCGCGAGACTTTCCGCGATGTTCTGGAGCGCATCGTCGATACCCCCGAGCTGTGGGCGTCACAGAAGCCCAAGTCTCCGCTTCCGAAGGCGCCGAGCCCTACTTACGGAGCGGAGATGAAGCTGAAGAGTGATGCGCTCACCGATCAACGAGAGTGGGTTCAAGGCATCGGCGGATTCGTCTTCACCCGCAACATGTTTTGACGCTAGTGAGCTGCGGTTATACCCTCAAAAAAAATCTGACCGAAGCTCTATACAATACTGTACATGATACTAATACCGTTACTGTAACTATACGCACTACTTGAATATACCATAATCGGCTCCTTGTTCAAACCATCCGAATGCCGACCGATCGGGCCGTGCAGCAACCGTGCAGTGCCAAGGTGTTGCATTACATAATCGCTGCGCATCTCGGGACCCGGCCCATGGGTTCTGACCGACTTAGCGAGCGCGAGTCCTCGCTCACTCTGCCGCTCATTGGTTCCTTGTATCCATGGTCACAGGCTCCGATCTGCTGCCGATCGCAGACGAGAGGGAGAACACACGCCGCATCATATATCCTTCAGCTAATACTCCTGCCTGTAATCGAAATACGGTGTTTTCTCTTCTGACCCAAGGCCCAAGGTTCTGAGATGCCTCAAGTGACGGCGGCACGAAGTCGGCGGTCAGAGTGAAAGCTGACGAGAACTTTCTCTCTCAGGGGAGTGTCCGGGTCTATTGGTACGCGCAGAACTATGTTTTTCGTCGTGTATCGCACTCATGGTTTCTCTGGGATAGAACGGGTTCGACATAACGAAAACGGCATTGTCAATCGACGCCCGCAACACCTTCGATGTTCCCTCGAGTTGTTTCTCCGAGCCTCCATTGAAACGGAAGGTCGAAAACCTCGGATTTTTGGCTTTATCTTAACCTGCCGCCATCCTTCCGAGACGCCAAGACACTTCGAGGTCCCGAGTAATGTCATATCAATCTCTGAGGCGTCGCATTACCGATGTGGGCTCAGACTGGCGCGCGGCGGCCACAACTCGGATGCCTAGACTGTTTCTTGAAAGCCTCAGACTTCCGATGGGATACTCCGCAACTCGGCTACTCACCCCGGGTCCGCTCTGTTGTCGTAGCGAGAGCATGACTTCATTCACGGACTTCAAAGAACTCGCTCTCAAACTTCCCGGCTTTGGAATACCTCAATGACAAAGCGATCTGCTTGTGAGTCGTTGACTATCGCATTGCCTTGCTTGCAAGGTGCTCTTCCCCCCCACAATGTTACGGGCGCCTAGTGGTAAGATGACGGATGATTATGTAAACGAATCCGAACACGGTCTCCCACCTCTGGCATGACGGTACTTACCCCCTCTCCATTTTTCATGCTCGAACTTCGAAAAGACAACATGCATGTTATAGCACAAACACAAATACAAACACAAGCACACTTGCAAGCAAAGGCACCTGCCGCCGCAGGCGGCCCTTCTCGAGTTCTCGCTTTTCGTTGAAAATACTGGTACAGTGGATGCGTTGGTCTTAGCCACTCAAACGGTCCGGATTCCGACTTCATCTCGTGATCACGTGATCGCGTCGCGTTATTTGCTGCTTTATTTGTCCTCTCGAACATGGTCAGCCCCCGCAGTCTGGGGTCTATTCTACGCACCACCCACCCACCCGCCAAGGTCGAACAGAGATGCCCTTGACCAGATCGAAGCATAGGAACTCGTCGCGCTCTCCTGGGATCTCCTCTGCAACATATTTCCAATCAAGCTCCACTCCCAAAGGCTTCCACCCCCCGTCTTACTATGCCGCCGCTGCCGGTCTGGCTTACTCTGCCCCCAACGACGACAGACCTTCTGTGGTACAGGTTCATCAATCCGACAGTACGCAGAGGGCTGACGTGGAGTATGACGATGCCTTCTTTCCCGCCCCCATGCCGACAGCACGACTTCCGGCTTCATCCTCATCCTCTTCAGCTGAACCTACTCTGGTCTCTCGGATGTCATTTCTCAATAGACGTCTCTCTAAAAGTAGCGGGTCAACCAGCAAATCATCTTTGAGGCGCCGAAGTCAGGGACAATTGACCGACCTACCGCTGGTCGAGGCACAGCTGGTCCCATCTTTGCGCGATACTGTTGACAAAATGACGAACTCACCGACTAGTCTAAGCCCACCCCCACCAATCAGCTTCTCTGCACACCTACAACCTGGTGCACCCCTCGCTCGCGCGTCACCCTCCCTACTTCCCCACGCCTCTGTGTCTCCAGGCCGCCAGCGCCAACTGACAGCGACTCCGAAAGCAGGCGCAATTCCGTCACCTTCTACTCCAAGGCTGGCAAATATGTCAGAGGGCAGCCGCATCCCGACCCCCGTCACCAAGACCAGAGGGAAGATATCTTTGAAGCCCGCTCTCAAGAGCCCTGCCATAACATCACCGATGCCAGTACCCGAACAGGGAATTTACGGTTCGCCTACGAAGTCATCCCCTTCGAGATCTCTCAGGTCTGTCAGGAGTATGATTGGCCGAAAGACGCCTCGGATCCCCCCACCCGTTGATGCCGCTCCGTTCGACCCTGGAGGTAGCCCAGTGCAAAACGTAAGTATATCCTTAGTCAGATATTCTAGTGACTGAGACGATTTACAGGTGACCCCGGTCTCTACGCAGTCAAATCACCGTTCGCATGAACGCTCTCGCACTGACCCTGGGCACACCTCGAGGATACCCTTCCGCTCACCCTATGCACCGAATACATCCCGAGTGCCTCCTGTATCTGCGTTCTCCACCCAAGGACGCACCCCACGCGGCATGCCTTTCAGCACCAGAGAAGTCGTCGTCAGCGATAGCTCTGGTTCAGAACTCCACTTGCAGGGCGAACGTGGGAGGGCTCTCTTCGTCACGAACGCTGTCATCGTTCCCTCAAGTTCGAGCTCGAGTGGAGAAAATGAAGTCTTGCTGCCTTCCGCCCCTTCTGGTCACCCTATTTGGCCATTATCCGCGTCTGGAAGGAGACACTCGCGGAGACAATCCGGAGTTGGCCTGGGCTTCGGCTCGCCAGAGCGGATGAGCAACATACCCTCCCGAATCACCCATCCCGCCAACCGCGATACAGCAGATGCCGACGCCGAGAGTGAATATAGTTCCGACCCAGAAGAAGACGCAGACCATCTCGCCGTCTCTTCCAGCGCCTCAATCACTCATCTGCACTCCCTCATACAAAATCGACAAACGTTACGCCCCCCGGACCCTGGTAGACAGACTAGCAGCTCTGGAGAACTCCCAAACCCATGGGACACCAACAGTGTCATGCCAGACGAAGGGAGTCAGCGACGGCGAGAAGAACTGATAGAGCTTGTCAACGAAATGGACCGCGTTTCGTTAGAGCCTGAACAAATCCGTGGATACGATAGCTCGTCTGACGATGAGTATTTTGGGGAGCGAGGCCTTGCAATCAGTCCTTCAGCTGACATCGGGAGCACGTACGGCGGGGAGGGGCTGGAACATCATCTTGGAGCCAGGCAAAACCGTAGATTGTCGCCCACGCGCACGCATCAAATCAATACGCGGCAAACCCCGCGTAACTCCCTCACGCGAGACACTGATATGCGCAACGAGACCTCAAGCACATCGCACCGGATGAGGAACGCGCCCGCCCGTGCAAGCGATCATGGCGATCACTCTCCGTCTGAATACACCAACGATGAGGACGTGAGGTACAACCCCGATCCCGAAGTATCCCCGCTCTCACAGCAGAGGCACCATCAGAATCCACAAGGAAGAACTTATTCGCCTGCAGAAATACCCCAAGCCGACGTCCATCGATCGTGGACACGTGAGTCCTACATTAGGACCCCTTTCAACGAGCATACGACACCCGCCCGCCTTTCCTCTGAGCACCTGGAGAGTTCCGGTAGAGGGGTCTCGCCCAACCCCACTTCCGAACGGTCGCGGAGGACGAGTCGCGAAGGCACCTCTGTGCGCTCTTCCAAAGCCCAACCATCTGATGCGCAAGGCTCAATCGGAAATAAACTCGCGGCGCGGAATCGCGAGCGCAAAGCTTCGCGGCCTTCCTCTCCTTCTAAACGCGACTTTTACCTCCCCCATGCGGACAGCGCGTCCTCGATCGAGAGTCTTCGTTGGAACAACGTGGAGCAAGATATCAGCGCAGGCGCAGAAGCAATATTTGAACAGCTTAGTGTAGGACGTCAGCCCGCTTCAGCCAGAGCCTCACCTACTCCACCACAAAGGCAAACAAGAAGACGAAGTCTCCCCACGGACAGTTCAAAGGAAGGTGGTCCGTCCAGGGACAAGAAAGCTCTGGAAAGCCAGCGGAAAGCCAATGTACCCGAGGTCCCTGCCGTAGCTTCGCCGCACGAGGAAGCGAACCCACCCCCACGACCGCAACGTAGCCAACATGGTTCCCGTGCCCAGAATGCCGAGCGGCGGACGTGGCTCTCTACTCTACCTCTGTCAGCTTTCCATTCATTGATGGATCGCTACGGCGAGGTAGAGATGGAGAGACAGCAAATCATCTGGGATCTCTCCGAGTCCGAACAGGCTTTCGTGAGACGGCTACAATCGTTCGTGCGCCTCTTCATCCAACCGCTTCGTATGAAAGACAGCGTAACGTGGCTCGCCGGCGTCCCTCCGGAGGTGGCGCGGTTATTTGACTGGCTGGAAGACATTATCAACATTCATTCTCAGATATCGTCGACTTTACGGGCCACGATCTCAGAGCAATATCCCATCGTGATGCGCATTGCGGGAGGAGTGCGCAGTTTTGTCCCACGCCTTGAGGTCCACCAGCCCTATGTCGTCCGATTGGAGAGCACCGCCCTCCTGATCAAACGGCTCGTCGGAGAGGCCAATGGCGACTTTGGCGATTTCATCAAGCTCCAGCAGGAGCAAGAGGAATGTAATGGTTGGAATATAGACTCGTTCCTGGTGGAACCTGTCAACAGACTCGTTGACTACCCCATTCACTTCAAGGTACGCACCAGCCACTTTTGGGTTTCTGGTCGTCTCGGGTGCTCATGCCGTGATGCAGCGGTTGTTAGATGCAACTCCTCGTGGTCACCCTGATCACTTGTCCACCTTCTCGCTCCTCCATTGCACTGAAACGATGATCCGCGTCATGCGCGAGGTCAAACTCCAAGAAGAAGAATACGAGTTGGTCAAAGATCGGCTAAGCCGCATCCAGGGCTTGCCACAGTCACTGCAACTTGCTCATCGGACGCGTCGTCTGCTAGCGAGGGGAAGACTGATGCGCGAACACCCTCCTGCAAGATCACGCACAACTACAAGTGGCCACGGATTCTACGACCACGATCGTACCCAACATCACTACGCTGGTCCATCTAGCGGTGTGAGACAATCGAGGCTCATCGACGCGATTCGCTCTGGAGCTGTACGCTCAGACTCGACCAAGTCGACCTCGTCATCTGCCTTCTCTATGGAGTCCCGTCTAACAGACGACTTGCCACCTACGCCATACACAGTAGACTCCTCTCATCCTAGCATATGGGAAGACAAGTTCACCGCGCCAAGGAGCGTACGCTCAAGTCTACGATCAAGTGACGGCTCCAAGCAGGTGCTCTATACTCTTGTTTTCAATGACGTCGTTTTACTGGCGTCGCCGATCCGAGGGTCCGGAAACCGTCATGGCTCGGCAGACCAGGCGGATTCATGGTGCCTGCTCGAAGGTATGGGGATGTCGCGCATCCTGAAGGCTACAGAAGACACTGGTCAGATCATCTTGGACCTACTCCCGCTGATTGACCCGGAACACGTGGCGACAGGAGAGATCCCCGACAGTGGACAAGTCATCACTCTGACTCTTTCTGTGCCCACCGCATCTTCTTCGGGAGCGCCACTGGACTTCACTGCGAGAACACAACTGTGTCAGGGCTGGATCTCCGCCTTCCGGGAGTGCGCCGAGTATACCTTGCGGGCCCTGTCGTTTCCCACGCAATCCGGCAGGCTGTTTGCGCCCACCCCAAGCGCCGCATGGGATGATAACCTCCAAACCTCTATTTCTGCGATCCTCTCAAGCGGGCTTCCTTTCCCAAAGAGTCCTTCAGTGCAACTGGGAGAGACGCGCGCTGACTCGGCCCAGCAGGAGCGAGAGGCTCGCGGATGGTGGGCTCTGCGATTCCAACAAGTCCTGCGAGAGATGCAGCGGGGCGATGCCACCACTCTTATCAGCGTTTCTCCGAGCACGTCCATGGCTACTAGGACGTCAAATAGCAAACAACCAGCAGGAGCGCGACCCCGGGCACTTAAGCTCTCGTCTCTGTCGTCTTCAGAATCCATCGTGAATCGACCGCCTTACTAGATAACGGATGATGGATGTCTTGTATTCAAATATTTACCTACTACCGTGTCTCTGTTATGATTGTATCGCTACCCTGTCTGAATTTGTTGTAATGAAAATGCTGTCACGTAACTGACTCCCTAACTCGGACAAATACACTCGTGCTACTTGGGGTCGTTGCTGTGCATGGTTCTATCGGACTCACGTCGTCCAATCAAAGGTATTGCCAGGATCACGACGTGGAGGAATTAAGACCCAGGGAATATCGATTCCACCTCCGGGGATCAACGTTTCAACGTTCAATCATCAACGCGTTCTACAAGAAGGATCCATCTCCGTTGAGCGCTAGACTCCCGCTGTCTGCTAAACGAACCCTCTGGCTGAGAGATAGGACATTGCGGAAGTCGGCTAACATCTAGTACTAGTTAAAAGACAGCTTTGACGCCGGCAGCTATATATCTGCCCGAGACTATTGCAGTGACCACCAGAGCTTCTCCAACGCCATCTGGGAGGCGCGATCAACCCCGTGACCCACGATACTCCGGCGTTCCTTTGACGCCACCTCGTGTACTCGCGAATGACAAACGTTGCTACTGGACTGCAAATAGAGCGCCAGACTTCAGCGAACGGTTCTAGGTCACCCTATGACGCTTGAACTAGGACAGCACGCACTCTAAATGGTACGGCGATGTGCGCAGCCCGGAGATGACATACAATTCGATAAGCCAAGACTGCTGTAAGTATGACAGGGCTAACGTTAAGTGACACGAGTTAGGCAGGACCGGAACGAAGCCGGGCGCTTCCCTAGCTCTCATTATTAAGAAGGAGCTGCGGACCAATGAGCGTACCCTGGCGCCTGCCAGAACCCTCGAAGAGGGTGCGCATCAGCTCTTTTAGCTCTCATACCTTCGACCCTGTGGGTCAGGTGCCTCGCAGCAGTGCGGGGCCCGCGCAAATCGCACGGCGCGACGGTCGCGCGCGATGTTCTCCCGCACCCGGGACGCACTGCCGCGCTATAGAGCTCAAGATTAGCTAGTTGGATGGGTTTCGAAGCGCGGGCCCGGCGCAGGCACGTCCGCTGCGAATCCGAAGAAGGGTGGTCCCTCGGCAGCGTGGGCCGATACGAGGCCTTCGCTGTCATCGGGCCTCTGCGCGCGGCGAGGAAAATACGACTGGCACCGATGGGCCTGGGAACATAGATCCTAAGACGGGAGCGCGAGAGATCTTCTTCCCAGCATTTGTGCCCGTGCGGCGCAGGTGGACGCGACGCACGCAGATCTTGCGACGACGAGGGCGTTACGTGAGTCGCAACTGTGCTCGTCATAGGGCTACTGTACAGCAGTCCAGTACAGGAAATGAGATGCGAGGGTCACGCCGGTGTCATGTCGACGTACCTTTCTATCACTGCTCAGGGTGGTGAAGAAGGAGCGCAAGCGCCGGAGAATGTGATGCGTACGGCACTGAGATACGGATCTGATGAGGGCTGACGCACGCAACGCTGGTGCCTCTCAGAGCTCTAACAAGCACGTCCCGATGGAATAACGCAGCAATGGCACGGCCAGTAGTCCGAGCCGTGCCCCACAACGCCATCAGGCCCAGCTTAATTAGACATCAGCCTCGATAGTATGCATGGACAATGCGGCTTGAAGGTAACATGCCTTCCTAGATTGCGACAGACGTCGTCAAGTCCCACGCCTATTACAAGAGTCAACTATCTGCTGTAATAGACTTGATAGAACACAAGGCTGACCTCATAATGCAGATGCGGGACATGTCATCCGGGGCTGCGAATCTCCTAGTCACCTGCGCGGGTCCTGGGAGAAGGTCAGACGAATACAGGCTTCGTATTCTGCCCTTGTGCACAACACGGGGCACCCTCGAACTTACAATGCACACATCCAGCAAGTAGCATGCACGTTCGATAAACAAACATATGCTCGGAGTTTGCACCGCTGTCACTCGGCAGATGCGTGTGGGCTGCGCGCAGATCGCAGACTCGCAAATGGGCCCCCCGCTGGAGTGCCTGCGCCGAGTCTAGCATCGCGCCTTGGAAGAGACACCGCGCGCCACGTCCAGGAGAGGCAACCGCGTCAACCAGCGCAGGCCCTGGCTTGCATCATCGCCGCCATCACCACCAGCCCCGTCATCACTGGCGCCGGCAGATCCGCGCCAAGCGGCCCTTCCTGGAAGCCGCGATGGCGGGTTTCGAGTGGGGGCCTGGGCGCGCGGGGAGGCGCCGCAGCGAGCGCACTCACGCTGGCTAGTTCAATGCAGGCCCGGAGTCCCTTCGCCGCGCACGGGCGCTCCGGGCGCGTGACCGCCACCCGGGTTCCGCGCCCGCCCCGTCCGCGAAGCGCGCGGCGCAAGGGGTTGCGAGGTCCCCCCACGCATGCCGTGAGCGTGAGCGCGAGCGCAGCCAGGCCAGGCTCGAGCTCGAGCTCGACATGCTTGGCGTGCCAGACCCCCCTGCGCCCTGCGCCACAGCACGGCATCGCGCAGCATGCGCACACCAACTATATGCCGCGCGCGCGCTACTGGCAGATCTGCGCGAAGCACCAGGAAGCACGACGGAGTTGCGCAAGAAGACGAGGTGAAATGAAGGGCGGAGGTGGAGTGCTGGATATGCACCCCCGGCGGCAGTGGTCGCAGTGATGATGGAGATGCTGCTGATGTCGATGATGATGCACTACGGGGCACCGCGAGTCCGCACGGGTACGCGTGCGGGAGCCGGGGCCGGCATTCCGAGCCAGGGCGGCGCGGGGAAGGGCATCGAGCGCCGCGGTTCGCGCTGCCCAGCGGCGCACGCACGCTTTGCTCGCGCGGGGCTAGCATCTCCATGAGGAAGCGGGCTCGCTCACCCTGCGAACCGGGAGCGAGCGCGTCGGCGTCGCCGGCCGGAGGCTCGCCGCACTGGCGCCCGCGCCGCCCAGGCACCCAGGCCCGAAGAGCGCACGCGCAGGGCCGCCAGTGCGCGTACTTACTACTAACACCTCCATGATTAATGCGCGGTGCCCGGCTGGTAGGAAGCTGCAGGCGACTTTGCGCCATCCCGGCGCGCGCCCTGCGAGGCGCGCGGCGCGGTTCGCACGGCGGTGGCGTTATCCAAGGCGTTATCATCTATCTAGACACATACCTCCAAGCGCGAAGAAGTAGAAGACCGTGATGCTGACGCCTGTCGCGCGCGGTCGCGGACGCCTGACGGCGCACGTTTGGCGGTTCTGGCCAGTGGGCAGAGATAGGAAATCTGGAAAGATGGCGAGAAGGCGCGAAGCGCTGCTGTTGCCTTCCCGCGCGTTTGCAGAGCTCAAACTGGCAGGCATTAGTCAAAAGAACAGGGCGGCGCGGTGTAAATGAATTGAAGGAGAAATTGGAAACGGGCGCGACATAGTGGGAATTGGGACGCGGGTCGGGAACTGGAGTGCACAGGGCGGTGGGCTATCAATAAGTATACCATCACCGCCGCGCTCCCATGCCCCAAGGTCGAAATGTCTGAAAGAAGGGCCGCGTCGAGTCTACGCCCACGGCCTTCCGTTACCAAGGCCTGATTGAGGAGACCAGCCCATGGCTATCATGGACGAGATCCTCGCAATTAGAGTGATAGCGGCGTATGCCGTAGAGCCTGGGCAGAGTCTGAAGTCTCCAGCTTCGGAAAACAAAGACACGCGAGGTCTGCAGAGTCAAAAACCCATCCGTGGCCGCACCAGTGGCAGCGGGGACCTGAACTGAACCGAAGCACGATATGTCGAGCCCCCGATGATGCGAAGCAAGGAATTGATAGCAGTGTTCCATGGAAGTCACTCAGGGCGCACTGTGGAGTTGCCAGATGAAGGAAACAATAAATTAGGCAAGGAGCGACAAAAGCCATCTACTGTAATCGTCACACCATCCGTAATGCATATGTGTGTATGTGTAATGTACAGTACAGTCAACTGCGTCAGAGAAACGACGACATCGCCGGGGGTGTGCGGAAACCGAATAATCATAATGCTAATGGGGTCCCTCTCTCAGGGAAGGAGGGAGATGCACCAAGTCCGACGAGGTATTGCAACGCCGGCAATGTATAGGGCGTGTATCAGCTTGGCGCCCATCCGGAAAAACCTCATCGCAAGAAGTCGGGAGGTTCCGTGCCCTCTAAAACTGCGTTGCATGTGGCGCGCACGATTGTGCGTAGAAGTGCCATCTGCTGCAGGAACGGGGGTGGAGACAGCCTAGCACCCGCCCAACTCGCGACGGAGTGCCTCGGCCCAGGCCATAACAAAGTAGCATACGCCCATCGGGACGCCGCACTTGATCAACACCTCGTTCCAGTCCCAGCGCCGCCCGCCCCAGCGCCCGCCGATTTTGAGACGCCAGCCCTCACTGCCGGAGCCGGCTTCCCACCAGAGGTTGCTAGTCACCCACAGTTGGATGGCCCGCGAACATGATGTGAAGCTCCCGATCGCCGCCCAGCAGACCACGGGGCGCTGCTCGTGACCGATGATCATCAGGCTGTAGTGTGTTGCAGGCCAGCAGATTGCTTGTAACGCCAGCAACCGAATAAGGGTAGAGAGCGGGGGATAGTATACCTTCCATCGCTGGAAGAGCCCTGTGGTCAAACACAGGCACTGATACCCCGTCAATGCCGCCTGAACAGGATGGAACATTAGGGGGGGGCGAAGATAGAGTAAAAAAGCAACATGACGTACCCAAAACGCAGACACGACGTAATCAATAGGACTGATCTTGCCATTTAGAGGTGCATGCCACGCATTGAAAAGGTTGTAGAGCACTCCAAATACCGCGGGCACGATGGAGAGCATGCGAGACGCCTCGAAAAGAAGAGGCGTAATGACCTGCTCGAGTGTATTCGGCGGCACGAGCGGGCCGGAGACTGGGACGATGCGCGCAGTGGGCAAGTGTCTCGGCTACGACGACGGATGTAAAAATTCGGGTCGGAAACAGGCACAACGAATCAGCCTCACCGGTTCGTCGGCCTCGGTCTCGGTCTCACCTGCGCCCAGTTGCCCAGGTGCGGTGGTAATGCCCTTTGAGTGTCGGGGGAAGATGCGCGAGCGGAATGCGGCGGTGTGGCCGAGCTGCTTCGCGGTGAAGATCATGCTGTCGTCCTCCTCGTCGAGCGGGTCTGCTTCTGACTCGCTATCAGAAGATTCTGCACCTTGCGCAAGGCGCGTGCGTGGCTGGGTATATTGCGCCAGGAACGCTGCGGTCGAGACGGTCTGCGCGAGGTGGGGAGACGAGCGAGACTTGGTCGTAAGGGGGTAGGGCGTGTAAGGCGGTGGGGAACCCAGGTTGGACGTGGAGTTGCGGGGATGCACGACGGGCGTCGCGGAGGGTGTGAAGAGGAAAGGACCGGGAAAAGAGACGGCAGTAGCAGAGGAAGCACGCTTACGCGAGTACGTATTAAGCGTGGACGAGGAGGTGCGTTTGCGGAGGACAGGAGCGGTGGAGGGGCCGGGCACAGCAGAGGAGGAGCTGTTGTGTCGTGCGTGAGAGATGGGTGTGAAGGAAAGATCTGGGCCAGTGCCTTGCTGCGTGTGACTCTTGGCTCTTGTTCGCCTGGGATACGACATGGTCGGGTTCGGGTGAGAGACGAGGCGACAAGCGGGAGAGACGAGCGGGATAACGCACCTTTAGCAGGATCCAGGCGAGGTCTTATACAAAGAGCGCGCTTTTGGTGAAGCAGAGAGCGGTTTGCCTATTCGACCAAAGGACAAATTGGGAGTGACGGAAAGGAAAGAGTCCGCATGGCGATTGGCGGCGCGCCGGAAGACCCCGGGATTCCCTGTGGGTAAACTTTATCTCTCCTCTATTATCCCAATTTATCCTCTCTATACTTGGCTGCAGATCGTCTTATTCGTCACTTTGTCCCGCCTTCGCGCAGTTCTTTACCATGCCGACGCCCCCGGCACCGCACATTGCTATCTGCTCCCGCGCACCGGTGCCCCAGGTCCTCCCTCCGAGCCACCGATGCTCCTCAACACCCTGACGTCGAGTGCGCGTCAATGCCGCCCCTGCGTTACCGCACTGCGATGAGTCGGACAACGTAGATAGATAATACGGGGACATGGCCCCCGATCATCGTGTTCTCCCTACACGCGCCGCTTTGATGATTCAACAATCTCGTCCCGCTCGTCCGAACAACCTGTCTCACGCAACGCATCTCTCACCTTGTCATTGATGAACATTCCGGCATCCTCGCGCGCTCACCCTAAGATAACGCCTTGCAGTCTACACAGAACGCCCGTCTTCCATCAACACGTCTGTCCCAGGGCGTTTAACTGGTGCAGTAATACTTTCCCCGCTTATCCTTCCCGCTGAGAAATATAAGATCTTGATCTCGCTTGTCGCTGTTCCTCAGGACGACGCATTCCGCTCCGAGATGATGGTTCATGTGTGTTGGGATTCGCTCGGGTTCTGCCATTCGCTCGACAGTCACGCTCCCAAGCCCTGCGCGCATTTCGCCACTTCTCTCCAACGACGTATAGCACTTGCACGTCCAGCGAGATTGTATCTTCGGGCTGTGTCTGAGAAGAGATCTTCCGTGAGCGTTCCTCAGCTTCTCTCAGTATAAGTTTTGCATCTTCGATCTAGATGAGGAGCTTCGCTGAGACGGCCGGGCTGGAATATCGTCGGCTTGCCAGCGACTACTTCCGATCATCCCTTGGGACAATTTAACGTACACTGCGGCCCTCTGGACCGAGTCTACACAAAGCCTGCAGAGGTGGCGCATCACCGGTCCGACCAGCGAGCGTCCGGTACCAACTGGGGAAAGCAAAGTCCGACTACGAGGCGGTTCCTTGTCAACAGCACTATAGACTTCCGGCATGCGCGGTGCCTTCGTCGCTGCGGGCGGCTATCCACGCACACTTCTTTCGGCGGTCCTCTATGGGCTCTCGTCAACGCAGGAATCCCGGCACGGTGTACGAATGGCGCGCCTTCTGGGGCAACGCACGCACGCATTGTCTGCGCAATCCGCACACGAGGTGCGCCCCGGAATACGTCAGGTACTCAGCGAGGCACTGGCACCGCGAGATATTTGTATCGCGCGGGCGTCTGTGCGCCAGGGAATGCGCGGCCGTAGAAAGTGTTCTATCTACGCGCCTTGTTGTAACATCGTCGGCGGGCAGCGATAGGATGCAGAAGTTCGTGACGGCGAGCCCCGGCGATGCGCGCAGCATGCCGGGAGAGTGACCTCCGCGCGGATGTGCGCGCGGGGAGCCGCGAGACGCGTTTTGACGGAAAGGGCCTCGAATGTGCGCCCACAAGCTCGCCGGCGGCGAGCAGCGGGGCCAATCTGAACCAGCCCGGCAACTCAGCACGCAAAGGCTCACTCAGCTCCCCTTGGCCGGCGCCAATCCCGGTATGTCCGTTCGGCCTCTCCGAGATTCCGTAAATCCCACTGTTGGCCCTAGGAATGTTTCGTAGCCGTGTGGGGCAGATCCGAGGCGATATACTTAGACCTCGTAGTAGCTGGCGTAATCATATCAATTGGCTTGGGTCATCGATCATCGCGCGTCGGGCCTGTGAGCTCACAGATTGCAATGGTGATCGTGGCTATAGGTACACCCGCATCTAAGCGCGCGTGGCAAGAAGGAAGAAAAGACGTATCGTATCGTATCGGCAGGTAGCACTGCCGGTACGCACGCGCGACGATGCCGTTGGCCTTCCACAGAGACAAAGAAGAGCCCTCTTGGCGCGGACATTGCGTCCATCTCGAAGTTCATTCATTCCGGGCTCCTTCGTCGACCGCGCGGAGGATCGACGTGCGGATCAGCGAGCAGAGTCTAGAGGCTCCACTCGTCCTTATGTACAGCTACTCATACAGAACGCACATGAATGATGTATGTGGGGGAAACAAGGGTGCGCGATAAGCCAAACGGACACGCCTTACGGGAGGCCGGGCCCATCATGGCCGTTCTCACAGCGGAAACAGGGGTCGTGACGAGATCGTATAGGAAACATAAGTAAGCATGGGCAGACCTCACGCAATGCGGGCAGAGCGCGGCGCGACCTGGAAGAGGAAGGCATCACAGGTAAAACATCACGTCCTGGAGGTTCGGGTGCAGCCCCCCGCCCCACATGCGTTTGGCGGCGTCGTACACCCGCTGATCAGCCGCCTCGCGCGCCTGCCGCGCCGCCGCGCTCCCTGTGCCGCCCTCGCCCGTGCTGGACGCGGTGTCGCTATCGGTGCCCTGGTTGAGGAAGCCTTGGATGAAGAAGCGCGCCTGCTCGCAGACGATGTCGGCGTAGTACGCGGGCGGTACCAGGCTCACTGCCTTGGTCGCGCGCGCGTAGAGGTAGCTCGCGTTGTGCACGCCCTGCTGGATGGCGTCCGCGGTGAGGTTGCTCTCATCGTAGATCACGACATAGTGCGTGGATTTGACGGAGCCCTGGAGGCCTGCGTGGGCCTGGAGGTAGAAGTCGAAGTCCAGCACTGAGGTCACGCCTTTGTCTACCACGGTGCCTGGGCGCGTGTTGCCGTTTCGGTCTGCGAATTCCTCGGTCGTCGGGTAGAAGCGGGCGTGGTGGCGCTTCCCGCATATGACGATGCTGAGGGTAGGGTGGTATCGCGGATTCTTGGGGTCGATACGCTTGAATGCCTCGAGGACCTGTGGCAGCTCTTCACGAAGGACCTTACCGTACTGCCCCTGTAGCAAAAGGGTCAGCGTCTTTCGGGAACCCTAATGCATAGAGACGTACTTCGGATACGCCGTCGCGGAAGATGATCATGCGTTTCGGGAGGATGTTTGAGCGCTTACGGAACGCCTGCAGCCGCTCTATCATCATGTCGGCGAGCTCCGCAATGCCCTGCATAGACGCGTTAGCCAGGGCCCACCGGACGAAGCACCCACAGCGTACCTCTTGCTTGCTCTTCTGGATGCGCAAACTCGCGGGGAACTGCACAAAGTCCTTATCGACGCTCCCAACGACCCCCGCAATGGACGGAGTTCCAGGAATACTCCTCGGGCCGGGGTGCGTAACGTCGATTCCCACCAGCATCGTGGGCTCCTGAGTGAGCCATCTCAAGGCGTCGCCCCCGAGACGATGGTTGATTCCGCCGAGCTTTGTGTTCACCTTGAGTGCGACGTTCGAGAGGTACTGATCTTGCCCGCGCTCGTTCAGCGCCTTCTCCAGTTGCAGGCACTGAGAGCGTATGCCGAATTTGGTCCCGCAAAGACGCTTGATACCTGGGTAGATGAAATCGTCCCTCTTCTGTAGCAGGACAAGAATCACGCTGATACCCTTTGGGTCGCCGAACTGCTGTATCTTCTGCTCGATCAAGGCGAGCGCCCTTTGACGTCCTGGGTCTTGGGAGACGGGAGGAAGCGGGTCAGTGGGTATGATCTGGGGTGGGCCGGTGCCCACAGCCATCCCACTGTTTCTGCACTTGTCGGCGAAACCTTTCAATAGGCCGAGCATACGCGGGTCACTTGGGCCATTGAAGGTGAGATCGGGGACACCGTCGCGCACGACGAGGACCTTCCAGTTCGGCATCTTTCCTCCATGGTGGAACTTGACGTCCAGAATGTTCCAGCTCCCATTCTGAACGCGCGGGTTGCCCTTGCCATAAGTGACGCTCGGAGCTGGCAACTCGCGAGCAGGAATGATGGTCATCTGGGTAGAGATACGGATGCCGAATGCGTCGAGCACGGGAGTGGAAGCGGAATAGCCCAAGCGCGGCAGGCCGCGGTCCATGATTAACGTCGCGTTGACACCCGGCTTGCGACTCGCATACTTGAGCATGTCGGACGTCTCCTCGGGCTGAGCTTGCCGTAATGGCCCTCCCCAGGCTCAATCTCGCACAGTTCTGCTGGGATGTAGTTGGGTCTCTTGGGTCCGCCGATATCGACGAGGGGTAGGTCGTTGGGGCTTCTCAGGTGAACGTTATACTCTATCATTCCAGTAAGGTAAGACAGCCGTTAAACGATGGCGCGTGACGCACTCCTCGCAAAATAGTCTTTGACGGAAATCATGCCGCCGAACTCCTCGCAATTGAAGGTCTGGCTGCTGGCGGATTTTGGGAAAATGCGGAATATGGTCTTGACGCGCTTGTATCCAAGGTATCTCGTGGAAATTTTGACTCTCGTCATAGCTTCCCGAGGAATTGCACCAAATGAGCCCCAGCCAAATGCGCGAATCGCATCGGCAAGGTTTCCGGGCTCGTGGAATGCAGTCATACAAACGTTGACGTTGACCATGAGCTGCTTGTGCACGGGCCGCACAGACGAATAGAAGCCCATGTATGCCCAAAGGCGCTGTCCCAAACGCCCTTTCAGGTCGTCGTCGAAGAAGTAGCGATTCCGACCGTTACGGAAGCCCTGCTGAGTGGCCTGGCGTTGCATGATGAGATTCAGGGCGGACACCAGAGGGTCGATCTCCTCATCCATGTTGACATTGGCGACGTCGCCTTCGAGTAACCTGAGGACACGATATGGCCTGTCAGAGAGGAGGCAAGAAACGCGACAAAGAACACGCACTGCTTCATCGGCGCTGTCGACAGCTCCTTCGAGAACGTGACCTCGACCGTAAACCGATCTGCGCCTTGATGAGGCCCAGCCTCGCTCTCTTCGAAATATGCGACGGTGGCTTTCAGTGGCTGTGGCAGCAGCTGCGCCGCGACCAGCCGCTGAGCACCATCATGCGCGACAAGGTTGACATATGGCTGCGCCGCAGCGCTCTGCTCGAACAGCGCGAGGATGCGACGCTTGACGTGCACGCGCGGGGCCTTGGGCTCGGGGGTGATCTTGACGACGTACTCGTAGATCACGTCGCGCGAGCTCTCGAACTGGAAAAAGTTGGCGCGGACGACGATGGTGCGCCCCAGGGTGCCGTAACCCGGGCGGGCGGGCCGGTCGGGACCGAGTTGCGCCCGCTTGAGCCGCACAACGAGCTCGTCCGCAGCAGCGACCCGCGCATCGACGCGGGCGGGGCCGGGGTTGTAGATGAGTGGCCCGGTCGCGGGAGCGCCGCCGCGGAAAGGAGGACCGCCACGGGAGGGCGAACCGCCACGGGAGGGGGAAGCGCCGCGCGGGCCACCGCGGTAAGGGGATCCAGCGCGGTCACCGCCGCGTCCACGGGGAGGATAGCCACCGCGGCCGCGATCGCCGCCACCTCCGCCGCCACCAGGAGGGCCACCTCTACCTCGTCCTCGGGGTTGACTCATGATTATTGATTTAGATGTGGTGGTGGTTCAGAGAGAAGTGGGGAGACTTGGTGCAGTTCGCCACAAGTTGACGCGGTATATGTGGACTTGGGCGCTGGTGGCACGCCTTCTTTGTTCCTTTGTGTGAACGTGACTGAACGTGATCAATGTTGGCGGCAGGCGCCGGGCGCGGCCTCGTGCATTCGACAATGAGGCGCCTCCGCAGCCCATAGAAGGCATCCGCATAATAAAGCAAAGTTCCGCAGTACGACAGCGGGCTGCGCACCGAAGGCCTCGTTCCAGTATATCCGCACATCTTATGAAGTGAGACACTCAGTCCGCCTGCGGGGGTACCGAAGATGGGCTATCGAAGCTGCGGGTGCAAAGACGAGTCATTGATTCATGCAGCTGTGGTGCGTTCGCAAACCAAGGGCAGTCCTCGTATAGACTGCAGGTTACCACGATGTGCGCAGCACTGCGCGGGCCCTCACGATGCCTGCGAGCAAGACCTCCAGCTCCCATGTGCTTGTGCGCGCGACACCGTCGTTCAGATATTCCCGACAGCACCATCGGACTGGAGAGTAGATATAGGAGCGCTAGTGAGCGCTTGAGCAACCCGGAATCCACAGCGGAGATGGACTAGGATGATATCGATGATCATGAAGCGAAACGGGTACTCTTCGAGCTCGAGCGCTCCGAGTCACTCAGCTCAGGCTGGCTTTGGACGCGCGTGCGGCGGCTCCCGTTGCTCCGCAAACTCCAAAGATTCAGACGAACTCTGCCGCCGGCTGTGACCGGTTGACCACAAGTGGCGGGCCTGCCCGTGGTTGCACGTCTATCAAAAAACATTGAAACATCTGCCTATCTGCGATCAGCTATTATCATGGGCCTGCTTGGCCGGCCCGCTGGCATCCGAACACAGTTGAGGTCCTCACGAGGGCTCGCTGATTGAGATAGAACTATGTAACTGTATGACGGCAGTGCAATTGCAGCCACGATGTCTCCCGGCCGATGCATTTCGAAAAAGGAGGGGAATCCCTCAGGCGGAGGTACGTGGACACCGCAGGGTAAATGCGTCAAAGGGGCAGATCTCGCTGTACAGATAAGATGCATCTTGGCGCTGGAGTACTGGTATACGGTGGGAAAGATGCGTGACCGAGAGCACGCCACAGGAATGCCGACAGCGATCGGCAAGATGTTACGCAGGGTGGACTAGAAGCTCGACGTTCTAATTGCTAGTAAGTAGGGGTCACAAATTAAATTCATCAGCTCCCAGCTTGGTTTGAAATTGGCATCACTCATTGCTCAAGGTACCCTAGGAACATCGTCATACACAGGTACTGCTGTGCCGACTCCCATTTGAAGTGCGCGATCCACGGCGGCTGCGGCAATGGCAACGTCTTGCGCACCCACTCCAACGGACTTGAACATTGTGACGTCGCATGCGGTCAGCACCTCGGCGACCTTGGCCGAGTCTGCCTCCCAAGCCCATCCTCCGTCGTGCGTGGGCACGTGGCGCACGAGCTCGCCGACCTCCACCATACCCTCCGCCGGAACCCCTGCGGCGATGAGCTCCCCAGCTTCGACGGCGCACGCGCTGCGCGAGTCGACTAGGACCCGCGCACGGTGGACGAGCGCCGTGTCGACCTCAGCCATCTCGGGCTTGTAGCTGCCGACCAGAATGACGTGCGCACCGGAGCGCACCCAATCGTCGGGAAAGAGCGGGGCAGTGGACGACGTTGCACAGCATATGCAATCAGCCCGGCGGACCGCCGCCTCGACCGCCGCACGGTCTTGCACGCCAGAGAGGGCCGCGAAGTGGAGTGTAGGGTGCTTCGAGCGCAGACCGGCGAGCAGAGAATTGAGGCGTTCGTTAACAGTGCGGTTGACGATGGTGATATGGGCAAGAGAAGAGTACGCGGCGGCGAGCTGGGTGACGTGCGCCTCAATCTGAGCGCCGGCGCCAAAGGCTACGAGGCGCTCGAACCGCGCTGTCGCTGGCGGGCGCAGGAGGACCGTCGCGAGCACAGATCCTGCAAATACACGGAGCCTCATTGGCTGCGCAGGTCCGCATGGGCATTACGACATACCGGCTGCCGTGCGGAGGGCGGTCAACGAGCGCGCGTTGACGAGCGCCCTGACAGATCCAGTACCCTCGTCGAGGACGAGGGTAGATCCAGGTATGCCGCGTGTGTCGCCTGACTTGGTTGGCACCGAGACGACCTTCACGGTAGTGCCAATGCCGCTGATGCGGGCGGGCATGAAGAGAGCGCGGTGCGATGGCATATCGATGGCCGTCCGGTGAGGCGCTGCTATTGTCGCGTCGGGGGCGGGGTGTGAGAGCGTAAAGAATACGCGGGCCATGAGCGACTGGAGATCATCGGTGGACCAGTCAGCAGACACGTTGGCAACGTCGTGGGCGGTCAAGACGAGGAGGGACATGTCCTTGAAAGGCTTGGCTGAGGCGGCGGAGTAGCGGGTGTCGGCCGGAGGGCCCCGGGACTGGTGCGGTACTCGTTCTCTACCTGTGCCTATATCCGTGACTGATCACGCCTGCGAGGCAACCTCCACCAGCCTGAGCCTCCACTGTGTCCCCGATCTGCCTCCGACCTGACTCCTCCTTGCACCCCGCCCGCCCACTCACATTCTCTCGAAAAGCGTCTTGAATGGCCTCCGGAGAGCCGTCACATCTGTCTGAATCAGCACTAGCTCCTTTTGTGATCCCTATCGTTCACCATAATTTCGATGGCCTGTTGCCCATGGAATCGACGGAGGGCACAGAGCTCTTTGCTCGATTCGCCGTCATGGCGATAATATTTTGTGTTTCCCTCTTTGGTGTGTTGGTTTCCCTACCTCAGTAACACTATGACTTCATCTGTAACAGCTGTATCGTTCCCTGCCGTGTCGAAGAGGGTCAGCTATCTGAGGATCCCACCTATCCTCTTTTTTGTAGGGAAGCATTTTGGTACAGGTAAGCATACTCGTACGATGCCTACCGCGAACATCATGTTGACTTGCTCGGCAGGTGTCATTCTATCGACAGCTTTCGTGCACCTCTTACAAGACGCCTTTGAGAGCCTGCAGGATCCTGAAGTAAAACGGCATACGGGCGTCGGGCACTGGACTGGCCTCATTGTGTGAGTTTGCCTCGTGTGCAGCCTGTCAATTCGCTCATAGCTCACAGTCTTGGTTCTCTGTTGATGATTTTCCTTGTGGAATGTACGTCACATTCCACGTTTGGAGGCGCTGTATGTAATTGAGCATCGCACAGACATCTCAACTGCATATGTGGATAATCTCCACTCCTACGCCTCTGCACCCTCCACCCCCAAAGTCGAACGTACGTCTCTCACTGTTCCACATTTACAACCGCGCCACTCACCTCTCGCGTCCGTAGCCGCCCAACTTCCCCCGGTTTATTCATCCCCTGTGACCCCTGTTTCTCCGACTCGCCAATCTACAGATGAAACTACACCCCTTCTCGGCCCCCGCCCTACAGTGTCTTCCGCCCAGGCTCGCCGCCACACTATCGCCGTCCCACGTGGACATGAGCACAGCCTCATACCAGGCCATCACCGGCACGAGCCCTCTTCGCAGCATGAGGAGCACCATCGCGACCATCCGCGCTGTGGGCTCATGCGGTTCTACTCTGGGGACACGGAGACTGGCACGAACGTCAAGTTGGCACCCACGGAGGAACAGACGGAGGAACGCCACCCGCCGCGGCGCCAGCACTCCCACGGGCACTCTCACCACCACAGCCACGGCGACCTGGATGCCTTACTCGAAAGCTCCGATTCGGACATGGAGACTGACTCGACGGCTGACGAGGTGGAGCTGGCCATTGGACGCAAGCGACAGATCGTCGGCATCCTCGTACGTGTCTCCCGCCTTCCTCTCCATCCCGAGTGCCCAACTCACGCCCTTCGCACAACAGGTCCTCCAGCTGGGCATCATGCTCCACTCGCTCGTGATCGGGCTGACGCTCGCGCTCGCCTCGGGCGCAGACTTCACCTCGCTCGTCGCGGCCATCTCGTTCCACCAGCTCTTCGAGGGCCTCTCGCTCGGCATCCGCATCGCGGCGCTGCCCACGCACCCGGACCCGGAGCAGTGCCGCCTCGCGTGGCTGCGCCCGGTGCTCGCGCTCCTCTTCGCGCTCACGACGCCCACGGGCATCCTCACTGGGCTCGCGACGTTCGGCGGCGGCGGCCGCGCGGCGGGCGGCGTGGGACTCAAGGTTGCCGAGGGCGTGCTGAGTGCGGTCAGCGCGGGCATGCTGATCTATGCGGCGTGCGTGGAGATGCTCGCGGGCGACTTTGTGCTCGACCCGACGCTGTGGCGCGCGAGCAAGGGCCGGCAGGTGCTCGCGCTGCTGAGTGTAGGGACGGGGGCGACTGCAATGGCGCTTCTTGGGTGAGCACGCTATTCTTTCCGTTGCCTCAATAAACGCTGATCAATGCTATCCTTGTTTTGTTTCGGGTGCTCTTCAATGTAGAATGTAAGTGTTTGACGGTGTATCTGTTTTGCCGGGGACCCGGACTGACGATGTTTTTTCGCAGTGTGCATTAGTCCGCCGATCTACTACGCATGGCATGCACCATCTTGGTTTATCTTTTCACAGTTCTCTCATCGCAGGTTTTCTTGCTTCGTCGTAGTCACCTTGCACCAGAACGACATCACCAACACGGAATCTGGTACTTTGTATATTACGTTACGAATAATGTATGTACCATACTACCGCAGCGCGTTTTGCGCGAGCATTTCGCGTAGCTGGATGTGCAACTTCAACAATGCGGCTGTGCGAGCAATCGATGGGATTTGACGGTCTTTGAGTGAAAGAGACATGGTACATCGCCGAGATCTGGCCGAAGCATAGGGGGATGATGTTTGGAGATGCGAGTAAACGACTGACAGCAACTAGCTCCCAACTCCAGAACCATTCATCTGTCAAAATTAGCGCCCAAGAACTTCAACACAGTCCCGCCATGCACACCGCCGCTCTCCCATCGTCTCCGCTGCCATCCCATTGCGCCTCCACCAATCGCCACCCAACTTTGAGGGGTCAATAACTCAAGCCCGCACTGCTGTCGCACAATGCCTCTCATCAAACTGCCTGAGCTCCCCGAGCGCCTCGAGGCCTTCGTTTCGGACAACAAACGCGGCATCCTCGTCGGTGCGGCTGCGGCAGCTGCGCTCGCCGCGGCAGGTATCGCGTACTACGCCGTCGCGGTGCGCGACCCGTACGCCAGGATGTCCCCTACGTGCGCCTCTCCCCGCCTCCCTTCCCCTTCCAGCCCCACTCACTCTGCCCGCTAACAGGAGCGCAAAGCGCTCACAGCGCGCCTGCGCCTCGACGCAGACGCGGCCGTGCAGGCAGACGACTTCGCGCGCGCGGCCGCGCTGTACACGCGCGCGCTCGCGGCACAGCCGCGCGGCGAGCAGGACTCGAGCCTGTACACGCATCGTGCGTGGTGCTACGCGAACATGCAGCCGCCGCGGCACGCGCTCGTCGTGCGCGACTGCGACGCGGCGCTCGCGATGGACCCGCTGAACTCGATGGCGGTGCTGCGGCGCACGGTTGCGCTGCAGGCGATGCGGGAGGGGAAGTGAGGGGCTTCGTTGGGCGCCGCGTGCCATGGGACGGGGGCGTGTCTGGTGTGCTGTATGTACGCTGTTCGTGTCTCCTTCGAATGACCACGGCATCCTTGATTCAGTAGGCCAATGGGAAGAAGGTTCAGGGGCATTTGTCCTCTACTAATAGTCCGTTGGATACCGCCATGCTCACCTTCCATTGCTAGATCTCATGGGTGATCACGGCAGTGCTCACGGGTCGCGTCATAACAATGTCATGACGGGTTCAGAGGCGCTCTGCGTCCATTTGCGCACTCACATAAGTATCTGCTATGTGTGTGCAGTCATCTTAAGTTCGCAGACGGTTCTGGGCACATCCAATCGCATCGTGTGACATGCTCGAATAAATACATTGGTTCCGGGATCTGGTATCTTGGATGCGGAGGCAATGTATGTATACTATAGTACAGTACAGACAAGTCATGCATGGTTTACAACAGTGTGCGGCCCACAGCTGAGCGCAGATCCAGCGAGGAAAAACAACGAAAAGCAAAAGCAGAGCCAACAATACCCAGGAGGACGCATAAAGGGGCCAACGATCAGCGCACAGTGCACACTCACGGCTCTGCGGCGGTGTAGATCGCCCTGTCGCGCTCCTCGGGCTGATCAGGTCCTCTTCGACGGCGCGCTTGAGCACCTCGACGACCCAGTTCTGCCCGTTCCACCACCCATTCGGCCGCATGACGCCGACGCTCTGCGCGATGCGCTCGAGCGCGGCGCGCTTCCCGCGGCTGAGGCTCGCGACGGGCACGAGGCGCGCGCCGCGCTCGCGCGCCGCGTCGCCCGCGAGCGTCATCGGGCCCCAGTAGACGAACGAGTCGCGGTCGGGCGCGGCGCGCACGGTGCCCAGCACACGCGTGGCGCCCGCGGCGGGGGCCCAGCACAGCGCCCAGGCGCGCTCGCGCGGGAGCGGCCGCGTGGGGGCCGGGTAGGCCGACACGGCGATGTGGACCACGCGGGGGGCGTCCGGCTCCGGGAACGCGCCGGCGGGGAGGCTCTGCGGCGGCTTCATGCCTGGCTGGATGCCGTTCTGCGGCTCGTAGAAGTGCGCGGGGTACATTGACATTGGGGGTGATTTGCGGGTGGGGCTGGGCTGGTGCGTTTAGGGAATCGGATCGTCGCTCGTGCGAGGGGAGCGCGAGGGGCGCGGGCTGGTGGAGGCGGCGGGGCCGGGCGGACGGCGGTTCGGCTTGATTAGGGGCGGGGAAGTCTGATTGGAAAGGAGGAAGAATGGATCGAGCTTGTCGTCTGCGCCGATGGGGAGCGGTCGAGTGGAGCTGTGTGGGAGTCGAGCGGAGGACGTTCTGATTCTGAGGATTGGCGGGTGCAGCCAAGGCAGCTTAAGCCAGGGCAGGAGATGAAGTTGGCTATTGAATGTCCTTCTTGTTCACCTCTTCATAAAGCGCAGACGTCATGTAGACTGCGACCTCGCCTCTGCCTCGATCGATGTGGTAGTGGTCTAAGCCAGCTGTGGAATGCATCATGCCTCGTTGCGCAGCTCCACAAACAGATAGAATAATCCTTGCCCCGGATGTCGGCTAAACATCTTTTACTCAGGGCACCGCGGCCCAACTGCGGCATCGGCGTCCATGCCGCTTCAGACCTCTCGCCAGCAGGCGTATTCCCGGTCAGCGACGTCGTCCCAGGTAAGGGTTCCACCTCGAGCAGCTGATCAGACCACACAGGCACGCGACAGAGTGAGCAGGGTGTCATGGATTAAAAAAACCAACGTATAGATACTAATCAAGAGTCCGAAGCGTGCACGCCTGCACCAGTGCGAATGAAGGTTCGAAAGAGGCTTACCCAGGCCCCCATGCCATCCCCACGCGGCCCCTCGTTCCCAAGAGTCGAGAACCTTGCAGACTTCTCACTTATAGGGCACCAGGCGTCCGCCCTCTGTGTAAACGGTAGGGAAATTGGCAATTGACCGCTGGCTGACCCGACCAATCAGCGGCTTCTTGCGTCCATTTGGCTTCCGTTCTTACAGGGCGCACGCGAGAGCATAGTGCGCTGGGAAAAGGGTTGCGCGGGCTTACGCCATCGCGCGCGCCATTTGGCTGAGCTGGCCCGCCAGATCGGGGTACTTCTTGATAAACTCGAGCTGGGCGTACGACGCCTTCAGAGCGCGACTCGTCAGCAGCGTTTCCAGCACAGGAGCTTCAGAGACTTACGTATTGGTACGTAAGCGCATTCACCAGCTCTGGCTCGTTGCGCGCGAGCTCGGTGTGACGCTCGAACATGCGCACAGCGACGTCAATCTTGCCTTGCTGCAGGCTCAGCTGCGCAAGCGTTGCAACTGCCGCCTCGCACTCGGGATCTGTGCGCAACGCCTCATTGCAGCATCTCTCTGCCGCATCAACGTCCTGCTTCCATTGGAACAGGGCCAGGCCCTTGTTGACCTGCGGGAGCACGTTTGGCGGGCTCCTACTGGATGATCAGCAGTGATAGCGAGGCGTCAAGGTTCAGGCGCACCTTTGCCGCTCCAATTCGATGGCACGATCAAACTTTTCCACGGCATCCTGGAAGCGTTGCTGGTCCAGAAGCAACTCGCCGCTGCATGACGTCAGTTAGGACCTTTGAGATAGTGCCAGACCTACTAGTAGTTTTGCGGCTCGCTGAGGTCTGGGAACGCCTTGAGCGTGCGTCGGAACGTCGCCATGCTCTTTGCAATGTCACCCGATTTGTATTGCGCAACCGCCAGCTGGATGTGCGAGAACACAAACGTATCATCTAGATTCGTCGACTCGGTGTAATTATCTGCAGCACCGCTGAAGTCATTCATGATGAAGAGGACTGGACCATGTCAGCACACGAACGATAAGGCGCGCATGTGGGAATCACCTTGTCCACGGTGATAGTATATGTCAGGGTCAGATGCATTGTGTTTGATGGCCTGCTCGAACGCGTCGAACGCCTTTTCGGTGTCACCTTGCTCCATGAAGACACTCGCAATCTTCACCCAACTCTGGGTGAAAGACGGCACTAGCCGCAACGACTCTTCGAGGTCAGCCTTGGCGCCATTGGTATCCCCGGTCAGGAACCTATCATGAACGATTGACACACTTGCGCCGAACGAATGCCGGCAAGAACCCACTTGAACGTGCCCCGAAGGTTGAACGCCTCAGCCTTCCCAGCATCCCACGAGATGCCTTGCTCGACAGCTTCGTTGATGAAACTCAAGGAATGGGCATAATCAGACGCAGCGAGCGCCTCGAGGGATAAGATAAGGGTATTGTCGCCGGTCGTTGGGTTTTCTGGAAGGACAGGAAGGGGTCCTGAGATTGACCAGGTCAGAATAACGTGGGAGAGTGCATCCGGCGGAGCGACATACGGGGACGGAAGGCTGAGAAGTAGGCTGACACAAACGTGTGGGAGGGCAGGCGTGGCGCCCGGGTCTGCAGAGCACGTCAAACGTGGCCTTGCCAGTATGGGATGCACCTACCGCAAGGATCTCAGCTGCCTTTTTGGTGGTCAGTTTCTTCAGAACACGCTCCACGGCTAGTCCCGCGGCATCGTTCTGGAATTTTCCCAATATTGTGGCAGCCGTGAAGTCTACAATTGGCGTCAGCGCATATATGGGCATAAATCAACTTGACTGCGCACCCCGCAGAGCCTCCTCAAAACGCTCAAGAGCTTCAAGCGCAGTCGCTCTCCGGTTGAGCGCCTTGACGTAGCGCGAGTCGAGCTTGAGTGCTTCGTCACAGTCTTCGATAATCTGCTCGTGCCGTGGTGGTTGCATATTCACATAGCATGCCGCGCGATTGCTGTAGAAGACGGGTTCTGGCTGGGGCGACACGGCGATGGCGCGTGTGTAGTAGTCCGCCGCGATCGCGAACTTGCGGTCCTGGTACGCTTCATTGCCCTTTTGCTTGAGCGCGGCCGCACGCGACTTGCGCTCCTACTCCGTGTCAGTAAGACAATACCTCATACACGTGGCGAACGCACCTCGAGGGAGAGTGCTTGAATCTCCTCCTCGGTCAAGGGCTTGTCTGCACGCACGCGTAAGAATGCACCCGGATGGAGCGGCGAATAGGACACGCACCGTCGTCCGCGACCTCGGCCGACTTGGGCTTCCTCTCCTCCAATATAGGGCCATCCTTGTCCTTGGAGGCCTTTTTCTGTTTCCTCTTCTTCTTGTCCTTCTTCTTGCCTGACTTGAGGCTCTCCTCGTCACTGGCGCCACCTCCGCCACGCGATGACGCGACATAGTATGCGACGCCTCCGACGGCGACAACAGCCGCGGCAGCACCAATAATGATGCCGCGCTTATTTTCGGAGACGAAGGACGAGACGCGGTCAACGAGGGAGTCGTCGGCGGACATGGCGGGCAGCGGGCGGACAGGGTCAGGCAAGAGGATGAACGCGGCCGTGCGGATGACGCGGACGCCCGAGTTGGACTGCCGACCGTGGGAGTCTCTTGTAAGCCCCAGCGAGATAACCACGTGGTTATCTTTCCACCTCCCATGACAGACGCTGCCTTTTCCTCCTCGGCCCAGGATGTCATCCAGCGTCCCGTCGTCCTCGATCCCGACGAGGCACATACCTCACTATCTGTGGAGGAACTCGAGGACTACTACGAGCTGAGGTGGACCGCGGACGAGATCATCGCGGGGGGTTACAAGCGGGTGAGCAGAGCCTTGTCCGTCGGGCTCGTCGCGTGCGATCGACCCCGCATCGTCCCCAGGTGGCCCTCCAGTTCCCAGACGAGCTTCTGCGTGACTCTGTGCCAATATATCACAACCTCAAGCGCGCGATTGGCGACGGGAGGGAATTCTATGTCCTCGCGGATACGTCATACGGCAGGCATGTTTTTATTTCCCTGTGCATCTGCAACCCGAGATTACGTTGCATTCTGGGACAGCTGTTGCGTAGACGAAGTCGCCGCTCAGCACGTAGACGCGGATGCCGTGGTGCACTACGGCCATGCGTGCATGAGCAAGTGAGCTTCCCCGCATTGCTGTGTAGCTTGATTAAGCATTGTTCACGTACAACAGAACCTACCGCCTTCCTGTTATCTATGTGTTCGGAAAAAAGCCCATCGACGTATTGGATGCCGCGCAGAAGCTCTCAGAGTCGTATATTTCGTCCCAGGCCTCCGCCAAATTCGTCGTCCTCAGGCACGATGTGGCCTACACTCACGAGGCGGGTGAGTCCGGAAGGTGCTACGCCACGTGCAGTGTCCTGAAACTCTGCAGAAAACCTGCTGACGGCCCTGCGGGACGTCCTGGCCAAGCACGACGTCTCTGTATCGTACAACCCTGTGCCACGGACCCTCGGTCCGTCAGGCACTGCTACTCAAACTCCCGCGACGAAGTCCGAGAGCCACACCACAGAGCCTAGTGCTCATCCAAATACCCCCGAGGTTGTCATCCCGGTGCTTTACGTCGGCCCACCCAGTCTCGGATTGACGAATCTCCTCATGACGCACTCGGCTACCCCTGTACGCACCTCCCCTCACTCTACCATGTCACACCATTCAACCGACGTCATCTTCCCCGCCGCCACAAGGTTCATGCATACAACCCTCTGACGCGTGAAACCTCTCTCCAGTCCGTCAGCACGAACAAGCTTCTGATGCGGCGATACGCGATCGTCCAAAAGGCACGCGACGCAGATGTCTTTGGCATCCTCATTGGCACGCTCGGAGTCGGTTAGCCCAACCCTCTCTCCACATTCCGTCACCATCTTGATCGGCAGGAACCACCTTCGCAGCGTCGTACCTCCCGCTCATCTCGCACCTGCGCCAGGTCCTCGCCCGCGCACACAAAAAGACGTACACGGTCAGCGTCGGGAAGCTGAACCCTGCCAAGCTCGCCAACTTTGCTGAGATCGAGTGTTTCGTGCTCGTCGCGTGCCCCGAGAACTCGCTCATTGACGCCAAGGTAACGCCGATATTTGCTCACGTGCCGACGCGAGCTGATGGGCACAGGACTTCTACCGGCCGATTGTGACGCCATTCGAGCTGGAGCTTGCGTTGCAGCCAGAGCCGACGTGGACGGGCGAGTACCTGCTCGACTTTGACCAGGTGCTCGCCCGCGAGCCGCCCAAGCTATCAGCTTCTGAGGATGACGACTCGACCCAGACCGGCCGATGTTCTCGCTTGTCACGGGAAAGTACCGGCACGCAAAGCGCTATGGAGGTGCGGAACCTGATCCATGCTATCCGTTCTTTTATCTCACCTCAGCAGACGAGGAGCCCGCATCTGAAGCCACGCCGTCATCGTCAGCGGTCATTGTCAGAAGCGACGGCACAGTTGCTACACTCAAGGACAGCGCTGCAGGTACGTCCACTTTTTCAACAAGGCGGCCTCACTTGACATTCTTCGGAAGGCGAGTTCCTCCAGTCGCGCACGTTCCGAGGTCTGGAGACACGCACCGGCTTGGATCCGCCGAGCATCCTTGAACAGGGGCGAAGCGGCATCGCGCGTGGCTACGGCGACGACCACTAGATTTGGGGCATCAGAACAATAATGCATTTGTACAGCTACGGCAAATGGGGCGGTGTCCACGCTGCACTACGCACCCGCCACGTGTTGGCCAAGAAGCTTAAAAATGCCTCCGCATCGCTAGCCGCAGTCGAGGCCAATCGACAGGTTGAAAACCAGCAACATGCTGCACAAAGCCGCTGATGCTTTTGAAGGAAAAATTGCGTAGCACGGCGCACCACGAGGCCTGCAACGTGACTACCTTGCGCGTATGCCGAGGGCAAGTCGAGGTTGATAACGGCACGCAATGAACGATATAATACCGGCGCCTACTACAAGATACACCCTCCATCAATATAATCTACCCGCGTAGCTAACGAGAAGTCCCAAGGTAATCTTTTGACTTTCGAATGTCCTTGTGCTCATACCCCAAACTAACGTGTATCCAGGGAAATCGCGAGGCTGGATGCCCCGCATAGGATCGATGACGAGCCTTGCGCTCTACCCAGCAGCAGCTCCATGCACGCGTGCATCGACAGCCTCGGCGTTATCAAGCGCACATACATACAACATTTACAGTGCAGCGTGCAGCACAATGTCAAGCGCGGATCTTATCGACCTAGGCTCGAACGTCAGTGCACCTCTCGGCGCAACAGGGTCGGGCTGCTACGCACAGCCGAGATGAACTTCACGAGCTCGAACGTCGTGAAACCTCTCATCCTGAGGGTGTCCTTGACGGACTCCAGCGCGTCGGATCCCTGGATCTCCTTAAGGAAGAGCAAGTCCTGATGCGACTTGATGCCCTCGTCCAGCAGCATCTTGACGTGGTCCTCGCCCAACGAGACGGTCGCGAGGAGCGTTCGTACGCGCGCGGCGTCATCGTACGATGGCGGTGGCGCAGGCATCTCTGCTTCGGCTTCTTCTGTCGATTCCACCCTCTCGTCGACGGACTCCTGGCGCGAATCAGAACTAGGGCTGCTGATGGATGAGGTTAGCCACTCACAGCCGTACCCAATTGCTCCGTCGCGTCCCCAGCTACAGACGACTGTTGCCGTTTCGTCACAAGTGTGTGCGCGTGCGCGGGAATCGTGCGAGTAGAATTTCCTTCCTCAGAGGTGGAGGCGAGCATGCGAATGATATCTTTGGATAGGTCAGAGCCCGCGATGATGCCTTTGTCCTCGTCGAGCTCGTCCCGCAGCTTGTTTTGTACCATGTTGTGTATCGTGTTTCTGCTGCACCCGAACAGCCGCCCCAACGCGCTTTCCGTAGTGCCCCGCCAGTACAGCTCGCGCACTACGGCACGCTCAACGCGGGATAGTTTCGGAAGCCTTCCTTGTTTGAACTTCGTGCTCGTGCGTGCTGGCATCGTGGTGGGAGATAGAAAGAGGACAGCGCCGTGCTGGGGTATGCTGCACCCCCCGTTTCAACAAGTTGCAGGGCGGCGTGCTCACGTATGCACATCGGGTGACGGCCTCCTGTGACGGGTGTGTTCTGCGCGGAAGTATGGCCGTAATTTGAGAGCCCACGAGGTAAAAGCGTGGCCGCGCTCGTTTCGAAAGCTAAACATGGAGCTTGAAACATCCTCGCCAGACAAGTGAGGTCAACGGGAACGATCTTTGGTAGTGATAATATGCATATAGGTCCTCGCTCGTTCTGCACTCATATCGATACACTCGGTTGAGTCTACAGAGCATACGCCATGAACACGCCCTCGCAACTCCTGACAGTCACCTGCACTTGGGCACAATTTCGCAGTGAGACTCCACATGGATTGTCCACGGCACGTCACAGACGCCTGGGTATTGCGCGCGAAACCACAGAGGAACAGGTCTGAACACATGGTGTGACGGAGAAATCCTACAGAACCGTAAGACAAACCTTGTATGAATACCATGTCAGCCACTAAAACTTGAGTATGTGGACTGTTGGAATTCTTGCCATTCGCGGGTCTCGGTGCTGACCGTACTGTTGGGTCATGACTCGTGAGAAGATGTATGACGGAGACTGCTCGGTCCGCATACTCACATCACAGACAACGAGCGCGTCCTCGCACAAGGCCAGAAACACGCTGTTGATTTCTATCGCAAACTCCTTCGGAAGAGTCACTATGGTCTCCAAGTGAGGAAGCGTGGGCACTAGGGGGTCTTCATCGGGGAAGAGGACGCCGTTGAGTATGGCTTGCGAGGCGGCCTTGGCCACGCGACGCGGGTGGAAATCGTACAAGACCACCTTGATTTCACCGCTATCGGGGTCGCGCCACGGGTGAGAAACGCATCTCATGCCGTATAGGATGTCGTTCCGTGGACCCGAATCCCTTTTGCCCATAGTAAACGCGCATGGGACGTCTTGGGCCCAATCGCTCCACGGAATAGGGACAGGCGAGGGTGGATGGTTTTTGAAGAACGCCAGGAGGGACAGATGGGGGATATATACGGATGAGACACGTCTGTCTCCATTTAACTCGAGCGCGGCAATGTCAAGAGCCAAGAGTCTTTCTCTTGGGTCCGTATTGAATACACCGCGAGAAAGCGAGGAAAGCACGGCATCGCGGCGTACATACGCAGGACGTCCTCTGCCGAATCCCTTTAGCCTAGGAAGAACGAGAGAGAGGCATGGATTCAAGAGACTGTCGCCATTTACAGGTGCGTGGGAGAGTGGCAGCTCGTACACGTTTAGAGCGAAGTCAAAATTGAATTCCTCAGTGGTGTTGACGCAAACCGCAAAATGGGACTCGCCAAGGAAGGAAGCACCGACCGACACAATAGGGCTGTCGCATTTCTTCGGACGTTTCAAACCCTCCTTTCACGATGGTAGAAAACTCAGACGTACCAGACGCGCGATTTGTTGACCTGTTTTCCAGTTCCAGACGCGATACTCCGTCACGTTTGTACCCCGGTGCCGATACCACGAGGCGATAGTACTATCACGTATCAGGAAACTACTGGGCCACCATCTGACCGGCGAGTCCCAGTCAACGGCCGGTCTCTGGGCCAGTGGGTGTGGAAGGCCGGTATTCATGGACAGAAAATGAATCCTCAGATAATGACTGCGGAAACAATTGAGAAACACTATGGTTTGATACATTGAAATATTACCCATCTGATGGCTTGGACGCAACAATGAGGTCCTGGGAGGCATCCACGGCAAAGCCGTCTATGCGGAAGTCGAACGTGAGCTTCCAATGACGATAGTCGATTTCCCGTCGAGGAGACGCTAGTTCATAAAAAAGCAAGGTGTCCTGAGTGCCTGGATTGCGGACTGTGATGACATTGCCGGAGGTAAAAGGTGCGGTCCACATAGCAGGACGGTACGAATCGAGGACAAGATGCTCGTGCCACCGCCCATCGCGCCATGAACTCGTATGTTCCCCCAATCTATTGAGCTTTTCCAACGTAGAAATGTGGCCAAGACTCGGAAAACCATGACGCATACCATCAGCGAACAGACTGATTTCGTACTGCAGTTGGGAGGAGCCATCGATGATAGATCGCATCTGCTGACAGGTCTGCGGGCATGATATACACTCTGAATTGTAGCGCAGAGGTCGACCTATGCTTACCTGTCGGCATAGGACTATACAATTGGGATGCAAGGATGCCAAGATCTTGACGATCAGCTCTGCAGGCAGGGGCAAGCTCATCCGGCTTTCGTTCGTGGCGCGAGTGCGTGTAGCCATGGCAAGTCTCTAGACGGTGCAAAAGGAACACAGTTGCTATATGGTGATGGTATGAACTGAGTACGTGTGTCGCCGGATGCAGAGTCTGATTGTAGTCCCTTTTGAATTCTAGCTGTGCTGGTCGTGAAGAGAATGGAAATGCGTGGAAGAGATTGGAAATGTGTCCGGCTTTGTCATCCAGGCGGAACGTGCCACGCCGCTGGTCGTGACGGCGCCCGCATGAGTCCCTGGCTGGACTCACTTGCTGTTCGCGCTCACTCTTCTATCGAGATATGTCGGATATCTCGTCCTCGACGCCCTCCCTTACCCCCCAGTCCACGGGGACGCAAGATTCTACTCCAAGTGTTCCAGGAAAGAAATCGCGCCCACAAGCAGCGTTCTACCCAAATAATAATGCCGCAAATAAGCCCCAGAAGCCGTTCAGTAGAAGTGCAGCTAAGCGAGAAAGCGTCATGGCGCTGGGTAGCATCGAGCATCTTCAGCACTACTTCACCAAGACAGGGATCATTTCCAAGAAAGAGTGCGCCTGCTTGTTCTGTCGTGCTCGATGTAGGCTAATCAGATCCCAGGTCCAACGCTCGGCGAAAGGGCCTTGTCCCCGCAGTCGGCGGCCTGGCCGCACATATCAGAGCAAATCCTTCACTGAGCAGTCTACCGGAGTTCGAGCTTCCTCCCTCGCCCGCACTTCCCCCACAATCCCTCCCTACATTTCCGCCATACGTCAAGGCGTTCGAGGTCGACCCGGAGAACCTCCGGCCCGGTGTCACCCAGGATCTCACCATCATCGAGGACGTCTGGAAACTGCGCGCCGACCAGGATGCGCGTCCACTGGACTCAGGCTTGCTGACTGTCGACGCACACACCATCAATGGTGGCTTCGACGTCCTCCGCGCGCTCAAGGTGACTACGCACGCGATCCGCTCCGTCCGGAACTACATCCTCTCGCTCCCCGACGAGCACGGTTCCACACAGCCACGGCAGGGCTTCCGGCCGACGTCACTCTCCACGAGCGAGCCCCAGAAGCGGCGCGTTTCCTCGGGCACCGACCGCGCCGACCCGCTCGCGCGCATCCGGCGCGCCGCGCTCGACGTGCTCATCGTCCTGCGGGAGCTCGAGGAGAGCGCACGAGTCCCGCTCTCGGACGATGCATATGACGCAGGGAGTGACGACCACAGCGCCCACTCGCGTGTCGCATCGCCCAGCGAACTGTCCGACGTCCCAACCGAGGCATCTTTCTCGGTCTCGATCATACAGGTGGGAGGCCGCCGCGAGTCTATCCTGGTCTGGGACGAAGAGGAGGACGACTTCAATGTTGACGAGGAGAGCGAGCGGGGACCTCGCGAGCGGTGGGACGAGCGGCTCGTGCTTGGCAGCGGGTGGCTCTACAGGCAAGACCTCCGGATCGACGACCTCGACAAGCAGCAATCAGTGATCGGTCAGTATCTCGACACGGTCGACGACGTGCTTTTCGGCGGGCGGAAAGATAACGTCAGAGGGTGGGTCCGTGAACAAGAACGTCTCATGCGCAAGGAGAAACTCGAGTGGGAGTCGCGGGGGAAGGTTCGCAGGTCCAGCGCACCAGCACCACATCCCGATGCCAGTGCCTCTGACACGGATTCTGCCACAACAAGACGCTCCGCCCGACGTGTGGTGTCCGCGAACATGCTAGACGAGATACGTGGGATGGTCGTCACAGAGGAGCCTGAGCCATTGCAGTCACTCCCTGAAGAAGAAGACGATGACGCATCGAGCGTGGACGACGAGGAGCTCCCACAATGGGCGAAGCGCGGCACCTTTGCCGGCGATCCGCTTGCGCGCACGCATGCGTTGCTCGCTGTGCTTCTCCCTGCATCCCTTCTCCCCAAATTGCCTCCTTCGTCAGACCGTGCTGCACTGTTGGAGGGGCTCTCATCCGGTCAATTGCTATGCACCGCCTACAACACTGGTGTCCGGCAATCGCGGAAGCCGTGGGGATACATCAGCCAGGACTCGATCCACGATATCCTGGCTCTCGAAAATGCACTTGCAGAGTCTGGAGCCAACGGTGCGCAAGCGGAGAGGGGCCGCAAAGGATGGACGTTCAGACGCACAGACAACCTCCGTCTGTGGGGCGCGTAAGTCCATTGCCCCTTCCTTCGCGTCGTAGCTCACACATACACCTGCAGAGCACTGAAGCTCCGGTACATGCTCCCCATCATCTCGCCAGCTCCCCCGGACGTGCCGACGCTGAAGCCGAACCCAACCGGCGTTGAGTCCGTCCCGACATCCCCGTCCGCCACGAAGTTCCCCGGAGAGCCTATATTCTTCGATGCGCGCGTCGTCGCACGCAAAGAAGACGGCTGGGAGGGCATGCTCGAGCGTGCCCTCCTGCGCTGGACGTCCGCGGTAGTCGAGGAACGTCGCGGAGATTCGCACTGAGTGCCGGAGCACGCCCATGTATGTACCTACGACCCCCATTCATCGGGTTCCGTTTCTCCTTTAGTATACTGGATACCATGAGAATCTCAGCGCACTGTTATTGGCGAACTACTCTACCATACCCATGTCGTCCACTGCCACTTTTACCATTTATTCACACCCGCGACCTGCTCATCCTGGCTTGGCTTCTGATACATGCATAGCTTGTAGTCCATCGTTGCTTTCATCGTGCATTAGTTACCAATCGCATGCCCATACCTCGCACCAGCACACGTACTGCATCGCGGCGCAGCTGTAGGAGTACCGAACTTGCCTGATCTTTGCGCCGTCTCCACAAGATAAACACATCGCAGCTGCTAATACCGGTCATTAGTGCTTAATTCAACCGAACTCTTTTGGTAACCTTTGGCACTTAGGACACTACTGCTGGTGTCTAGGAGTGCTGACGAAATCGAAAGGGTTTTGATAGTAGCCTAAAACAAGTAGGACCGTCGGTTTGTTACATAGCATGTGATAGATGGCAAAGACAGCGACGAGGGCGGATACTCCAAAATAAAGTAGATTGGTTAGTGTAAATGAGAGCGAAAGACAATGAGAGCGAAAGACAATATGCAACGACAACAACAATCCAAGGCACGCTTGTGAACGAATCCCGGAGACGAGGGACACCTGCGAGAACCTTAGTGTCGGTCCTCTTCCTGAGACGAGGTGGGAGAGTCGCTGGGAGTTGGTTCTACCGTGCTTACGTGAGCAGGGGAGCCGGTATCAAGACGAACGACGTACCTTTGCCACTCGCGTTAATATCCGTCTCAGGGACCTTCGGAGGGTCATCCAGACGAAGCCAGTTGTCGTCATAGTCAATGATATCGTAGTACCACATCGGGGTGCCAGACACGCCAAGCTCTTCGCGAATGATGTTGAGGACATCATCTTCTTCCGCCTGAACCATCTGTCGCAACTCGTAATTTGCATACAACGCAAGCACCATCTTGTGCTTGACGGAGTATACCGAGCGTAACTCGAGGGGCCAATCAAGCAAATCACTTAGATAATTGACACAGTTTTCAAACGCGAAGTATTGCCCATCGATCCTGTCCAATTTCCCCTTCGGCCACAGATGTTTTTTGTCCGCGTATGCAATGAGATCGCTGGCGGTGATGGGAATGCCATATTGGAGGAGACGAGGTCGAGGGTTGTAATAGCGCAGGTGCTCGCGAGAAAGCTTCTGGACAGGTTGATATTCTGGCTGTGCGCATTTCCTGAGCCATGCCTGAGGACGCAAATCAGACTTTTAAAAACACCAGTCGCCGGGCTATGAATGTGGTACCTGGTGTAACCTATAGTCCATATACTCTCGGAAGGAGCTGAACTCTTCGGGGTATCCACGGGTAACTTCAGGGGAAGGTGGCTCGGAATGAGAAGATTCCGACATGGTAGGGGATATGGAGTACGAGTTAGGCGAGAGTGGGTAGAGTTGGACCGCCAGAGGAAGTTGGTTTTGACTTGGAAAGGCTTGCTAGGCGGGAATCATCTCGGCTCGGTGTTTGTGGCGTCACCGTGCCTCACTATTTGGTGGCGACCCCTATCCTCAGGTGTCAGGCCGCCATCAGCCACGATGTGGTAGACTGGTGACCGAGTCTCTACACACGGTACATGCTTGCCATCGTCAGCGTCGTGTAGAGACCAGTGGGAGGATTCGGGCCCGCGGCGTGGAGTTCCGCTATGTAAGTATAGATTTCATCGGGTAGTCATGCAATGTGACGATGTTTGGCTGCCTCTGGCAGCTGTCATCCGCTTTCGGTGTCGGAGGACTCGGATTAAAGGGGACATGCCCAGTGTCGGTTCGCTGGCAAGCGTTGTGGATGTATGCGTTCCGCGTTGTAGTTTCCTCTCTTTAATCATAAGTACCCTTGGGCACTCAGATACGAGCCATTATACTCTCCATTGATCTTTCCCCTGCAATTTCCCCGCAACCCAATAATTCCAACGGCCCGGTCCTTAAACAATGGACTTCAAGGTCTCCCTGGCATTTCTGATCACAAACGACGTGTTACAGGGAGCCGTTCGGCCTGTTGCCACAAAGTCATTTCCAACCATACTGCAGATTCCCGTCATAGCTCTACAGTCCGATCGCGTCCGCGTTGCCTGCTATGTCAACCACGACCTTCCCGCGGTAGTTGTTGTCCACCCAGCACTTGACCGCGCTGCCGCCCTCGGGGCCCAGCACCGCGCGTGGCTTGTGCACGTCACCTGCACCGACGGCGAGCAGGATGCGCAGCCAACTCGTCGGCAGAACGTTGTACCAGTGGCACGCGGCACTACCGGTGACGGGCACGCCCGTCGGCGGCAGGTGGTATGTGTGCCAGCCCAAGCCGTGGAAGAGTGACGGCGGGAGCAAGTTCACGAGGTCGTTCGCGGACACGCACGAAGGGGAAACCTCCTCGTACATGCGCTCAGAGAGGACCACTGGCTGCGAGCCGATACGCAACGGGAGAACCTGCGGCGCGATGTGCGCGGGCGCGGCTTGGGCGCGGCGGTATGGCGGCGGGCGCGGGCGATGCGAGAGTACAGAAATCTTGCAACACCTTGCCGTCTTGTCACAGAAGCATCAGAGACTCGCTCGAAAAAGCAGATACAAGGGGGACGTGACACAAGCAGACAGTGGGGAAAGGATTGTATTTTTGATGCGACGTGCGAAACGACAAGTTGCGCGCGGCGACGCCTGACGACGCGACGCCGAAAAGCGGATGACAGCTGCCAAAGGCAGCCAAACATCGTCACATTGCATGACTGCCCGATGAAATGATATATAGTGGCCACGGTCCACCCTAGTCTCCGTAACAGACTGGCCAAGTGAAGACAGTCGTTCACATGTACGTCCACCCCCGGCACTGCGACCGCCTCCTGCGACCGTCCGTTTGTATTCTGCTTTGATTCTGCTTGTCCTGCGACCGTCTGCTTGTATCTTCGCGGTCCCGCCCTCTTAACCCGGCGGTTCCCGCGGCGCAATGTTATTGGGCGTCGGCCGGGTTCACTCGGTCGGCGCCGCTCTCGCTATCCGCATGAAGTCGCGCGCTTTCTTCCTCGCGCGCCCCATAGGCCACGCCGATTGGCGGTTATCTCCAAGTTATCTCACGCGCTTCCTTCGTCACGAGCTTGTTAGAGTTGTGGCATCTGGGTCCCAGATGCACTGGCGGCTGGCCCCACTCGGGAAGGGTAGAAAGTTCGTCACTACCTCGTACTGGAACCCGCTCCGTTCACGCCTGGGTCGGTGGTGAGCCGCCACGTCCTCGAAGAGTTCAAGAAGGTTTTGGTGACCATGCTCACGCGGTGCGCAGGCTGAGAAGGGTCGCCAAGGATGGACGTTCAGACGCACCGACAACCTCTGCCTGTTGGGCGCGTAAGTCCACCGCTTCTTCCTTCGCGCCGTAACTCACACAGAAATCCGCAGAGCACTGAAGCTCCGGTACATGTCCCCATCATCTCTCTGGCTTGCTTGGACGTGTCGACGCTGAAGCCAAACCCAACTGGCGTGGAGTTCGTCCCGACATCCCCGTTCGTCACGAAGTTCCCCGGAGAGCCTATATTCTTCGATGCGCGCGTCGTCGCACGCACAGAACCCGGAAGACATGCTCGAGTGTGTCCTCCTGCACTGGACGTCCACGGTAGTCAAGGAACGTCGCGGAGATTCGCATTGAGTCGCTGGAGCGTCGTGGCTCATGTACTCCCTACGACGCCCATTTATTGACTGTCATCTCTTCTTTAGTATACTGGATATCATGCGAATTGGCGCACCATTATTGGGGGACTACTCTACCATATACGTGTCGTTCAAATACCACTTTGGTCATATATAATATTCGTGTTCGTGGCCTGCTAGTTGTGGTTTGGCTTTTGATGCATGCATGACTCATGTAGTCCATCGAGTTGTTTTCATCATGCATTACTTACAGCTGTTCCGGAAAATGTTGCGGGTCGCGTCTCGCGGCGCGCGAAAAAAAGAATTGATTCGGAAAAATCGGAAAAATCAAAAGAGCCATTCCACACGAATCTCGCCGTTCTGCAGCTTGAAAACACACTCTGGGTGTGCGGTTTACATTGTAGAAGGGTGATGCATAGAGTATACACAAAAAATGCGAGAAACAGTGGGTTCGAATGAGAGTAGGAGTGGAACATGGGCTGAGCGTGCTACTCAAGCCAGTCCGGCCCTACAGCGCTCGCACCCAGTCTGGCACACGTACTCTGGAGATGTCGAGGAGGGGTGTGATGATGGTGATTCAGAGGCTGTTGCTGACGACTCGTGCGACGACTCGGATGGTGTTCGTGCGCGCGACTCAGAAGATGCACACACACACGCTAAACATGTGGCAGTGACGCCGGACAGCAGCTGCATTCCAGCACAGTGGCGGGGCGGTGTCTAACACGGAATATGGTCGCAGCAAGGAGGATGACAGATGCAGCACAGTACGGTAGGTGTAGGAGTTGGAAGGACAGTGACGGCCGACGGACGGTGCCACACGCTGAGCGGAAGCGGAGCCTGCCTGAAACAGAAACACCGTATCCGGAGCCATCCCGGGCCCAGATTCAAGTTGCTTGTCCTTCCTGGGTTCCTTCAGGTATATATTGCTCGCATGGACAGACACATTGCCGACGATGAGGATGAGGCTGCAGTGGCAGAGGGATATATTCATCTGAGGAAGAGACTGAACATACATAGGGAAACCTGAGCTCAACCAATTCAAAACAGCAGGCTACGCACCTCAAATATCTGCCTCGACGAAACCGTTGATCTCGCCGCCGTTGATCATGACAGATCATGACTGCACCTTGGACACAGTGGCATGTGGCGAGATATCCCATCTCGAGTCTCCAACAAGAAGTGCTGTGTAGTACAACCGAGCTGAGTCACGCACAAGCCGGTGACTTCAGCACATACAAGCGCACACGCCCGCCTGCACACGTCTGCTTGGGTATTGTAGGGTCCAGACCATAGCTGAAAGCTGTCCTCTGAGACACTGAGTGCTTCCCATGGTGTGACACGTCCCAGCCTTGGGGAAACAGTTCAATGGCTCATTTTTTGATCACAACATCGATTTGGCGATAAACCACAGCACAGGGAGATAGGGGGCGATGGCAGCAATACACTCGTGCAATTTTGTGCCATGTTGGTTCACAGAACACATGGCAAATGTGTGTTCTCTCTGCTCGGGCATTTTTCGAAATTTTCGAATTAATTCTTTTTTTCACGCGTCTCGCGACGCGACCTGCAACATTTTCCGGAACAGCTGTACCAATCGCAAACATATGCACTCGGATTGAGCCGCAGCCGCGCAAGACGCGGCGCCTGGTTCTCGTGCTGCCTCCACAAGCTGAACTCATCACACCCGCTTTTGTCAGGTGGCAGCCCTGAAATGGGCAGGATCACTGTTTTGAGTTACATAGCATGTGGTAGATAAAAAGGACAGCGACGAAGGTGGATACTGTAAATCCACAACAGAGTCGGACAGTTGGTATAAACGAGAGGGACAGATGACTTGCAACGAAAGTGACAACCCCAGAGATGCACCTGTAAATGAATCTGGGATGAGGGATAACTGCCAAGAAACTCAGCGCCAGCCCCCTCACTCCGACGATGTAGGAGAATCGCTGGGAGTTGGCTCTACCGTGCTCACATGAGCAAGGAATCCAGGACCAAGAAGGGAAAGTTGAGCGTACCTTCGTCGCTCGCGTTAGTGTCCATCTCCTCGGGCATCTTCGGGGGATCATGAAGAGCAAGGTAACCGTCGTCGTAGTCAAGGATATCATAATACCACATCGGGGTGGCAGACACCCCAATCTCTTCGCTGATAAGTTTGAGGACTTCATCTTCATGCTCTTGAATCAGTTGCGCCAGCTCATAGTTCGTATACAACGCGAGTACCATCCTGTGCTCGACTGAGTACACTGAGCGCATCTCGAGGAGCCAATCGACCCTCTTGCTCAGATGAATGATACAGTTATCAAACGCGAGGAGTCGCTTTTCGGCCCGGGTCATCTTCCCCTTCGGCCAGAGGTTCCTCTTACTGGCGTAGGCAACGAGATGGTCGGCGGTGATGGGAATGCCATATTGGAGGAGGCGAGGTCGAGGATTGAAGTAACGCAGGTGTTCGCGGGAAAGTTCATGCACAGGTTGGTTCTCTGGCTGGGCGCATGCCGTGAGCAATACCTGGGGAAGAAATCAGGTTTCCACGGACAATATGACCAGGCTATGAATGGTACCTCGCGGCGAGCATGTTGCAAATATTCTCGGAAGCTGTTGAATCCCTCAGGATAATCACGGATGATTGGGGGGGACGGTGGCTCTGAATTGGAGGATTCTGACATGGTAGCGAATGCGAGCTAGGCGAGAGGCGGGTAGAGTTGAACCAAGTTAGTTTCGCTCCTGAGCTGTTAAGTCGGAGTCGTTCGCCACAAATGCCACATTTCAGATGTTCCAAAATGTCACCCACACCCACACATCCGGATAAGTACCTATTCCGCCTCGCGTAGCGTATACATAGCGTGAAACAATGAAACTGGCAAACAAATAGTCAAGCTTGAGCGCGGTTGAGCGGTTGAGCGCTGAGCGCCAGCGGCAGTGAGGGCTCAAGTTGCTGAGTGCTCGGAATTCGGCCTGAACAATTCACGGGCTCCGAGTGCCGCTCTGTGCCGGCTCCCGGAAAGCGCTCAGCAGCGCTGAGCAAATCCTTCACTGAGCAGTCTACCAGAGTTCGAGCTTCCTCCCTCGCCCGCACTCCCCCCACAATCCCTCCCTGCATTCCCGCCATACGTCAAGGCGTTCGAGGTCGACCCGGAGAACCTCCGGCTCGGCGTCACCCAGGACCTCACCATCATCGAGGACTGCGCGCCGACCAGGATGCGCGTCTACTGGACCCTGGCTTGCTGACTGTCGACGCACACACCTGGCTTCGACGTCCTCCGCGCGCTCAAGGTGACTACGCACGTCATCCGCTCCGTCCGGAACTACATCCTCTCGCTCCCCGACGAGCACGGCTCCACACAGCCACAGCAGGGCTTCCGGCCGACGTCACTCTCCACGAGCGAGCCCCAGAAGCGGCGCGTTTCCTCGGGCACCGACCGCGCCGACCCGCTCGCGCGCATCCGGCGCGCCGCGCTCGACGTGCTCATCGTCCTGCGGGAGCTCGAGGAGAGCGCACGAGTCCCGCTCTCGGACGATGCGTATGACGCAGGGAGCGACGACCACAGCGCCCACTCGCGTGTCGCATCGCCCAGCGAACTGTCCGACGTCCCAACCGAGGCGTCTTTCTCGGTCTCAATCATGCAGGTGGGCGGCCGCCGCGAGTCTATCCTGGTCTGGGACGAAGAGGAGGACGACTTCAATGTTGACGAGGAGAGCGAGCGGGGACCTCGCGAGCGGTGGGACGAGCGGCTCGTGCTTGGCAGCGGGTGGCTCTACAGGCAAGACCTCCGGATCGACGACCTCGACAAGCAGCAATCAGTGATCGGTCAGTATCTCGACACGGTCGACGACGTGCTTTTCGGCGGGCGGAAAGATAACGTCAGAGGGTGGGTCCGTGAACAAGAACGTCTCATGCGCAAGGAGAAACTCGAGTGGGAGTCGCGGGGGAAGGTTCGCAGGTCCAGCGCACCAGCACCACATCCCGATGCCAGTGTCTCTGACACGGATTCTGCCACGACAAAGCGCTCCGCCCGACGTGTGGTGTCCGCGAACATGCTAGACGAGATGCGTGGGATGGTCGTCACAGAGGAGCCTGAGCCATTGCAGTCACTCCCTGAAGAAGACGACGATGACGCATCGAGCGTGGACGACGAGGAGCTCCCACAATGGGCGAAGCGCGGCACCTTTGCCGGCGATCCACTCGCGCGCACGCATGCGTTGCTCGCTGCGCTTCTCCCTGCATCCCTTCTCCCCAAATTGCCTCCTTCGTCAGACCGTGCTGCACTGTTGGAGGGGCTCTCATCCGGTCAATTGCTATGCACCGCCTACAACACTGGTGTCCGGCAATCGCGGAAGCCGTGGGGATACATCAGCCAGGACTCGATCCACGATATCCTGGCTCTCGAAAATGCACTTGCAGAGTCCGGAGCCAACGGTGCGCAAGCGGAGAGGGGCCGCAAAGGATGGACGTTCAGACGTTCAGACAACCTCCGTCTGTGGGGCGCGTAAGTCTGCTACCTCTTCCTTCGCGTTGTAGCTCATAAGGATATCTGCAGAGCACTGAAGCTCCGGTACATGCTCCCCATCATCTCGCCAGCTTCCCCAGATGTGCCGACGCTGAAGCCGAATCCAACCGGCGTTGAGTCCGTCCCGACATCCCCATCTGCCACGAAGTTCCCCGGAGAGCCTATATTCTTCGATGCGCGCGTCGTTGCACGCAAAGAGGACGGTTGGGAGGACATGCTCGAGCGTGTCCTCCTGCGCTGGACGTCCGCGGTAGTCGAGGAATGTCGCGGAGATTCGCGCTGAGTGCCGGAGCACCCCATGTATGCACCCACGACCCCCATTTATTGATTGTCGTCTCTCCTTTAGTATACTGGATACCATGGGGATCAGCGCACTGTTATTGGCGAACTACTCTACCATATACTATTCGCGTCCGCGAACTGCTCGGCTCGTTCTGGCCTGGCTTTTGATACATGCATAAATTGTAGCCAATCATTGTTTTTATCGTGCATTAGTTACCAATCGCATGTCTATACCTTGCATCGATATATTGAGTTGTGGCGCAGCTGCACAAGACACGCCTAGTTCTCGCATGATATTAGAGAAGTCCCTGACGGCAGCCAAGAACAAGTGACATAGCATGTGATAGACAACAAAGACATCGACGAGAGCATACATATGCAAAACAAAGTAGGGCCGTTGGTGGTGATAAGAGCATGGTATGATTTGCAATAATAGCGACAACATCCAAAACACGCCTGTAAACGAACCTGAAAGATAGGGGATATTTGCCAGGAACCTTAGTGTAGGCCCTGCCCCTCCGACGAAGTGGGAGAATCGCTGGGGGATGCGAGCTCTATCATGCTTGCGTGAGTAAGGAAGCCAGGACTAAGACAAAGAACATACTTTTGCCACTCGCTTCAGTGTCCATCTCCTCAGGCAACTTCGGAGGATCATGAAGGCGAAGGTAGTTGTCGTCGTAGTCAATAGCATCGTAATACCACATCGGGGTGGCAGACACTCCAAGCTCTTCGCTAATAATTTTGAGGACGTCATCTTCATCCTCTTGCACCATCTGCTTCAGCTCGTAGTTCGTATACAACGCGATCACCATTTCGTGCTCGACCGTGTACACTGAGCGCATCTCGAGGAGCCAATCGACCCTCTTGCTCAGATGTCTGATACAGTTTCGAAACGCGAAGAGTCGCCTATCCCCCTTGCTCAATTTACGCATCGGCCAGAGCTTTTTCTTATCTGCGTAGGTAACGAGATGGTCGGCGGTGATGGGAATGCCATATTGGAGGAGGCGAGGTCGAGGATTGAAGTAGCGCAGGTGTTCGCGGGAGAGTTCATGCACAGGTTGATTCTCTGGCTGGGCACATTCCGTAAGCCATACCTGGGGGTGAAATCAGTCTTTCATGGACAATATAACCGGGCTGTGAGCAACAATACCTCGCGGCGAACATGGTCCAGATAATCGCGAAAGCAGCTGAAATTCTTAGGATGTTTACGGATAGCTTGGCGGGGGGAGGGTTCGGGACGAGAGGGTTCAGCCATGGTAAGTAGAGAGAATGCTAGTTCGGTGGGGGTGGGTAGAGTTGATTCACCGGACGAAGTTGATTTCGCGCTTAAGAGGTAGCTAGACGGAGACCTCGGCCCGAAGTCCGCCACAAATGCCAACAGTCACGCGCGCAGTCATTTCCACAATATTTAGAACCCGAATCCACGACAGGCGCCGTGCGCCTCGGCAATACAGCAACGTGCATCATGTGTAGATCCTTTGGCGTCTCCACGATGCGATTTCATTACTTCTCGTGTATCCCCCCCCAAGCTCCACGGCTCGCGTTGATCGCCATGAAGTTGCGGCGGGATCGTGACAGCCTACTGCTTGTGGGTTCCGAAGTCACTACTTAAGATCTACTATCCCATCCAGACGGTGCAATGCCATAAACTTTGCCCTCCATTACTGACGATCCCGACTCGGATGAGGCACGTTCTTTATGTTGTGGCTATCTCGCGATTGCCCATGATGTTCATGATGTTCGAGATAGCAGGGATAGAATTTTCGTGTTGACAGACACGTTGTGCGTCTACGCAAGTGTGGCTTGGTTCCTGTTTCCCCTTAGCCGGAACTTGAAAGTCATTTAGCGATGATGAAGTTGTGACTCGCCGTGAGTCGTGTCACCGCAGGCCTTTTGAAGCGCAATCGTACTCTGACACACTTCTGAAATGCTGAACACATGTAGTCATTCATGCTAGTAGGGCACATCAGATCCTAACCGGCAGTTGTGTACAACATAGTGTCTGATCGACACAGTGATTCCGCAACCCACTACAATGGGTTGCGGTGATACTGGGCTTCATCGGCTATTTTTTTGGCCACAAGCTGGCCGGTCTGTCTCATGGCATAAAAAGGCCTTCGCCGCATCTCTCTGTGCCCCCATCCCCCTCTGGATACCCCCCGCGCTTTTTTTAATACTTTCAACGTCTCATGCCTTCTCGCGATGAATGCAGCAAACCCAAGTGCCCGGATGCGGGGAATTCATTGTACGAGGATAGACGTGTGAGCCCTGCCGAGTTACCTTCGGCAATAAAGCAACTAACTTGATCTGTGGAAGTTTATCGTCACTTCCTCAGAAAGGTTTTTCTCAGACATCCGTATGGGTCTCCGTCTTGTGAGCGCGCTCCCAAAACAAGAATGGGCTCAATATGCCACTACTGGACGCGTCTTTGGGGAGTATTGTCGCACCATCTGGTGGCCAGATGGATGTCTCGCCGAATATCCCCAGGTCTCATTGATCCCACCCACCCATCTCGTCGACAAGCGTGGAGTAAGACGGTCTCCAGATTCTGCTATCCTTCGTCTAAAGGAACCACCCGAGGAAGGAGAAGATGACGCCGAAGAGGACCTAAAGCTGGTCACAGACCGCGTCCTCACTGGCCTCTGCTGCTGGGTCGAAGACAAGGCCAGGGGCGTGAACAATCCCGTGTGGCATGACTTGCAAGGGGATGAAGCACGAGGCAATGCCGCACAATTGATGGCCCCGTATCTTCAGCAGTTGGCTGAGCAAGCGCTCTGCGCGTTCTCGACTTACCCAGGGCCAGGCTTCTATGCTTTTCTGGTTATAGGAGATCGATTCAGCTTGTTATATTATCCGCGACCTGGCAACTGGGAAGAGCTAGTCACTCACTACTTGAATGACAGCAGCAGGTCCAGTATGGCATCTTCCAGTTAATCGCACCCTCTAGCATCACTGACACTTCATTTGACAGTCCGCAGTCTACCAATTGGATTGACCTCCCAGATCAAACCGGTGGCGAAGATGTTCAATGAGCCCATGTACAACCAGACTGTCACCAAGTTCAGCTCGCAGATGTTATACGCTTTCGAAAAAGTGTCTCAATTTGTGGAGGAGAGTGGAGGAGAGGTGCAACCGTCATTTTTTACGCCTTCCCGTAGGAAGGGCTCAGCCGCCGAGCCTACAAAACGTAGAGTACGTTCCAGGGTAAGTCGCTCCCCCAGTCACTCTGGAGGCACGTCTTGGGATGAATCTGAAGATTTGTTCCTACCTACTCGTAGGCTCTGCTGCAGGAAGTTATTGAGGACATCAGCAAAGAAACCCTACCTTCCTCAGAGGAGTCGATGGAGATACTCAGCGAGCAGGTCCGAACCCGCAAGAAGACCGCAGATGAACGCAAGGATGAACGCGCCTATCGTGGCCGTACCGGATTTGGAACTTTGTCCGTGGAGACTCGCTCGCGGTCCCTATCTCTCGTTAGCACAGACAATACCCAGTCTGACGCCGACAATGATGCCAACGAGAGCGACGTCGATGCGGTGAGCGAAGACCTGCCGCCAAGATCCCCCCAGCATCGCACGGAGTCAATCGACGCAGACCCGGACCGGACTCCCCAACCCACCAGGGTTGGACAGAGCCGCAGGATACGTAACCTACGACTCCCCAAATTGGACCTCAGTAAATGAGCAGCAGGGTCATTCCTTCCGTAGTTTCTTATTAGCAGTATTGTAGTGCGATGCATCCGAATATCAAGTACCGTCCTTAGAAGCCTCACTACAAGTGCGAATCTTAAGTACTTGAGGACTCGGACGCAGGTTGCGTTTCAAGTTGCTACCAGCAGTAGTCACAAAGCCACCGGTGACTTTCATCTTTTCGCGTGTCTGTCGCTGGTCGCGCCGCAGGACGGGATTCTGAAAGGGACAACAGTCGCTAGCCATTCACCTTTCCGCACGTCGGGCAGCGTAGCGTGCAGTGAGGTGCAATAAGCAGAGGAATGTTCAGAGGTTCTTCTTATTGGCGTAGGTAACGAGATGGTCTGCGGTGATGGGAATGCCATATTGGAGGAGGCGAGGTCGAGGATTGAAGTAACGCAGGTGTTCGCGGGAAAGTTCATGCACAGGTTGGTTCTCTGGCTGGGCGCATTCCGTGAGCCATACCTGGAGAGGAAATCAGGCTTTCGTGGGCAATATGACCAGGCTATGAATGGTACCTCGCGGCGAACATGTTGCAGATACTCTCGAAGCTGCTAAATCCTTCAGGATAATCACGGATAGCTTCAGGGGAGGGGGGGCTCGGAATAAGAGGATTCAGACATGGTAGGTGATGCAAGCTAGGCTGGAGCTGGCGATGTGGGAAGAGCCGCACCACCGGACGGGGTTGATTGTGCTCCTGAGCTGTGAAGCCCTGAGGCCATGAGGCCTTGAGGGGTCGACTCGTTGTTGTTCACCACAAATGCCACAACTCGGGGGTTCCGAAGTGGCACCGAGTTGTGACACAGCCGAGCTCGCGTAGACATATACCACATGTAGCGCATAGCACGAAGCAATGTTGCAACCTGCCTTGCAATAGAATTGTTGAAACACTGCCAGTCGTCGCGATAGATTCTGGCAAGTGAGGACCCGGAATTCGGCGGCCCGGGAATTTTCTGTTGTACAGTGAGTGCCAAGAGGTGCCGGAAGATGCCGCATAGTGGCCGAACGTCGTTGAGAGCTCAGAAAATAGCGCCCTCGGGCCTTGTCTTCAAGTTTGCGAGCGACAGGCTCGCTCACAACACTTCTCTATGCCTCTGACTCGGAACTGCGCGTGTGTGGCTGAGAGCAGCAGATTATGCAGCGCGTACTCTCCGCCGCGACTTGAATCACCCCAACCGTACTGACATAAGCCTACCTTAACCCCGACCTCTGCTCTGTCTCTGTGCGCGGCCTGCTTCACCTGCTAGATGAGCTCTATAGCGCAGATCGTCGGAATGGGTAGGGAATCGTCACAGGTGTGCCCCGCATCGTTGCCCTCTGCACGCTATTCACGCTGACGCGCGGCGGACAGTCTCAAACCATCTCTCGACGTAGGCCCTGCTATTCCACTGCCCCGCTTAGGCATGCACTCACATCCCACGCGTTATATGCCCGGCGCGTCCTACAGTGTGCTCACCGGCCCTCGTTATGACATCCACGCCACCGGAGCGCCAGTGGAGCCAACTTGCTACTCTGTCTCGCCTAGCTGGCGATAATCCCTATCCTCAAGTCTCAAGTCGCCATTAGCCGCGACGCGACCGACTCGCCATAGTAGACACTCAGATCACGTTGCTTGCAAGTATTCTCCTGGGTCAAAGGTGGTGTCGTCTGTTTTACCAAAAGCAGCCATGCTGAGGCCTGGATTGCGAACCCAAAGCTGTCGATCGCCTACTCGCAGTATTGCGACGACTCATATGACATACTGTAAAATCCACAAATCCGCTCTGCCGTCGTTCCAGAGTCAGAAATGTTGCTACCAATCTGATCTGCAGTCGGTGCTAGTAGCACACGCCGATCCGACACCGGTGGAGATACCTGGTCTAGATCTATAATCCTTGCACTTCAAATGAAGACGAGCATGGGATCACAGCAGCTCACGTCCGGTCCCGAATGATTCCCTACCCTCCCGCACCGCAATTTGCGATGACTTTCCTCGTCCAGCGATGTGGGCCCATCAAGCCCGCATCGCCTCTGCGTGACGTCATCGACGGACGTGACAATGCACCTCCCCCTGGTTCCTTCGACCACTGCTCAGATTAAACGACATACATGAGATCGCGACACCGTTTTTGACCTCTCTCATGTGCTCACAGGACCATGTAGCCAGCCGACAACGCCAGCGGCGCAACCAGCGCGGCGCCGACGCAAATTGAGCATGGACACCATCGTAAGCAGTCCCGCGCGTACCGGCGTTGGACCGTCTCCCCCGCCAAGTTGTGTGGCTACACCCCGAGGTAGAAGAGATACATCCGTAAGTGTGCATCACGCTGCCATATCATTTCTAAAGGATTTTGTGGATGATACGCGTGAGCTGTTGGACGTAGATATACCAAGAACAACACCGGGTTGTCGCAGTGACCGCGCATTTTCTATCGGAGTCTGTCCATCGCGCTCGCAGATTCACGGGGACAAAGACTGGGTTCCGCCCGGGCTCGTCGCCGAGCAACAATTCCGCGAACCTGACACAACTGCAAGATCCATGTGTACGCCCTCCCTGTGCATGAATGGAGTCAGTGACGGCAGCGGCTGGGATGTGTGGCTTAATGTAGAGTACATATGACAACGCATCACTGTAGCCTATATGAAAATGCTAGCTGATTTATCTACTAGTACCCATATGAGCAGTGAGAGCTCCAAACTGAGGAGGCCATCACAGCACTGAACACTGAACGTGGCATAAATTAAACCGTCGCTGGGCCGCTTCTCGAGCTAGGCGCGTTGAGCGAGATAAGCGTCCGCGTTGCCCATAGTCCTCATCGCACGTCGACATCATGGCTCGGGTCCGACTCATTGGTTCTTACAGCGGTTTGTTGCACTTTGGGGCTGAAACGGGACATCAATGCATTGCTGCGGGGAAGGACGCTCATGATTAGAGACCATCGGAAAGAGAAGTAGGGCCACTTGTGAATGACGGCGCGAAGTGATCGGCAACGACGACGATATCGAACACTCAAACTACGTCTGTAAACAGATCCTCCCGGAGACCTAAGTACCTCAGTGTTGTTCCTCTTCCTCCGACGGTGTAGGAGAATTGTTGAGGGATGCCAGTTCTATCATTCTTGCGTGAGCAAAAAAAGAACAGGACCAAGGCGAATAACATACCTTTGCCACTCGCTTCAGTGTTCATCTCCTCAGGCAACTTCGGAGGATCATGAAGGCGAAGGTAGTAGTCGTCGTAGTCAATGGCATCGTAATACCACATCGGGGTGCCAGACACCCCAAGCTCTTCCCGAATGATCTTGAGGATGTCATCTTCATCCTCTTGCACCAGCTGCTTCAGCTCGTAGTTCGTATACAACGCGAGCACCATCTGTGCTCGACCGAGTACACCGAGCGCATCTCGAGAAGCCAATCGACCCTCTTGCTCAGATGTTTGATACAGTTGTCAAACGCGAAGAGTCGCCTATCGCCCTTGCTTAATTTGCGCTTCGGCCAGAGATTGTTCTTATTTGCGTAGGTAACAAGATGGTCGTCGGTGATAGGAATGCCATATTGGAGGAGACGAGGTCGAGGATTGAAGTAGCGCAGGTGTTCGCGGGAGAGTTCATGCACGGGTTGGTTCTCTGGCTGGGCGCATTCCGTGAGCCATATCTGGGGACGAAATCAGGCTTTCATAGACAACATGACTAGGCTGTGAATAACAATACCTCGCGGCGAACATGGTTCAGATAATCCCGGAAGAATCTGAATTTCCGAGGATGTTCACGGATAGCTTGAGGAGAGGAGGATTCTGCCATGGTGAATAGAGAGGATGCTGGTTCGGTGGAGGTGGGCAGAGCTGAACCATCAGACAGGTTGAGATCGCCCTTATGTAGCCGAGAGCAGGCTGACACCGACGAGCAGTGTCTCTTGAGTGTCTCGCGGTCGCTTGCCACAAATTGCCACAATTCGGCGAGGGCTTCGATATGCCAAACGCCCGAGCATCTATATACTCCGATACTGGAGGGATGATCGATAATCGCATAAAAATCAAGACATCGGGATGGTCGTGACAATCCCGGAGGAGAGTCTGAGGACTCAATGCATGAACGTCATGAACGTATGAACGTTTGAACACCATCGGCCGCGGCTGGTGGCCCGGCCCTCTCCACCAACTGGGAATGCTCGGAGTTCGGCCCGGAAACTTCACGGAGCAGTGCGCCGTTTGACATCGCGTCGGAAGGCCTCCTAGGCTCTAGGTGGGGCCGTCAATCGCTCAAGAGCGCTCGAGCTCGCAAGCGCCTCGCTTGGAAATCGCTCAGAGCGCTCAAGCACTCTTACTCTTGCAACGTTGTTGACTCGGACGCCGCGCGTGGCCGAGAGCAGCGGCATATGCAGCGCATACTCTCCGCCGCGACGGTCACCGCAATTGGGCTGACATGCAAGGCCTACCTCAATTCCGGCCTCTGCTCTGTCTCTGTGCGCGGCCTGCCTCACCTGCTAGACGCGCTACATAGCACAGAGCGTCGGAATGGGCAGGGGATCGTCACAGGTGCGCCCCGCATACTGCTCTCTGCGCGCCAAACACGCTGATGCGCGACGGACAGTCTCGAACCACCTCTCGACGTAGGCCGTTGCTCCTCCACTGCCCCGCCCAGGCGAATCATGCGCGTTTCTTCTGGCAGGCTTGATGACCCGTTGACATGGGGCGTGCTCCCCGTGCACACGTACCTGCGCTCGCACCTCACGCGCTGGACACTCGGTGCGTCCGATATCATGTTCACCAACCCGTGTGTCCACCCCCTCCCTTCTGCTGGCATGTGCTGACGCGGCGTGCGCGACGAAGGGTGTTTTCGGCGTTTTTCCGTCGCGGGCAAGTCATCGAGACGTTCCGCGGCGACGGGATATACCAGCCTGCGGTTGACGATGCCATCGCGAAGCTGTGCACGGGCGCGTGGGTGCGTACCAATCGTTTTGTGTCAAATTTGGGCACACACTGTACAGCGCCCGCATAGATACACCTGTTCGGCGAGGGCAAGGTCTGCCAATCCAGCACATACAAGCCTGACCCGCAAACTGGCCGATCGCGTCTCCGGCGCTTCAAGTGGGGCGTGTGTGTGTCCTTCCTTCCCTCCGCACCGTCACTCGCTGACCTCTCGTCTTTCCCAGCGGACGTATCCTAATGGAAACGCCCCGCCCACCAACCATCATCCCCATGTGGATCACTGGTACGCGCTTACCCCAGGGCCCGCGCCCCATAAGCGCCCGCGCTGATACCGTTGGGGGCGTGCGTGCAGGCTTCGACACGCTCATGCCCGAGGGCCGCGCCGCGCCATGGAAGTACTCCCGCGCCCCGGTGCGCGCCTCAGCGTCACGTTCGGCGCGCCCGTTCCGTCCGACGCGGTGCTCGCCGCGCTGCGGCGCGATGTGGGCGCGCCGCCGGGGGCTGGGTCGCGCCGCAGGGGCAAGGCGTTGGCGTGGGGAAGCAGGCGGGGGGAGAGGAGGAGAACGCACGCGGCAGACGCGCGTCGCGCTCACGGAGCTTGTGCAACGCGCCGTCGAGACGGTCGGGCGGTCGGTTTCGGGGACCTGCTGACGGAAGAGCCACGCATAGTGCAGACATGAACGCCGCGTACTTACATGGTCCGTGTCCGTTCTGTTTGTATCTCCAAAATAGACTTTGGGCTACGTGGACTGGTCGTCTTTTCCCGGGATCTGAGCTCCAGCGGCCTTAACTGCGATCAGCCGACGAGTTCCGACAGGACAGCTGAGAGCGAGATACGCCAGACGTCGGACAGATCACTCGTGTGAGATGCACTTGGAGAGTCCCCAGAGCACCGCATTCCATACCGCCAGTGAAACTCACGGTGAAGCGTCGATTTCAACCATGCCGAACAGGAATGTCGGATCTTCGAGCATCCAATTTGACTCCTCCGGATGCTTCGCCAAAGCCCGATGCTTGCCTCTCGTTCAACGATGTCGGCCACGCGCAGAGGCCGCGGTGGTCCGACCAAAGTAGCTTCCTGCGGACCAAAGACTATGTTTGCATGTATTCACTAAGGATCGCTCCGCATGAAGGCATTCAGAAAGAGTCACCGGTCACCGGTCACCAGTCATACGCTGTTCCGTTCAATGTCACACCTGACGTGCAGCGCGAGATGCAGAGCAGTGGACACTCATAGAATGAATATGCGGTGTATTGCCAAGGCTACCGAGCGCATGTCGCGAGCGTGACAATGTGGGGCAATGAAACGATGCAGAAACACAGACTAGCGGGTGGAGATACAAAACAAGTAGTAGGTGCGACAGTTGATGCGTGAACGATCATTTTGATATGTTCTGGGGGTCGGCATCTGTGAACAATGCAATTAGCGCAAGCAAGCAGTCCAGAAACGCTATGTACCTTGGTTGAGGGCCATCTCCCGTGCCCGCTCACGCTTCTGCCGAAGCCTGAGCAAGTACAAAAGTCTTCGTCATAGTTCTCCTGGTCAAAGTACCACATCGGCTCGTCTTCGATTTCCAGCGCTTCTTGATCGCATCGATCAAGTCGCTCTGCGACTCCTTATCCAGTATCTGCTCCTCTATTCTGTAACTCGAGTAGATCCCAATAGACAAGTCGTGATCAGGGGAGTAAGGCAGCGCAGTTCGAGAATCGGCCAGTCGAGCTCCTCCCTAAGCAGTTTCTGACATTTCCACTCAGCTATGATCACCTGCTGTTGCAGGTTGATCCCAGCGGGTCTGGCCAGATACCGCGCCTCCTCGCATACTCCTTCAATGTCTCGAATGTGATGGCGATGCCGTACCAGAGAAGGCGAGGAGGTGGTAGGTGATCTTGACGTTGTATTCGGGACCTATGGCACTCATCGGTGGGTATGACCGACAGATTCTGCGCCAATTCTGATGGTAAGAATGGTGCGTCAGCTGGATAGTGAGAATGCCAGCATACGTCCTATCGTACCTCCTGTTCTTCCTTCAACTGGCGTGTTTCTTCTGCGATAGCAAGCGGTGACGGGGACTAGAAAGGTCTTCGACATAGTTCCAACAATTTTGGAGGGTCGATTGTGCGATGGCAGGAAATGAGGGAAACTGACTTGTGGCAACTTCAACTGCAGCTGCTTTATACATGCGGCCGGCCCCGGTCGGCCCGAAACCCAACACGGTCGTGCATTGAACGTGACACTGATGCCACTTGTCGTAGCCGCGTCGTCGGACCCCCCACCTTTTCCTGACGCCACAGCTCTACCCATTGAACATTGTCAGATTGTTCCAGAGCATGATTTTCGATTTCCTCGTTTTCAAGAATCAACATCCGATGCTAGCTAATCGGGTCCCCCCTCTCCGTGACCGCATGGTCAGCGGATATAGTGACCGGCGACCCAGATATCGATGCGCCATGTAACAACGGTACTGGTGGCAGCAGTGCTTAGGCAATGCCGGCCGTCGTCACACACTGGGATATATCACAGCGGGCCTGGTGTCACTTTCCACAGCGTGCCATAGTGGCTTGATGTGGAATTGGCTGAGCGGCAGTAAATGGGCCTTCAGTGCAGGTGGCACGAGGACGGCGTGACAGTGACGGTGTGTCGACTAGTACTCTGGAGTCCAGTGCTAGCGCTCGTATTCACAACTTGTGGCTGTGCGTGCAGCGGCAGAGTTAGATGGCAGATCTACATGGTGCATTCAGCCCTCTACGGCCTATCCACGATGCCAGGGTCCACAATCATATTCTGGAGCTATTCTGGGGTTGTATCCAGTTCATTGCTTCTGGCTCTGTTAGCTACCAATGGGGCGAATGACCCGGCGTTGGGCTGCACAATTATCAAGACACCCGCAATTTGACCCTGGAAATCTCGCAGCAGATCGTATCTCAGCCACAAATATCAAACTCGTGTTGTATTGATGTGTGAACCGATGTGGCGACCATATCCGCATTCACTGGGCAAACATGTGGCTCTGGATTCGCTTGCTTCAATGCCACAATCATGGCTTCCTCTTCTGTACTTGTGGCTCGATTTCGTGATCTTCTTTACGGGGTGACTGCACGCTTTTAAAAGCCCACGTAGTTGCAAGTGACGGCACCTGACTGCTACTCTCTCCGGCTACGTTCTAACATGCCTCCAACCCAACTCCCTTCCATCTCTCCTGTCGCCTCACAGCCACTACTACAAGAAGACCATTCCATGCCACCTGCTGAAGAAAAGGCGGAGAGTACGGCAGTTCGGACTGCATACGATGATCCCGCGGTGAGCTAACTAAGATGATGTCTCATGTACGCCAGACTCAAGGCTCACCCTACCTGCGCAGGTAACTGTCACTATTGGAAGAATGTGTTTCGGGATATAGACGCGACCTTCGAGTTGGTCCTTCAATTCCCTCATCAGGAGTGGGTGCAGTACTGCGTAACCTCTCGCATTTTTGGGGAGTTCAACAGCACGTTCTCTGCCCCGAATGCTACATTCGGTCTCTACCCGCAAGCATCCTTTCGTCCCCCCAGTGATCCCCACATAGACAAAGAGGAGTCCCCTGGTGTCCACAGCGTCCCCGATTTGGTGACTTTCCTCATTCAATGGGGCGCTGGCCTTGTCACAATGGAGCCCGTCTTTTGGGTCGAAGAAAAGCCCTACGAAACTATCCGCACTTCTGGTGGAAATTTCGGCTACGCTCGAGATGACAATCGCAAAGTCACACACGTCAATCCTTTGCTGCGCCACATGAGGCAGCTGAATCGACAAGCATATTTTGCGTTCTCAACTTATTCCAGGTCTAGCTTTTGGGTTTTCCTTGTCGCCGGTCACAGGTTCACGCTGCTCAAGTACTCGCGACAGACAAATTCTTCACCTGCCGATGACCCTCCCGCCTCTACCAGTGCGCTTGGCGCTATGGAACAGACAGTCCCACGGACTCCCCCACGTTCATCACTCGCTCTCGACGCGCTGCCTTCTTCCAAGGGTGGGCTGACCGTTGAAATCTATCATCATTTTCAGCCGATGTATACCAACATCAAACCGATTCAAAACTTCAGTCCCCAGATGTTCGACGCGTTTTCGAAGCTCACTGATACTTATAAGAGATGTGTCGATGGCCTTCGTATTCAACCGTCAATCTTTGATCAGCCCTCCACAAATCCGGCGTGCGACTACACCGTGCCCATCTCGAGTTCAACGGTTGGTGGTCGATAACTTCTACCTTTTGAGGTGTACTAAACGACGCATACATGCAGAAAGATTTGGAAGAGATCATGCATGAGATCATCACAGATACTCGTGCATCGACCGAATCGGCAATGTCGGACATCGACTCCCCGCCTGACAACCGGAAAGCTGACCCAACATTCTTCTCACGCGCCCGCGCGGAACCTACGGCAGCCCGTCGAACGACCCGCTCAATGCCCCCTGAACCCCCCGCTCAACCCCAACCCCAACAGCAACAACCCGGTACTACTACCGGAGAGCAGCAGGCCACCCCGGTCCATAACCATGAAGAGTCGGACGACCCGGCCATTCCTCAGGCCGCTCCTCTCGCAGACGCGTCGGGGCTCCATCCAGAGCCTACTAGGGAGGCTTCACCTTCTCCGCAGCCTCACCAGGAAACCAGGGGGGGAAGGGGTGGCAGTGGTCGTGGGCGTGGTCGTGGGCGTGGGCGTGGGCGCGGGCGTGGAAGGGCTCGTGGGAAGTCTGGAGTCAGTGAGCAACGGGACCGCAGTATCCTGAACGAGTGGAAGCCGCCGAAACAGTCGGGCAGCCGGCCGGTTTGAGTACTTACAGGCCACTTCATAGTACCAATTCACATGGTACCCCCACTAGCACTACAGAGTATACATTCCTGATTTTGCAATTGCGCCGCCGGTTGAATACAGTATCACTCGTCAAACATATTGCAATCTGATGTGTTTCTTGGAACAACTTAGAAATAATGAGAGTCGTGAGGTTTTCCACCCCGCCAGATCGGACAGCGCGTGTAACGCGGAGCAGCGGTAGCCGCTAGTAACTACCCCAACGCCCGGTTCGCCAGTGCTAGAACCCTCCACGCTGAGCTTCGTGGTCGTGTCGGGTATAGTCGACGATCGACATTCAACATTCAACACTCTCAACCATCATCAGGGCCATCCTCAAACTAGGAGGCTACCCTGACGACGTCGATTGGCACTACGGCGTGCAGCGTGGCGTGCAGGCGTGGGACGCCGGTAATTGCAAGCCTCAGTGCAGACGGGAGCCCGACCCTGACTGCACAGACTTGATCGCTAGGCCTGCTGCTGGATTTCCGCAGTGGACATCGCGCGCCGATATCAGCAAGTCGGAGTCACCGCAGACTTCCGTATCATACTCAGGACCGCCAGTGCACCACAGCGGGGCATCCAGGCTCCGCAACGCTGGCAAGCTCTGAGTCCCCCTGCAACGATCTCCACATCCTCTAGACGTTCCGCTCGCCTCTAAGTTCAACGATGCCGACCACGCGCAGAGTCCGTGTCGGTGGGAACCCCAGGGCCAGAATTTGTAGACCAAAGATTATCCTTATAGGTGCCCACCGATAATCGCGCCGCGTGATTATCATTCCGAGAGGGTTAACGGTCAATCGATCCGAACCAGTCATATATTATACACTATTTCGTTCAGCGTCCTGCCCAGCATGGCATCGCGGAGTAGTTGAACACTCACGGATAGCCGAAATATATTTGCGAAGAATACCGAGTCGTCTATATCGTGACGCGTGGCGATGCGCGACAACAAAATTAAGGCAGAAAGATAGACTAGCGGGTGGAGATACGAAACAATTGCCGGGTAATACAGTCGATGCGTGGATGATCACTTTGATTTGTTTGAAGGCCCAGCATCTGTGGCGGTGCGATTAGCACGAGCAGGCGGTCCGACAACGCTAGGTACCTTGGTCGAGAGCCATCTGTCGCGCCCGCCCACGTTTCTGCCGAAGCCTGAGCAAGTATAAGAAGTCCTCGTCGTAGTTCTCCTGATCAAAGTACCACATCGGCTCGTCTTCAATTTCCAGCGCGTCCTGAATCGCGTCGATCAAGTCACTCTGCGACTCCTTATCCAGAATCTGTTCCTCTATCTTGTAACTCGAGTAGATCCCGACAGACAACTCGTAGTCAGGGGAGTAAGGGCAACGCAGTTCGAGGATCGGCCAGTCGAGCTCCTCCCTAAGCAATTTCTGGCATTTCCACTCGGCTATGAATACCTGCTCCTGCAGGTTGATCCCAGTAGGGTCTGGCCAGATACCGCGCCTCTTCGCGTACTCCTTCAGCGTCTCGAATGTGATGGCGATACCGTACCAGAGAAGGCGAGGAGGTGGGTAGGTGATCTTGACGTTGTATTCGGGACCTATGGCACTCATTGGTGTGTATGACCGACAAATTCTGCGCCAGTTCTGATGCCGCAAGAGTAGTGCATCAGCCGGATAGTAGGAATGACGGACATGCCGTCCTATCGTACCTCCTGTGCTTGCTCCTCCAATTGGGATCGGCGTTCTGCGATAGTAAGCATCGGAGAGGGAGTAGAAGAGTCGTTCGACATATTTCTGAGGAAGCTTTCGAGGGACGGTTGCGCGAGGAGGGAAGCAGACTCAAGCTTGTGGCGAGCAACATGGGCGGAAATTGTGAACCTGTTCTATCTGGCCGACACGACCCTGACATGGACACGCAGTGGCATTACATAAGCGCCGGCGAACCGCGCACAAGCAGAGTCCTCGAAGGCAGGGCACGGCGGGCCGCGGTGTTGCGACTGGCTCGAGATACCGCAACGCCCTCCGGGCGCGCGTAGATCTATTTACAAGTCGACCCAGACGTGACGGGCGGAGGCCCGACCGCGGCGGATAAATACACAGATGATAACGACGAAAGCAATGGCGAGAGTGAATCAGTGGGTGATGTACGAGACGAGGAGGTATGTATGTACATGTGCGCGACCATGCGGTGGTATGTATGCGGGGTGGTGGTGCATGAATATATGTATCGTTGCGTGGGGTGGTCAACAGGGTCCGTATTGGGTGGTATGCAGCAGGCACAACGTGACAAACAGAGGAATAAAAACAAAAACAGACAAGGAGATACTTACGGGCGGGCGGGCTCACTCCTCCGGCCCGACGCCGTTCACAAGCGCCGCAGCGATGCTCTCGCACGCGTTCATGAGGCGCACCTCGGGCTGGCCGGTGTAGTACCACGCCGAGAGGCCCTGCAACGCACACGCACACACTGTCAGCACGCACGCAGAGAGGACGGCAGAGGCGACGACGCACGATCATGGCGTAAAACGAGATGAGGATCGAGCCCTCGGCCCAGTTCGTCTTCGCGTCGGCCGTGACGTAGTTGACGAGGAAGCACGCGCCGACGAGCAGCGTCACCTCGAACAAGTCTACCCCACCCCGCCCACATCAGCACCCCACGCCATCAGGAAAGCGGGGCGCGCACCGAAGAGCATCGAGAGCGGCTTGTCGAGCCACCACCCGAGGAGCGTGACGAACGGCATCCAGAAGAGCAGGAACTGGATGCTCAGGTCGATCGCGCGCGCCTCGGCGAGGTTCTCGGGCGGCTCGGGCTTGCCGAAGAAGCTCCGCAGGGCCTGGCGCGCGAAGTAGACGAGCGCGACGGCGCCGTCGGCGGAGAAGGACACGATCGGGAGGAGCACGATGCCGAACCACCTGCGTGCGCGGCGTCAGCCCGCGCCGTCCAACCCCGCTCTGACACGCACTCTTCCTGGATATTCGCAGCCTCGCGCACAAACTCGATGCTGTCGACCAGCTGGGAAGCGACTCGCGTCAGCCGATAGGTAGCGCGCGCAGGACAGGCACGCACAAACTCGGCCGTGACGCCCATGAGCGCGACAGTGATGACGAGCAACACGAGGCATGCCCCCGGGTTGACCTCCGGCTCGGCCTCCTCGAGCTCGCGCTCCTTGCGCAGCGCCTCGGGCGGGATGTCCGGGTGCGGCTGCAGCGCGTTGCCCTCGCCCGGCGGGTCGTGCAGGTAGAAGCGCGAGCAGACGTAGCTGCGTGCCGGGCGTCAGCGGGGTCAGACCACGGAGGGGCGTGCGCACATGACGAGGAGGATGACGGCAAAGCCGCGGCCCATGCGCAGAAAGTCGTGCCGCAGCGCGTCGGACGGGCCTACGCCGTCGGTGCCCGAGTCGACGGCCGCGAAGAACGCCGCGGGGACGGTCAGCGCGAGGACGCTGCGGCGCGGACTACGGTCAGCGCGGGGCGCGGGACGAGGAGGAGGAACAGGGACGGGCGCACCCGACGGTGAGCAGCGTGTGGTTGAGCTGCGAGCGGTGCGGGTGCAGCTGCTGCTCCCAGACGCGCGCGCCGCCGGTGAGGAAGGCGGTGCCCGGGATGAGCAGCAGGTGCAGGAGCACAACGCCTGGCGTCAGGGGGCGTGAGCACGCGCACGTGACACGCGGCCGCATGCGGAGCACGCACCAACGATCGTAGACTGCAACAGCTTCAGCCTGAGCGGCGCGCGTCAGCACAGAACAAGAGGACAGAGGACATGGGTATGGCACGCACTCGCATCGCACGAGGAGGATGATGGCGAGCGTCGCCTCGACAGCGCTGCAGGACGTCAGTCAGTATGCAGGGGGGGTCGAACGGACGCACTTGTTGAGCGTGATGACGATGAGGTCGCCGAGGTCCTCGCCGCAGTACATCGCAAGCTGCTCGCCGCCCCAGTCAAAAAGCCTCTCGAGTGCCATGATGGTGAGGAAGCACACTGTCCCGCAGACTCGTTTTCAGCACACAGAACCGGGGGTCAATGGAGCGGCGACGCACTCGCAAAGGTGAGCCCGTGTGCCCATTCCTTGAAGTGCGACGCCCACGCAATGGGCAGCGCGAAGATGAGCACGTTCAGCCCTAAACCGTGCGTCTGCGTCAGCGCCCACGCCTGGTACCAGCACTGAGAACGGGGACGCACAGGAGGAAAAGGCGATGGCGCGGACGCTCGCGCGCCAGCCGACGCGGCGGCGGTCCTTGCCGCGGAAGCGGCGCCAGAAGCGCTGCCTTGCGCTGCCGCTGGGGGTGCCGGGCGGGTGCGGGTGTGGGGGCGGGCGCAGGGCGTGGTGCGGGAGGGAGTTGACGGAGACGGTGGGGGAGGTGGAGGGGCGGGCCATGAGCGGCTTGTACTCCGGGGAGGAGTGGGTGTGTGAGGGGAGGTGGCTAGCACTGGCGGATGTACTTATGGCGGGGGCGGAAAGGTCGAGGGACGAGTGGACAAGTCGCCGTGCCAAGACCCGCTGGCGCTTCTCCGAGAGCCACCGTCAAAGGAAGACATGAGGAATGGACGTCACCCGGCGTGGTCGCTGTTCGGGCTTGGCGCACGTCGAACAGGGCCAAGTCAAGTTGATCAAGGGGTGCTGGAGTGGCGTGTGCCTTCGGTGTGCTTGGGATCAAGAGTGCAGCCAGTCCGGGTCCCGTTAAACCATTCCATCAAAGGCGCTGCGCAGCGCTGCGGCGCGCCAAGATGCATCCTGTAATGAGACCGTAGTGCTGTCACGCTCATATCACCCTCGGTGTTTGCACGCCACCGGCGGTTGTGCAGGCCGCCTGGGCTGTGTTCCGCGACCGTGGGCCAATTGCCGTGTGCGGTTGACCGCGAGGCAAATAAGCGCGCGCCAATGCCCCAGTGCGTCTCAACCGGCGCATGTTGGGGTGTGGAGATCTGGAACGGGAGGCGGTGTAGAGCGCGTTACATAGATGTTGCCTGGACATGTGCGATGAGATTGTTGTTGGCGGTGGCAACGAACAACAAGAGCTGGTCGCATGGGTTTTCTGCGGGCGCTAATTACGCCGCACACTCCGGTTCTGCTCGCACCGCTGTTCCCAACCCTCCAAATCACGCACGCTCTTGTCATATTCGTCTCAATGCCCGCCCTTGCTGACCCGCCCAGTGCAAACGGGAGCGCGCAGGACCAATTGCCAGGCAAGCACGCCAACAACTTCCGTATTGGGCGAAAAGCCGATCCCCCATATCAACTCATGTCCCGTAATGACCCGCAGCTCCAGCCTTCGTAAAGGTGGTTATGACAGGTTTGACTGCATAGGGCTTCTTTAATTGCCAGTGTGAACTGGAGGCACCGTTGCGCTCAGCTGACCAGCAAAACGAGACGTTACGCGTTACGTGAAGAGGGCAAAGAAAGCGAGCCAGTTGGTTCGGCTGGCTTCGGCAATGCTTCGTCCTTCTCTACAAATACCCACCAGGTTTCGCCCTCACGTCGATGTGACCCAGCAGCCCTCGAAGCCGCACCACTAAGGCGCAAAACATAGGGACTCGTACAATGTCGCAGCCACAGTCCTCGCTTGGACCTATTGGAGTCGCTGGGGCCCTCGCCGCACGCAACGACCCTACGCGACAGGTCAAGCCCACCCTCTGGGATGAGTTCGCCCTCACAGACCGCGTGGCGCTCGTTACGGGCGCTAACCGCGGGCTCGGTCTCGAGATGGCGCTCGCGCTCGCAGAAGCTGGCGCACGGGTGGTCTACTGCGTCGACCTAGCAGAGCAGCCCGGCGAAGAGTGGAGCGCCGCCTCGGAATATCTGAGTCGTATGGGCACTGGCGGGCGCCTGGAATACGTCAGCTTGGACGTTCGGGATCAGAAGGCTGTCTGGAAGCTTGGGCAGGAGATCGGAGACAAGGAAGGGAGGTTGGATGCATGCATTGCCGCAGCAGGTGTTGCAGCGGCACCTGTACCTTGTGTCGAGCTCACTGAAGAGGCGCTCCAAAAGGTAAGTCCGCGAGATCGTTATCGCTGTATACTCTTATGTATGCTAAACACGGATTGAAGGTGCTCAGCGTGAACCTGAACGGCGTTCTCTACACGGCACAAGCAGCCGGACAACAGATGATACGTTTCGGAAACAGAGGCAGCATCATTTTGATCGCTTCGGTGGCCGGAAGCGTGGCTCTGAAGGATCTTACATCGACATCATACTGCACGAGCAAGTCAGGGGTGCTGCAGATGGCCCGGAACATGGCCTGCGAGCTGGGCCCGAAAGGAATACGTGTCAACACGCTCTCTCCGGGGTACATACGCACACCGTGAGTTCCTTATTCGCTTTAACAGGGACCCCGGGGCTGCGGCATCGGTGGGAGGCGTGGTTCAGGCCAGCTCAGAGCAAAAGCTCCGCACTGACAGCAGAGTAACAGGATGACCGCAGGATTGATCTCGAGAGGCTTGGAAGGGTCCCTTTCGAGTCAGAACCCATTGGGAAGGATAGGCAGGCCGGATGAACTCAGGGGTGTGATCGCGTGGCTAGCGTCCGACGCGTCGACCTTCTGCACGGGAAGCGAGTAAGTCTTCGTTCATTTCGAGCAGCGAGTGACTGGTGATATAGCTGAATCCGACGCTATTATAGCATCCAGGTCAGTGGGGGACACCAAGCATGGTAAATGCGCGAGCAGCCGTAGGTAGCGTTGTAAGAGTTGTTCAATGCGGGGACTTTGTGCAGTTCTAATCCAATCATGGGGACCGCATTGAGTGGACCGTGGCTGCTGGCAGAATTGGAGCAACAGACATATACTATCCATCCGGCGTGCCGTCGGCAGTAAGTTATGTATGTAACAATGGCATACCGCATACCCTTTGAGAAACGCACTGGTACAATATTCCTACATAACGTCAATCGTCAGGTACTTGTTTCCTCGTCAACGAATTGTCCTTGCTGATGTGTCGAGACACAGAGATCAAAGACCACATATTAGAATTAGTGGCCCGTACAGTGGACAAGCTTGGCGAGATTGTTGGCGGTAGCAACGAGCAACGTCACGTAACAAGAGCTGGCCGTCGAGCACCGCTCTCAGACTCCAGTTCTGCTTACATCCTCCCCTGAGCCACGAACGTCCCATCCTCGCCATCGTTTCGGCTCCTCCGCCCAGTGCTGCACATTGAGCGCGCGGGATCAGGTCAATTGCTAGGCACGCATTCAGACGCCAATCTCGCTCGCGCGCAACTCGGAGCAGGAATTTTCGCCGCGCATCTCTGCCAAGCTCGGCGCGTCGTTTCGTCGAGATCAGGCACACCGGCAGGAACGCGATTCCGTCCGCTGCTGCTCCGAGCTATGTACTTACGCTAGGCGCCTACAGCACGTGGCGTATGCGATCGGCCCTGCTACTGACTTGACTTGTTTACCATTGCAGCCGCGAGCGCGGGCGGGCAGGCCATCGTGGTTACGGGACGCTGCGCGAAGAAACCAAAGTGGCACTGGGTCATTCAGAGGGGAGGGCAGAGCGATATCATGATGTACTAGGTGCATCTAGTCAGTACAGAGCGGTGGCGGCAGCAAGGCGGGCTTTTCGGGGAGAGTAATATACAGCGATGGAGGCGGGGTGGGGCGTAGCGGGCGTGTGCGCGGGCGGTCGTGGCGTGTAGGGTATAATCGGCAGTGTTTGCATAGTACGGGCGGCGAGCGGGCTCAGGCAAAATAGCCGAGCGCGAGCGCGGTCAGTATCGACGAGATCAGGTTGACCTGTGCGAGTCAGGATCGAGCTCAGCTGGGCCAAAAGAAAGGAAGGACGCACGTTGTTATTCGAGAGCACGTCGAGCCCGCTTACGACCTTGATGTCCGCCACTTCCGCGGGCGGCGCGGACGTGTCCGTGAGGATGCGCCCGCTCGTATTTGAGTACTGTGTACGCTGCAGTGTCGCGCCGAGCAGCGAGTCGAGCTGCAGCACCCACACCCCGCCTCAGCATGCACAACGCACACATAGACGGCACGGAACAGCACGCATCAACCCGCCCGCGATGGCGCCCCAGCCGAGCAGCAGCAGCAGCAGCAGCAGGTCGCCCGTCTCGTCGCGGCATGCGGCGTTCTCGACGGACAGCGCAGCCCACATCGTTCAGCCCATCGCCATGCCACCGCCGATGGACGCAGCGGTGCCGAGCGGGGATAGCGCGCCATTCATGCCCGGCGGGACGTGCGCGAGCGTCGTGAGCAAGATCGGCAGCGTGCGCGAGAGAATCTGGATCCCGAGCTCCGACGTCTGCAACGCTTCCTGCCAACACATCCTCCATCCTCGTTGTCTCGTGCGACATCCCCGCCCCCGGCCTCCTCTCTGAGCGCTTTTTATATAGTAGACTCTCCAAAGACTGTACCCAATGACGTGGCATTAACCAGCGGACTTCCACCGTTAGACCCAGGTGCGGGCTTGAGAGAGAAGAGGTGCGCACGGGCGAATTTGTTTTATTTGCTACACTTGGTGATACCAGAGCAGGCTCATTTGCGGTTGGCCACGAACTTGAGCGACGAGTACAGGCACTACAAGCACCTCCCTCCCGCGCTCATGGCCCGGCAAGGCCCCGTCGCCCCCGCGCGCCCTGCCGATTCCCACAGAGCTGCGCAAAGCCATCGCCGCTGGGCCCTTGTCCGAGACGACGCGGACAATTGCGGCCATCGACAAGGAGCCCGGGCAGCGCGCGTCGACATTCACGAGCGCGTCGGCGCTCTCCCGGGTGCTCACGCTGCACGAGACGACGCGCACCGCCGGGACGCAGTACCGCGCGCCGTGGAAGCTCGTGCGCGTTATGTTGGGCCACCTCGGCTGAGTGCGCAGCGTCGCCGTCGAGCCGGGTAACAAGCGGTTTGCCACGGGCACGAGCGACCGCGTCATCAAGATCTGGAGCCTCGCGTCGGGTGAGCTGCGCCCCTCGCTCACGGGCTACATCTCCACCGTGCGCGGGCTCGCGGTGTCGTCGCGCTACCCGTACGTCTTCTTATGCAGCGAGGACAAGGTGCGTCCTCGTCTGGCTGTGCGGGCTGCACTGGCCCTGACGCGAACGTGCGTGCGCAGATTGGTCAAGTGCTGGGACCTCGAGGCGAACAAGGTCACCCGGCACTACCGCGGTCACCTCTCGGGCGTGCACGCGCTCAGCCTGCACCAGACGCTGGACATCCTCGTTATGTCGGGCCGCGATGCGTCGGCGCGCGTGTGGCGCAGACCCAGGTCCTCTCGGGCCACATCGGCGCGACCGTCGCGGGCGTCAGGTGCCGGGACTTGGACCCGCAGGCACCCCGCGCCCGCGGCGCCTGACGCGCGGGCTGGGCGGGCGACAAGGCAATGGTGGTGCTGACGCACTACACGTTGGCCGGCTAGGGGCAATCCGCAAGTCATTTTTCAAATGTGGCCGGAGCCACCGGAGCCAACCGAAATCTCACATAATTTCCGCGCCAGGTTTGTGATGTCAGATTGCAACCCCTCTCACTGACCCTCAGATCTCAGCGGAGACATGTCACCACCTTACTCTGCTCAAGATGTAAGATCATCCTTGAACTTCCTGTCTCTGACTTACATCTCATTCAGGGGACTGATCTTCTCGTGGATGGATACGTCTCCCGCACTTTGTTAAGACGAGCCAGCCCGGCGTTACTTTCTCACCCTATTTAAGAGCAACACTCCCTCCGTATCATGCTTCGTGGTCGCGGTCTGGAGGACTTGTCCGTTTCACGGTCAATGATGTCCCCGCGCATATAGTCGCCGCCAGGTCCACAGCAAGCCAACGCTACCCTCCCTGGACAATCGACGTTGGCACCATGCCAGCAGACGCGGTGGTACCCCAAACCATGTGGGAGCCCCAAAGCATCACAGATAGGGGGCAACACATTGAAGAAGCTGAACTACAAATGCCCATCTTCTTCCATCACAACCATGGGTATGTCGGTATCGAGCTTGAATATGCAGCGTCGGGATGGGGCGAAAGTCTCCTTAATGCGAGGTCGGCGGCGCCGCTAGCCGGGAAGACAACAACCGTTATTCGCATCGCGGTAGGTCTTGTCCATGATCTCATACAATTGAGCTTATGTACCAAACTCCTGCCTACAAAGTGGTTGGGCTACAAGGAATACGAACGTCGAGTTCGAGTCCGCGATGAAACGCCTGTACAAGACCCAATCACCATCGCCAAGTTCGCGCAGCGCATTGGTAAAACTGTCGTCGCGTTTTTCAATGTGGGGATTTACAGCATTGCATACCCGACAAGGCGACTCATACTCTTACAGTCCGAACGCCAACCAGACCAGAATTGTCACGACCCTCGCCGCGAGAAATGGCCGATCGACCCCAAGGGTAGCCCCAACCGTCAGCTCCAAGACATCATCCTGATCGGTGCGGTCCACGTATCTGCCGGATGCTGGATGCCCATATTGCAGCTGGATCGGCCCCTATTTCCCAAATTCTATACTCATATCGGAATGCATATGCCTGAACCCCTTAGGCATCCTGAGGTCCATTATGCAGAGCGCCAGCTTTTGACAATGAGATCTGAGTGTGCCAGGAAACCGGGGGCAGAACCCGAGAGTTGCGAGAGCGTCGGTCACGAGCTGTAACGCTTGCCGGGCTTGCAAGTAACAGGAACATACCCGTTGGGAAGTATACTAGGACAATATTCCTATCTAATGTCAAGCAATCGTCAGTTGGTCCCTCGTCGAGACACTGAGATCAAAGACCACACATTAGAATTGGTGGCCCGTGCAGCGGACGCCAAGTGGACACGTTTGACGAGGTTGCTGTCGGCGGTGACAACGAGCAACATGTAACAAAAGCTGGCGGGCGGGCGCCGCGACTCGCACCACATCCTCGCCATCGTTTCGGCTTCCCCGCCCAGTGCTGCACATCGAGCGCGCGGGATCAAGTCAATTGCCAGGCATGCAAAGTTCTGACGCCAATCTCGCTCGCGCGCAACTCGGAACAGGAATTTCCGCTGCGCATGGAGATTTTTGAGCTGCTGCACTCGCGCATTCTTGAGATAAGAACTTGGCGGTAACGGTACTAGCTGCGTTTCCAAGCTCGCGTCGTCGAGGCCATGCACACCGACAGGAACGTGATTCCGTCCGCTGCTGCTCCGAGCTCACGTGCCTTACACAACTCACCTGCACCAGGCACCTACAGCACGTGGCGTGTGTGATCGACCCTGCTACTACAGACTTGTTTAACATCGCAGCCGCGAGCGCGGGAGGGTAGACCACCGCGGTGAAAAGGCACTGCGCGGAGAAACCAAAGTGGCGCTGGATCATTCGGAGAGGTGGGCAGAGCGATATCATGATGTACTAGGTGGGTCTAGTCGGTACAAAGCGGCAGCAGTAGCGAGGCGGGCTTTTCGGGGAGAGCAATATACAGCGATGGAGGCGGGGCGCGGCAGGGCGGGGCGGGGCGTAGCGGGCATGAGCGCGGGCGGTCGTGGTGTGCGGGGTATACTCGGCAGTGTTTGCATAGTACGGGCGGCGGACGGGCTCAGGCAAAGTAGCCGAGCGCGAGTGCGGTCAGCATTGACGAGATCAAGTTGACCTGTGCGAGTCAGGACCGGGCCCGGCCGGGATAGAAGGAAGGACGCACGTTGTTATTCGAGAGCACGTCGAGCCCGCTTACGACCTTGATGTCCGCCCCTTCCGCGGGCGGCGCGGACGTGTCCGTGAGGATGCGCTTGCTTGTGTTTGAGTACTGCGTGCGCTGCAGCGTTGCGCCGAGCAGTGAGTCGAGCTGCAGCACCCACACTCCGCCTCAGCATACACAGCGCACAGATAGACGGCATGGCACGGTACGCACCAGCGAGCCCAGCCCGCCCGCGATGGCGCCCCAGCCGAGCAGCAGCAGCAGCAGGTCGCCCGTCTCGTCGCGGCACGCGGCGTTCTCGACGGACAGCGCAGCCCACATCGTCCAGCCCATCGCCATGCCGCCGCCGATGGACGCGGCGGTGCCGAGTGGGGACAATGCGCCGTTCGTGCCCGGCGGGACGCGCGCGAGCGTCGTGAGCAGGATTGGCGGTGTGCGCGAGAGGATGCCGAGCTCCGACGCGAGCGTGTCGCCCATGCAGCACGCAAAGTGCCTGCGGCGCGGGACCGGCAGTTAGCAAGCGAGGGCAGGGCGCGGGGCGGGCATGGCACGCACCCGAGGATGACGAAGAGCAGCGCGCGGCTCCAGCCGTCGGTGGCGGCGCGGTCGAGGGGGCACCAGGCGTCATCGACGTAGGGCAGGCCGCGGACGCCGAAGAGGGCCTCGGCGACGCGGGCGCCGGGGAAGCCGGGGGCGTGGAGGGCGCCCCAGGCGAGGGACGCGGCGAGGGCGCTGGCGGAGTTGCTGAAGACCTGGGCGGCGGAGCGGTAGCCGGCGGCATCGGAGGGGTCGTGGCCGTCCTCGAGGGCGGCCTTGCGGGGCTGGCCTGCGCGGGTGGCGGAGGATCCGAGGAGGTAGAAGGCGATGAGGACGATGCCTGGGGTGCGGAGGGGCAGGGAGAGCATGGAGATGCCGGTGAGGAAGGCGGCGGCTGCGCCGGAGGGCGAGAGGGAGCGCTTGCGGAGGCCGTTGACGGAGAGGGCGGTGGCGAAGAGAAAGGGCACGAGCGGAAAGTCGTAGTGCAGCATCGCGGGCGACGAGGTCGAGGGGTGATGCAGATGCTGGCCAGCGCCTGCAGCGAGTTGCTGCCAGCGAGTGTCCTAGGCCGTTAGATTATGTATCACACTGCTGCCGTCATCGCTCTCGGGCGCTGCCTCGTGATTCCCGTCATGGCCAATTGCTTTCAGTGTCTCAACAATCGCTCGCTCTGCCGTACGTCCTCGAGCTCTCCATCGATCCTCACCACACTCCAGAGTGTCCTTCGAGTCCGTTCCATCTTCTCCAGAGCCTTTGCACAGACAATACATGTCGCCTGCCAATATTGTTCTCCACCGGGCCTGCCAAATGGGCATCTGACCTCCCACCCGCTCTCAGGCTTCCGCCTTCTCATGAATCAGCGCTCGTCTCATCCTGACTCGTCCACCCCATCACCGCCGACAGTCCCCCAACCAAACAATACTTACACAGCATGACCGACTCGCTGCTAGGCTCCTACGTCCCGACGCCCATCTCGGGCAAGCTCGCCCTCATCACCGGCGCGACGTGAGCCCCTCCGCCCGGCCCCGCACGTATAATCGCGCTTATCGCACACAGAGGCGGCATCGGCAAAGCGACCGCACGCCTCTTCGCCGCGCGCGGCGCGCACCTCGCGCTGCACTACTTCTCGCAGGACGCGGCGGCGGCGGCGCTCGTCGACGAGCTGCGTGCGCATGGCGTGCGCATCGCCGCATTCAAGGCGGACCTCGCCGACTTTGCTGCGGTGCGCGACCTGCATGCGCGCGTCGTCGCGGAGCTCGGGCACCCGGACATCCTGTACAACAACGCCGCGATGGCCGGGACGATCCTCGGCATCAAGGCGCGGATCGAGGACGTCGACATGGGCGAGTTTGAGCGCTGCTGGCGCGCCAACACGGGCGGGACGTTCTTGGTGCGCGGCCTCCTTGCTCGTGCGCTGCGGGGATGGGCCGCGCTGATGAGGCGTGGCTTTGGTGCGCGGGCAGCTGACCCAGCTGTGCGTCCCGCACATGGAGCAGCAGGGCTATGGCAGGGTCGTCTTTTGCTCTAGCATCGCGGCAGGTGAGGTCCGGTTCGCTGTGGGTGCATGCGCAGAGCGATGACGGGTTCGTGGCAGCGACGGGGGGCGTGGTTGGGCCCCACTATGCGTCGTCCAAGTCGGCGCTGCACGGGATCATGCATTGGATCTCGAGGCAGTATAGCAAGAAGGGCGTGGTCGGTGTCTTTGTGGTGCCTGTTACCTGGCTCGAGCGCTGACTCGGCTCTCGATAGACCTGCAATGCAGTCGCCCCGGCGTTGATCGTGGGCACAGACATGTTCAAGAACCCGTCGGCTGCCCATCGCGTGCGTTGGTTCTGTTTCCTTTGTTTCTGGTGCTGAATTACGCGAAGGACCTTATCCCTGTGGGCCGGTTCGGCCAGCCCGAGGAGATTGCCCAGGTTGTGGAGCTGCTTGTGACCAACTCATACATGACGGACAAGGTGCGCGACCGCGATGGCTGTGCAGGCCAGTTATTCACCGGGGCCGGTATCAGATCGTATCTTGCGACGGTGGCATGTTGCCATCATCCCTCGCTTAGGGGACCCGAAGATTTTGTTGGAAATCCATGCGTGCACGGTGTGCGGTTCATGAAATGTTACAGCGCAGAGAAAGGTCGTGGGGACGTAGATGTACAGTGTAGGAAAAGTGTATCTAGCACAGAGAAATAGGTTTGTACATAGGTGGTTGGGAGCGCTCCACCCTGGACACAGCGATAAGATAAGATTGCGTCTGACATCTGCAAAGCAGCCAATAGGATAGCCGGGGTCTCCCCGACCGGACCGTGCGACAGAACGTCACCTTGCCCTCCTCGTCCTTGTCTCGTTTCACCACCTCCCATCGCCCCCACCCCCCATCTCTCCCTCTACTCCGCCCATCTCGCCCGCCTTCCGCCGCTGCGCGCGCATCTCACGTCGACAGCCATGTCTGCGTGTAGTCTCGCGGCCAGTGACGCTGTGCGGCTCCCAAATGGGGCCCGGATGGAGGAATTAGGGTCGGAGAACATGAGGGCGCAGTGGCGACGGCGGCGGCCCCAGCCGCCTTGAACCCGCCCCTCCATCTGCGACCCCGCCCGTCGCCAGCAGTGCTGCCCCCGGCGGCCAGCCCGTCGACGTGGTAGAAGGCACATACTCCGCTGTTCCTCCGGATCTTTATTCCCCCCCCCTCCATCGTGGGTATCGCACCCTGCCCTTTCATCTTCTCACCCACACCCCCTCTTATCCAAGAGATCACCCGAGTGTATGCTATTTTGGCTCTCGGATGGACACGGCGACGGGGGGGTGTTGGTCGGCTCTGCGCTGTGCGCTGGTGTTGTGCGTACGTGTGCGGCCCATCGCCTCGTGGTGGTGGGACACCGGCCTCGACGTGCAGACCCGCGTTCTCCAGCACCTCCCTTGCCCTCTTCCCCCAGCGATTCCCCCGTGATGCCCTGCAACCGTTAAAAGACGTCTCGGATCAGGGCCTGATATATGCGCACGAACGCGGCAGGTGGCCTGTGCGCATGGCGCCCGCGACCACACCCGCACCCGTAAGTCGCACTACCCCGCCCCCCTCCGATGGGCCCCCCTCACTTACCTTGTGATACTCAGCTGCTCGCCGCTTCCAGCGGAGGGCACACCCGGGGGCTTCGCGCGCATGTCGTAAGTCGTGATTGGCTGCGGGTGCGTCATCGGGTTGGACAGTGGGGTACGTCGTGCGCATTTCCTGGGCATATCTTGGCGCATATATTAACGTCTGGGGGATCTGCGCAGGTTTTGCTGCGGGATCGCCTTTCATGCGGCTGCGCTGTGTGCCACGGGCGTCTCGTCCGGGCCTGGGTCGGTGCCGCCGATGCGTGGCTGACGCACGCACGCCCGTCCCCACGCCCGTGTCTGCAACGCTGCCATGTTTCGGCTAGAAATTCCCGCGTAGGATTGCTGCGTCGCGGGGTAGGGCTTGTGTGTGGTCTACGTAGCATGAAACACAGGATCATGCGGATCTAGGTGGGTGCTTGTCAACTCGACATCCGCCCTTTCTGACCTGTACAATGTTCTCCAGTGTGCGCCACCACCATTATACGTCATCTCAATCCTCATTTCGATCACATTTCCAGAAGATAATGTGTCACCTTTGATCAATTCGACGGTCAGTGGATCCGCTCATTCCGTTTGCAATCGTTCAAAATGATTTAATGTGGATTTCGGGCAGGATCCTTTCATCTATTTACATTCCGAGACACGAAAAAGGCACAAAAGTAGATAGTAAAACGTAGAATAGCGATTAAGAGTAGACACAGGTGCAGTGTGGACGCCAAGGTAAGTAAGCGCCACCCTGGCGGCGTCCACACGACCAAACAAAAGTGGGCGGCCATCTTTTGCTTTTTCGGGCCGGAATATCGGGGGTAACTTCCCACGCCCGGTTCTCTCCCCCGCAGCGCCGTGGCCCGCCAACGACGACTAAAGCCGACACGATCCAGCATAGACCCCCTCCCGCCATAATTTATCCTGCGTCGTCCCCTCCCTCTCTCTCCATGATATGCCCCGCGCACACAACCCAGGCCCCTCTACTCTCCGCAACCGCAACCGCGTCACCAATAAGACCCGCCTTCACATCGTTCAGGGCAACCTCGATGCGGACCCCATTGCCTTCGACGAGGACGAGGAGAAGGCCCGAATTGTGTCCACCGCAGGCGTGGATGCAGAGGATGCCAATGTGAGCCCGTGTTTTCGTCGCCATCGTGCCACTAGGACCCCCTTGTTGAAAAGCGCCTGGTGGCACGCTCCCATTGGCTCCTGGCGTGGGAACCCTGTCCCGCGGAATGCTGACTCAGCACCCATTTAGGAACATCACCTTCAGGCTGTGCTCTCGGCTGCCTCGCATCGGCACACTGCCGCCCGCGCCTCCCGCAGCGCCCCTGATCGCCCCGCCCAGCAGCAGGACGCGTACATCCCCATCCCGGACAGCACCGGGCTCGTCGAGGACTATGAGGCGCTCTACCGGTCCGACCGATGGCGCGACCCCGTGTCGTACGTCAAGACTTCCGAGACCGTCGAAGAGACCACGCAAGACGCACTCGCGCATGGGTTCAGCTACTTCATGGACGAGCGCGACAAGGAGTGGCTGGATAAGAACAACGAAGAGGCCCGCGGCGAGGGCACCTCGGCCCAGGGCGCCGTCTCCGTGTCCGGCACGGCAACGCGCACCTCCCAGCGCAGCGCCAAGGCGAAGGGCAAGGAGCCCGACGTCGCGCAGCCCGTCGCGATCTCCGAGGACGAGTTTGAGCTTGTGATGGGCGTGCTCGAGAAGGTGACGCACGAGAAGACGGAGTTCCTGCACCACGTACGGCGCCCCTCCCCCGCTGCGCGTGCGAGGCCGTCGTGTGCTGACGCTGCGCAGGGGCTCGAGCAGGGCTCGCCGTTCCCGCCGTTCTCGGACTACCAGGATACGTTTGCGAACAACCTCACGCCCGACATGTTCGCGACGTTCACCGTGCCCGCGTGGGTCCCGCAGCCGCCGCAGATACTGCGGTTCGCAAAGGCGATCTATCCCTACTGGAAGGAGCGTCGGATCGAGCGGGGTGGCCATCGCATCATCCCCACGCTCAACGTGCGTCCATCTCATTATATTCGTCATTCGAACTCTTCTGACTCTATCGTGTGCCCAGTACGACGAGTCAGACGTTCCGAACGAGTCCTACATCTGCTTCAGGCGGCGCGACGTCAAGGCGATGCGCAAGACGCGCGCGTCGCAGGCGTCGTCGTCAGAAAAGCTCCTGCGGCTGAAGCAGGAGCTCGCGACGGCCGCCGAGCTCGCGAGCGGCGTGCTCAAGCGCGAGCAGCTGAAACGCGAAGCGGCGCAGCAGGCCAAGGCGGTGTGGGAGAAGCGCGAGGACCTCGTTGGTCTCAAGCGCAAGTTCCCGTCACTGCTCAACGCGAAGGAGGACGAGGAGCTCTTTTACGACAAGGAGCGCGTGGTCAAGAAAGCCAAGCCGGCCGAGCAGGCGTCGTACGTTACCTTTTTTTGTCGTGGTGTGGTGGGACGCGTGCTCACATTGTGGCAGTCGGAGTGTTGGCCTCAAGTTCAAGCAACGGGACATCAATGGCGAGCTGGTGTCGCCCACACCACATCCTGATACTATCATTCGTCCGAAGGAACGCGCTGGTACGATTGCGGCACAGATCGATCGCGAGATGAGCCGCATCAAGGAGCGCGACCACCACTGGGAAGACGGCATCGAGGTAGGGTTCAGTTTTTCCGACTTGCGTTTTCCCTGCTCATGGGATTTGCAGAACGGCTACCAGCCTCAGCCGGTGTCGCATAGCCAGCGACATTTCAAGTGGATCGCTCCCCACGACGCGTCGCCAAAAACAACATCGGACGAGGACGGTCCCACTCCCGAGTGGCGCGCCGTCCGCGTCCGCCGGGGTCGAGGCGGTGTGCTGCGGGTCGATCGGCGAGGGGCGCGGCGGTCACCGCCTGCCGACGAGGTTTTGCGCCGTCCTCGACGCTCGACCTCGACCTCGGCCTCACAGAGGAGCAGATGGATGAGAGCGCGAGGCTGAGAAGGAAACGTCGTGGCGGATCCGTGATCGCTGGCGGTTCGATGCGGACGATGAGCCTGCCATTGGGCCGACGGCCTGACGAAAAGGACCGGGTCCTCGTGGATGAGTATCATCCCAAGTATGTTTAGTCCTCTCGGTGTTCGATTGTCGCTGATCGCGGTGTCAGGTACCTGCTTAAGGGGATGTCTCTGTACCAGGAAGACGACCACCAGAGGCTCACCACGGACCCCACGATCTACACCCCCTCCCCCGACGGCCGGCTCCTGGGGTTTCTACCCTACCGGACCGGCATCGCACCCGCCTTCCGTCGTGACGCAATCATTGTCGGCCCACGCCCGCTCGTACCCCAGACGGCCTCGCAGGCCGCGGCGATGCAGCAGCACCAGCAGCAGCTCGCGCAGGCGCAGCAGGGCGGTATGGGGATGCCGCAGACGGCAGGGACGCCCATCTCGATGCAGCAGCAGTTGAAGAAGTTGCCGTCGGCGCTGAACGTCCCGCAGATGCGCATCTCGTCCAACGGTGGTATGCGTCCACCCGCCACGCCCTTGTTAGCCCCTATGAACGCCTCTTCCGGCTCTCAGACTTCTCCGCAATCCTCTCCAACGCCGGCGGCGACCAACGGACACACCAGCCCCGTGCTAGCTCCTCCGTCCCTCAACGGGTCTAGTGGGTCCGAAGAGCCGCGCGCGTCGTCCACTCCCCTTCCGCTGCAAGAGCCCTCTGTGTCCTCCGCCGACCCGACGACTCCCGGCGCGCCGACTGCCGCCGCCGCCCCTATGCCCACCAAACCCGCACAACCCCACCATGCAATCACCCTCCCTAATGGTTACCATATGCCGAACAATTATGCAACTGCCATCCCTAATGGCGCCACGACGTACCTGCACCTCGGCGCGCAGCAAAACGGGCTCACGCCGCAGCAGATCCAGTCGCTCAAGAGCTCGTTCGCGAACGGGCCGCAGGAGATGCCGCTCGCGGTGAACGGCTCGCGGCCGGCGTCGTACATCGGGCACGTCCCGGGCAACGGGCCGCACTTCAACCTGCCGATGGGCGCCGTCGGCGTGAACGTGGGCATGAACTTGAGCAATATGAACCTCAAGCTGCCTTCGTCGCGCCAGATGCAGTGGGCCGCCGCGCAGCGCAGCCCGCAGGCGGTCGCGATTGCACACTCGCTGTCGCCGCACATGCACGCGCACAGCCCGACGCCGCAGGTGTCGCCGACGCGCGGCGCGCAGACGCCGTCCGCGTCGCCGTCGCTGCATCAGCAGCAGGTGGTTGGCGGGTCCGGCGCGACGTACTAGATTTGCGGCTCCGCAGGGAGTCTACCTAGTCATCCCCCCAGTCCAGACGCTCTCGATCGACGTACTTAGCAGCAAATCCCCAGACCCCACCTCTCACCACCACTCTCGACTACGTACAGTCTCTTTTCGCTTCGCTTTTTTTTGCGTTCGTGTATCATGATGTGAACGATTCTTCGTTTCCTTTTTCTGTTTCTTTTAGTTCGATCGCGCTCGTTCGGTTTTCGTTCTTTTTTCTTTTCCCATGCTGCTGATTCCTGTTCGTGTATTGTAGCAATGATTTATTTGGAATTCGAAGAATACATGCGCAAAGTGTCTGTTGGTGTGACGAGCGTGTGCATGTGTATCCTGACACTTCTGTCACTGGCTGAGGATCGCCGGTGCTTGCATGTCCCGGAGGCTTGACGGTGGGCTATGTGGGATTCGTAGGAGGCACATCGAGCATGTCACAATGTGCTGGGAAGTTGGCACGGTGCCAAGGCCCATTTACTCTTGATTTACTCGCTTTCGTACGATGCCATCTGCGAAGGACGCTAGTGATGTCCTGTACACGATTCGTGAACTTCCAACGTCATCTTGATTGAAGACGTTCGCAGGCTTAGATTGCCAAGGCGTCATATTTGTATGATGCATCTTTGTACCGAACGTCGGTCAAGGGGGCGTACGCAAGGAGAACGCCACCATCATTGTCGCGCGTGGCATCGGCCGGGCGTTGTGCCAAAGTAGCTCACGTTGAACGTCGGCCACGGCCGCACCCACAATGTGAATCGATCGGGCTAGTGAACGTGAACTCAGTAAGTTAATAACTCACGTTTCTGATCTATCATGTATTCAGACGCGCAGGGGGCCGGCGACCCTGGCTCATTCTGGGCCTTGGCTTCCGGGTGCGCATTGAAAGTCGCCCCACTCAATGTGGCGTGGCCTCGGCCCTCTGAATGAAACGCGGCGGCCGCTCGATACTCGAGACGCACGATCTGGCCAGACTCGGACGGTGCTCCATGGCATGGCATGTGTGGTGCTACTGCACCCGCGCACTCGCAGGCCGGGTTCGAACTGCAGTGCCAAGGGCCCCGGGGCATAGTTCGTGCGCACTAGTAGCGCCGCGCGCCGCGCAGGACGCACCAACTTGGTCTCAGCGCACGCCGCACTGCCAATGTCTGGTGTGCCTTGAGCTAACCCGAATTGGGAGCGCCGTCCGCGCGTGGAGGTTGTGTCGCTTTATCGCCGCGTCGAAGACGCGTCTAGATGAGGACTGCGATACATCTGAATCTGCGCGTGGCTAGATCAGCTCGTGGATACTTAATTGCATGGGTAGGCGCGCGCGCGGGGCCGGAACTGGGAACTGGGCGTGAGGAGCACATTACAGGTGCCCGGTGCAGGATGACACCATAGGTCCATTTCGAGAGGATGTATTCGTGCGACGTGGCAGGCGCGTCACCGGTCGACCGGCGGCCGCAACAGTAGTGGTGTTAGGTTCTAAACTACCACGGGCACGAGCGACGCACGGCGAGAGATCGGAAAGTCGAACTGAGTCTGGGGTGAGCATAGGGTGAGTAACCGCATTCCAGCCGAATCCTAGTAGTAATCTGCCCGACAATGTTCGATACTAATACCCATACTTGGATGGTTGATCACGAGCGACGATGGTGACAGCGCCGCGCGGTCAGGCCTTCGGGAGGGCGTGTTCCAGCCCGTTGAAGGCGTGCGCCGGAACGTCTGAGCCCATAGGAGGCTGTGGAATCGCGCTACGTGTTGGAACGCAGCGGCTGCCGCCGGGCCCGACGGCATAGCCAGAAAGGCAGCGCCGCACCGCGCACCCACCGGCAACGCATCCGACGTCCGCGACCCCGGGCAGCACTGTGCAGTCCTGGCCGATGGCCGAATACGCGGTGAGCGGGACGACGCAGCCACCACCTGCACACGTGTCAGCGCGAAAGAACAGTGAGGAAATAGGGTGGCGCATACAGCTCTCGAGGTCGCGCGCGGTGTTGACGCACTCCCAGGCGCGCGCACCGCCGCCAAAGACGCCGCACGCATCCCAGCCGGGACCCATCTCGGTGCACGAGCCACTGCCGAGCCAGCGCTTGGCGACCGGCTTGCTCGTCGGGCACGCCTTGGCGGGTCCGCAAATGCCGTTGCAGATGACGCTCGGCGCCTTGCAGACGCAGGTCGTCGGGTGCGACGCGGGCAAGGGCATGAAGCCATCTATGCAGCTGAAGCCGCACGGACTGTTGTCCACACATGCGGGGCTGGAGTGGTCGGGGAACCTGGATCTCGCTTTCGGGGCGGCGCCAACGATCTGCAATGAATTTCTTAAGATAAGCTTGGAATCCGGTATGCAGTACTGTTGTGTGCGTACCAGATTAGTCAAAATTTTAGCGAGGGCGGTTTTGCCGACGATGGCAACGCCAGCGATGGCGATGATGTTGGTCTCCAAGAAGTGAGGGAGGGCCGACAGACAGAGGCAAGCATCTTCCGATTCATCCCGTTGAGCACATGGAGTTCCTGCTGAAGATGGGGCGAGAGACAGGGCGAGACGTACCGAGGATGCCAAGGGGTATGCCGATTCCGAGAAGCCCAGGGACCTTGAGCTCTACATCGAGGGACGCACATACATCGACGAGGGCGCGCTTATCCAGCGGATGCGGAGCTGGAGACCGCGAGTCAAGGGTGGACGCGTGCGTCCCGAGGAGCAAGCCGAGGGTGGAGAAGACGCAGAAGAGACGCATGCTGTTGGAAATGCACGGATCTAGTCCTGGAGCAGAAAGCGCGCGGGTCCAGACGGCAAGAGACAAGAGGAGTGCAGCAGAGGCAACGATTGCCTTATAGCTGACAGTTAGCACGGGTACTTCAGCAGCACATCAGTCAGGGCAGGATGCAGAGTTGGCAAACAAGGATGAATTCGCCCGTTTGGAGGACGAAGAGATGGCAGTGGGAGGTTGAGCGTGCGAACGCCGATCATCATGCATCACGGGAGAGCTTTGTTGTCGAAAGGCGAAGCCCTGTACTCGGGGGGCTGCCGATAGTACGTGTCTCAACGACGAGCGGCCATTGGCCGCGGCGCCGATCGCGCACTGGCAGATGGCTGCCAGGGATTGTTTGTGAAAGTCAACAGCACCACATGCCAGTCTGGCCACGAGGTCCTTCGATGCCTCGTAGCTCGGAGTGCTCTGTGATCACAGGCTACTCTGCTCCCGACGCTTGCACCTGCGACAAGCCAGAGAGACGGCTTGAGGGTATCACAGACCATGGAAGCGCTGCCTGGCACGCGGCCATGCATCATGCCGCAGGCACTATCTGTGAGCTGTGCATGACTGACTGAAAGGACTCACGAAATGCAGTATACACGGAAGGACGAGCAAGCAATGGCTCGGGGCGACCTGGGCACGCTGATGCTCAGCCTCCGGTACGTTTGGTTGCGCGCTAAGAGAAGTGCTGAGGGCTACAAGAGATGGTCCAATGTTGCTGATACGTAGGTGGAAGAGTGGGCAGGCGTCGTTGTATGTCTTTAACTGATGGATCCCGGTCAGAGGCTGAGGGTGATACATAATCATGATCAAATCATGTTCCGTTGTTTTGTCGAATCGAAGCTGTTCGTGGGAGCCAGTGGGAGCCTCGCAACTCTCCTCGGCTCCATCCGGATAGCCAAGCACGCAGAGTCCGCAGAACTCAAAATCTTCTCTCCTCTTTCTGACCCCATGAAAAGTCACTGCAAGGCGTCGGTCAGAGAATTATTCTCAGCAACAACACTTCCCAAATGCCATCCACTTCGTCTCATTGGATCTCCCCTGCAAAAGTAAAGGATACATATTCAAGCAAGGATACACTAACTAGCTAGTACTGTTCTCATGGATGTTTCTGGTGCGCTTGAAACACCATAGTTTTGATTTGTTGGGATCTAAGTGTGCTTAGAGGAAGTCGAGATCGAAGCCGGACTCGGGCCCCTTCTCCTGGTGCATCTCTCGAATTTGATGCTTCACTCATTCAACCGCTGCGAAAAATAAACAGTTTGTCTCGAGAAAGGTGCGGCACATCATCATTCAGGTGTCGAAGCACAAGGTTGCTATCCTTTCACACATCGCTGCAGGGAGGCGCAATATGACTGGCTGTAAATTTTCACAGTACCGCATTGAGCTGCCGCTGGCGCGTGATGAGAACAACGATGCATTTGAATTTGCGCGCGGCCAGATCAGCTCGTGAATGTTTGATTGGCACGGGTGGGCGCGCACGCGGGGCCGAAGATCGTGGGCGTGGATTATCACGTTAAGTACAGATGCGCGATGACACCATAAGTCCATTTCGAGAGAGTATGTACTCGTACGACGCGGGCGCGTCACCGGTCGATTGGCGGCCGCAATGGTAGTGGGGTGAGTTCTAAACTACCACGGGCACGAGCAACGCACGGCGAGAGATAAAAAAGGTAAACTGAGTCTGGGGTGAACATAGGGTGAGGAGACGCATCCCAGCCGAATCCTAGTAGCAATCTGCCCGACAGTGTTCAATATCGATATTCCTGCCTGAACGCATATTCGTGCTTGAACGCTCAGTGGCCATGAGCGACGACGGTGACGGCGCCGCGCAATTAAGCCTTCAGGGGAACGTGCTCCAGCCCGAAGACACGCGCGGGGACTTCTGCGCCCATAGGAGGCTGTGGAATCGCGCTACGCGTTGGGATGCAGCGGCTACCGTCGGGGGCGACGGCGTAGCCAGAAAGGCAGCGCCGCACTGCGCACCCACCAGCGACACACCCGACGTCCGCAACGCCGGGAAGCGCGGTACAGTCCTGGCCGATGGGCGAGTATGCAGTAAGCGGGACGACGCAGCCACCACCTGTACGCGTGTCAGCGCGAAAGTACAACGAGATAAAGTGGTGTGGTACATACAACTCTCGAGGTCACGCGCAGTGTTGACGCACTCCCAGGCGCGCGCGCCGCCACCATAGATGCCGCACGCATCCCAACCGGGGCCCATCTCGCCGCACGAGCCACTGCCGAGCCAGCGCTTGGCGACCGGCTTGCTCGACGGGCACGCCTTGGCGGGCCCGCAAATGCCGTTGCAGACGACGCTCGGCGCCTTGCAGATGCAGGTCGTCGGGTGAGACGCGGGCGAGGGCGTGAAGCCATCTATGCAGCTGAAGCCACACGGGCTGTTGCCGAGACACAAGGGGCTGGAGTGGTCGGGGAACGTGCACTTCGCTTTCGGGGCGGCGCCAACAATCTGCAATAGATTGATTCAGATACGCTCGGAACCCAGTATGCAGTACTGTTGTGTGCGTACCAGGTCGGTCAAGATTGCGAGGAGAGCGTCTTCGCCGATGAGGCTGACACCAAGGATAGCGACAACGTTGGTTTCCAAGAAGAGAGGGAGGGCCGACAGACACAAACAAACATCTTCCGGTTCATCTCGTTAGCACATGGAGTTCCTTCTGAAGACGGGGCGGGAGACAGGGTGGGACGTACCAAGGAGGCCAACGGCCACGGGGATTCCGAGGAGCGGGACCTCGAGCTCTACGTCGAGGAACGCACACACGTCGATGAGGGCGCGCTTATCCAGAGGATGCGGAGCTGGGGCCCGCGAGTCAAGGGTGGACGCGTGGGCCCCGAAGAGCAAGCCGAGGGTGGAGAAGACACGGAAGAGACGCATGCTGTTGACGATGCAAGTTCTAGCGCAGGCAAAGTGCGGGTCTAGACGGCAAGAGACAAGAGGAAAGCAGCAGAGGCAGCGACCGTCTTATAGCTGACAGTTGGCGTGGGTACTTCGCTAGCCATCTGTCAGGGCAGGATGCACGGTTGGCGGGCGAGAATGAATGTTCCCGTTTGGAGGGCGAAGAGGTGGTGGGTGGTTAAGCGGGCGAACCGCAGTCATCACGGCAGAGAGTTGTTATCGAAAGACGAGGCCCCGTTGCGCGGCTGCCGATACGCTCGACGATGAAAGGCCATTGGCCGATCGCGCGCTGGCAGATGGCCGGGGACGCGAATTTTGTTTGTGGACGTCAATGGCACCACATGCCAGCCTAGCCTCGAAGTCCTTCGATGCCTCGTAACTCGGGGCGCCCTGTGACCACCGCTGCGCTCCCGCCATGCCCCAAGAAAGACGCTAGTGTCTGCGACAGGCCTGAGAGGCGGCTTGAGGGTATCATGGACCAAGGAAGCATATCCCACGCGGTCATGCCGCAGGCACTATCTGCGAGCTGTGCATGATAGACAGACAGGACTCACGAAATGCAGGATGCATGGAAGAGTGGGCAAGCGATGGCTCAGGGCGACCCAGTGGGCACGCCGACGCTCCGGTATGCTTGGTCGCGCGCCAAAAGACGAGAGCCATGAGAGGTGGTTCGAAACGGCTGACACGTCGACGGAAGAGCGGGCAGATATCGCTGCATGTCGTTAACGCTGATGGTCAAAGGCTGAGGGTGAAATCATGAAATCATGAATCATCATCGATTCATTTCCGTTGTTTTGTCTTTCGAAGCCGTTCGTGGGAGCCTCGCGACTCTCTTCGGCTTCACCCGGACGGCCAAAGCACGCAGAGTCCGCGGAACTCAAGCTCTTCTCTTCTCCTTCTGACCGCATGGAAATGCAAGGCGTCTGGTCAGGGAAATATTCTCGGCACATTCTCAGCACTAACATTCTGCAAGCACCCTCGAAGGTCTAGGCGCACAGGACTGCTCATCAAAGCTCGACCATAGCACGCTTCATGGTGCACGACGAATGATATTAACAGTGGTCCAAGGGGTTGCGGTGAGGGTAATCGCCCGGGAACTTGTCCTTGCCACAATCAACTTCGCACTCACAAAGTATATTCTCTTTATAGACAAAGGTAATAAAGCCAACCCCCGATATTCATAGGTCCAGGTCAAGAAGCCCTAGGCAAGTTTGCTGCACCCCACTGTGCCGGGTGATCCGCTCGCATATGCCTGGGAAGTCCACCCTCGCTCACGAGAAAACTAGCGCCGGTATCGAGAACCATAATGGGCGAGGACGCACACGCGCCCCGCCTCGCGCCTTCTGCTCACTCGAGCTACTATTCTGGTTCTCGCGGCCGCCTTTGCACTCTTCGTGGGCGCGCGGGCGGGCGGCTACGTGGGTGGGCTATGGGCGCCTGGGCGTGGCCAGGCAACGTTTCGCAGTTCCGCAGGCCCTATCTCCGCATCAGAATGTGTCGCAGCCTATACGCGGCTCCCCAATCTTATCATGCGCGGCGGCCTTGAGGTCAGTTGTCCTGTTTTGTGGAGCCCGCTTGGCAAGGGGCCGTCACTTACGGCGCGGGGAAGCTGCCTGCCAGCAGGATCGCGAGGGGCAGTCGCTCTTAGACGGCTCTGGTGAGCTCGTGGTGCGCCGCCGTGCGAGGATCAGTGTTCTGCATAGGGTGCAAGTCTTCCCAATGTACTAAGTCGGCATGAAGGCAGACTTTGCTGAGGGTCGCGTGGAAAGCATCTTCCGAGGGCGCTCCGTCGACTCTACACCAGCATTTGTGAAAATCGCAATGGTTCCACCAGCTGTGAAGGCTTCTTGTGTTATCGTGAGCAAAATATAAACTGTGGGTCATCGCAACCTCCTCGCTGACCGCGGCCGAGCGCCATGTGACGACCGTTCATCAACGTAGCATTTTTTACTGAGGCCGGCGCATACAACTCGAAGCTCTCGCTGAGTTCGCTACGGCGTTTCTATTGGTTTGCGGGGTATTCGTGATCTGATTGGAGCATACCAGAGGTCCGCAGAGTTGTGGTGAAGCTCGACTCTAGATGTGTTACGACAAGGTATTTCAAGAACGCGTCAGTATCTCCCGTGATCGACGTCACCACTTACGGTGTACTAGCGACAAACCGATAAGCCAGCGCGCGAGGGCTCTGTGGAGCGGAATCGTGGCATTTCGTGCTCTCGCGACAGCGGCGAGCGAACACCCCATCTTTGCCCCATCTTTCCCCAGCCACTGCCCAGCCATTGGCCACTTGTCGACAAATTTTCGAGAAAAACCTTGCTTGGACCCTCAAGGCCACTACACGGATGATAAGCTACTAAGCATTCTCGAAGATTCGTAAAAACGCGGGGTGATGGATGAGAGGAAAGAACAGGGTGCTGTCGTCGCGACCTCGCTGTACGACCTGTGACGTCATTAGGGTTACAAATTTGGTAGGCTAGGGTTCGCTCCACAAACCCCGGCCCGGCCCGCGCTTGCGGGAGTCTTTGACTTTCCGCATAGTTTTCACACGCCGGAAAGAGCGGTCCGGACTCCCCGTTCCTATTTCGAAGCCCGACTTATTCTTTTTCTTTTGCAACGTGTTTTCTCGTTCTGTATGTAATCACTATTACTGATGACTCAAATAATATTACTCCTGTGTGTCCCTTCAGAGTGTCTGTGTCTGTGGCAAGCAATGGACACAGTCCTCCTCGTCCTCGCCCTCGTCCTCGCCCTCGTCCTCATCCTCGTCCTCATCCTCATCCCCCCCTCATCCCCCTCTTTATTTCCGTCGCTACCCGAAATGACGACAAACGAGATCGCCATCAGCGCCTCATTGGCGGAGACCACACGTCACGCAAGTCGAGCGCGCCGAACCGAGAACCGAGAGACGCGCAGTCAGTTGCCAACAATCGCGCTGCGCGTGCCTGCGCAGCGAACCCAGATCTCCCTCCCCCTCCATCGCAGCCCAAGTGCCGCGGCCGAAAGCGAGCCGAAGCGATGCCAGCGCCGACGTCGTCCGCGCCCCCGCCCCCTACCCCGCCTTGGACCCCACACGTATGGAGGCCGGGAGTTGACAGCTACAAACAAACAATTTTCATGCTCGATTGATCAGGTACACGCTCGCGCAATTCGCATCGCACGGCCCCGCACTGCACCGCGACGACCCCAAGGCGCCGGCGCAGCAGGTTCAGCTGCAGCCGTGCGGTTCCGTCAACGAAAACAGCGGCTGTGCGCCCGTTCCTGCGCCCACACCCCAACTCATCACGACGACGCCGCCGCCGCCTCAATTTCCGTCGCGCGGCAGCATCCCGAGCCGGGGCGACACGAACGTGCCACCGCGGCGAGCTCCTTCGCGCGGCGACGCGACGGCGACGTGGCGTGCTGACGCGCGCATCCCCATTCCCCTGCCGCGCTCTGACGAACACGGCTCCATCTTCCCAGACGAGGACGGTCGTACCGTTCTCGTTTTCGACTCGCCACCCCCGCCGCTACCCCGCGCGCCGTTGCCCGCCGCGCCGAACCACCGCTGCGCTCTGACGAGCGTGGCCCCACTCTAGTCTCGTTCCCGCCGCTGTGGAGGAGGTGTGCAAGGGGGGAGGGGGGCAGCTGAACCAGCGGGGGAAGCCGGAAAATAATCGAATCTCATTGGCTACGGGAATAAAGTTTTGATGCCGAAGATGCCGCCCCCCTCCACCCCTTGCACAACCTCCTCCATAGTCTCGGTTCCAGACGTTGCAGAGCCGATCGATCTGCTCTGCAACGTCTGGGGTATTTCGTATAGGCGACCCCCCCTCGGTCAATCAGTCACACCTTGTCACACACCATGTGCCATCCCATCAACTATCACATCAGCTGTATTGTACGACTGATTGTAAGCAGAATTGAGTAATTGATTTGGCCGACTTGGTGCGATCATTGTCGTCATCACTGCAACTACTCTCTCGCGCGCGACTCACTTCTCGCAACTCGTTCCCCGTCCCAATCACACTATGACTATCCCTACCAATGAACTTTCTGAATTCTTTCGAGATTTTTTTGGGAACGAGGACGAATATGACCCAGACGAGTCAGTGGACGAAGGCTTTGAGTCCTCCGGAGACAACACAGATGGTCCGGACCTTGACAAGCAGCCGCGCAACCCCCCTCTCCAACACGCGCAGCGTCCCAATCGCACCTTGGGTCCGGAAGCATGTGACAAGGTCAAAAAGGTGCTCAACTGCATCCACTCAGTGGGATGGGATGTTGCCAAGTTCATGAACGCGCTCTGCTGGGGGGATGCGGAGTGCACTCGTGACAGTCAAGTACGCTTTGCACGCGCTGGATTCTTCAATAGCACAGAGTTCCCTCGGCTACTAAAGCGTTGGTGGAAGCCTCCTAGTGGAAAAAAGAACAAAAGCAAGGTCCGCATGGAGGAGTTTGCCAGGATATGCGTGAAGCAGAAGATCCGTGCGGAGATGCGGAAAGTGGCTTCAATCCTCGCAAGGCCAGATGATCCGTTGTCTTTAGAGACACTCACATCACTCAATTTTGTGGAGCTCTCGAAAGACCTTGCCAAAGCTGCTCCTGTGCTGTGGAACGTCCTTCACGAGGCAGCTTGGAGCACGTCACAGGCAAAACGGAACACCGATAAGTCACCGGACAACGTGAGTGCTTCGTTACTATTCGGATTGTGTTGCGTTGATGCTGATATAACGATTTGTGCTCTAGGTCATCATGAATGTCATTAGTATGTTGTCATACACGCGATCCCACCACTCTTGCCGCCTTGCGGCTCTTTGGGCGATTTACCTCAAGTCATGTGGCCTTTCGTCGAGGGCATTTGATGCCGTGCATGCAACCGGGCTCGCGATGAGCATTCGATGGACCAACATGCATTCAAAACGATCTCGGATAGGCAGATGGAGAGTGCGGTCGTGGCAGTCAAACAGCGCACATGGACCCTGTCGTATGACAACGTGAACATCCCGAAACGCGTATTTTCGATGAGAACAACAAACCAAAACCAGTTCTATAGCGCGTGCGCAGCTACGCTGTGGGTTCTCCCAGAATATGTCCATTTGCCTGAAGATCTGGGTCATGAGTTTCGGGTGGCGCGGAGGGAGGGAGCGACAGAGCCATTCAACATCGAGGACCTCCTAGATGGTGATGCACAAGACGCTGCGGACGCTCGTATTGCAGCAAGCGCAAAGCATCGAATTTTGCGGTTCCTACTTGACGCGCCGGCATTCGAGTCCTATTCCCACAAAGATCACCCCATCCTGTCGCCACCACCCCCCACTGATCAGCTCCCGGCTGGTCCGGAACACACTACCAAGCAGTTCATGTTGTATACCGCAGATATCGAGGAAGCAAGCTATGACGGTAATCGGCAGGCGGTGGAGGAATGGCTTCGTCAGCTGGGTCTCAGCGGAGAGAAGCTTCGCCTGGCAACCGACTTCGTCATCGCGTTTATTGGAGACCAACTCACAGTGGAGCGTCTTCGGGGTCTCATGCGGTACCGGCATAAGGACATCAATGGGTACGAACGTCTTGACTGGGTCCTTCCTGTTTTCGGTTGGCTGCACCTCCTCTTTGCGTTCGCGGCATCAATCTTGGGGCAATATGAAGGGACGTCAGCAGGATACGGCTTGCGGCGTGCATTTGACTTGCTGAAGCGCAAGGGCTTGCAGAAGACGCTCACGAAGGGCCCTTTCTGGCATCACCTCGATGAGGCACTCTGGCACATTGGTGAGGCTCACATTCTCGCCTGTTGGACGAGAACAGCAGGCCCAAACGCTACGGATGTGTCACCACTCCTCGTAAAGTCCCCAGAGGAGCTGCTAGCAATAGCAAGCGACATCTACGAGCAATGCGCGTCACGTCGAGCCCTCTATCGGATGAAGAACGCACCCGCACATACCATGGATGAAGTCCGATTCCGTTCAACTATGTTTCTTACCGACGTGCTTCCTTACTTCACCTTCGAGAAGCCATCAAAACGGGCGATGTTGGACGCATGGAGGATCTCTTACCGATCCTCCTTTTCCGATTTGCGGGGACAAGCCACCCCAAGTACTCAATCGAAATTCTGGAGTTGATTCAAGGTCTCAAACGAGAGTGGCCACAAGAGATCAAGTGAGCAAACATCTCGCCATGCTACAAGATCAGATCTTGCTTACTAACTTCGACCCAGGGACCTTGTGCGGCGGCACTGCTGGTTGATAAACCGCTCCGGAAAGCGTGATGGGTTCTTGCCAACAGACCAGGCCCAGGAGCAGAACATAAAAGACATCAAAGTAAGCCAATGGTTCATGCGCAGAGTGGAAACGCTGAACGACGGATTCGGCAGGTTACATACCGGTCAATCAGGCCAGCGGCGACGCTCGAACAACTCTCAAAAATCTCACCTGGAATCCCCGTTTTCCGCGCAGTTGCTGCTCACATGAAGTCCCAGCACACTCTGATCCTCTCTCGTGGTACGGCACATACTGTGCCGGGAAAAGATGCAGATGTGAAGAAGATGATGGAGGTGATTCTGGACGAAGGGTGGTTCTCACATGAAGATGGACGCACCATTGCGCACGCGAAAGATCACGCTGACGATGCAATCAATACTGGGGTTAATTCACTTACCCAGGGCCTGATGAAAAGATGGTGGAACGGTCGGAACTTCCCGCGCGAGAGCTCTGAGCGATGGGCGGCAACACGAAATGAAGCATAGTCCACAGACGAGCGCATGCTGGTTATGTTATAGATAACTTACTGTACGGACATTAGCTATCTAGAAGTGTGGCCGCTTGGGTATTCCAGCGTTGCGTGCAAGTACCGGTATCGTAGCGCGAGGAGGTGGAGCCCACGCGGGCGGAGGCGGAAGAGCGTACATTGTCGGAGTCCTCGCGGGGGACTGTGGTGGCTGCGATGCGAAAATCATAGGCCTGAAAGAGGGCCGGGCCGGCGGAGTTTGAGTCGGCGCAAACTGCGCAGGCCAATACAGTGGCGCGGAGGGTGGCCCGGCACTTGCGGTGGGTGCAAGTAGGTGTTGGGGAGTCGGTGGTGGAGCGCGTGAGGGCGGAAATGGAGGCAGATCACCCCCGGGCGTATACTGGAGCTTATGCCCAGGAGGCTGCGAGACCGGGGTGTGGTAGTGTGATGCGCTCAGAGACTGGTGCTACGCTGGTGTGGACAGATAATTGATGGGGGCTGCTTAACGGTTGGGCACGCATGAGGTTCGAGAATGAACTATGCAAATCGGACTGGAAACGCTCACCTTCATACATGCCTGAAGTCTGGTTAAACCCGGCGGCTTGACTCGCATTGACAGTGAGCCATGCTGGCACATCACAAAAGGCATCCTGAGAGATGTCCGTCGGCACGTCAGAGATCGCGGGTGGGGGTCCGAATTGGCTCACGCCAGCGCTGGGCCACGGCATGTCATGGAACGCATTCTGAGACATGTCCATTGGCACATCGGAGAACGCGAGCGAGGGACCGGCCTCACCCGTGCCGGGCCACTGGGACGCGTTATTGAACATGTCCTGGGTGACGTCCATCGACATGTCACGAAACGAGAGTGGGGAAGTGATGCGGGCAGGGGGCGTAAACGTAGAAGGAAGTACAGCCGGCACTGGCCCTGCGGCGTTAGCCCCTGCCTCGAGAGACTGAGGGGTCGCGTGGGTGCCGCGGTAGGCTGGACGGGGCCAGGGGAGTTGGCGTCTTGACTGGATGGGGGTTGGCGGATCGTATTGGTGTTGGGAAAGCCCGCCGTGCGCAGGTAGCAGTGACGATGAAGCAACCTGAGAGCCGGCACTGACAGCCCCGCGGTACATAGGCCGAGGTGCAGGCCGAGGAGCGAGGGGTCTGAGCGCAGCCTGAGACCTCTGCCGCAGCCGCAGGAAACGAAGCAACAACATCAGCAAGCAAAACGCCTCGCGAGTACTAAGAATAAACATACCAGTTCCTGCAAAAAGTCAGCTTCCTTGATCAAGCGTTTCCTCTCGGCTTCCTGTTGTGCGGCCTTGCGCTTGTGTTCCGCCTTTTCTGCCTTTTCAGCGTCCTTTTGATTCTTCTTCTCCTCGCGCTCCTTTGCTTTCCTTTCATCCGATTCGCGTTTCTCTTGTTCACGGGCCTCCGCCTTGTCCTGTTTTTTTGCTTCTCGTTGCAAGCGATTGGCCTCATTTTTCTCTTCAAGACGTTGACGCTTAGCTGCCTCGTGCTTATCGGTTTCTACGGTGTGAACCTCGAGCACCTTTTTGAGGACTTCCGCACCGTGCTTATTCAAGGCCCACCAATTGGCGGCCACGGGGCACTGTTCGGATTGCCTGACATCGTCAGGCTTCCTCCAGCGTGCGTATGTCGCAAATCCGTCCAATATGTCGTCGGACATCAAGCCTTCAGCGCCCCATGGCCGCGTTGAGTAACTTTTCAACCACGTACTTTGGCGCCATTCATTGAGGGCGTCTTTCACTGCCTCCAGCACCTCTCCTTGCCGCTTTGCGGGCCCAAGCGCCGTAACTTCAGGATCCTGGGGCTCACGCATTGCGCGTTTACCGGCAGCATTACGAGTTTTGCTGGGAGTAGGGTGAGTGATGATGGAAAGGTTTCGGTCATGATGTGGGGTCGAAGGTCGGCTTGGAGGTGTGGGAGAATAAGAGGCGTCGAGGATAGATGCCATAGCGGCGCAGTTGTCGCAACACAGCCCAACAGGCGCTATGGTGTAAGCGGATGTCAGCACCGACTTCTGAGCACGGGAATATGCGAACCCACGCTTCCGGGGCCCGGGATTGTTGAAGTGACTGTCTGCAACGTCGCGACGGCACCCAGTTGTCTCTATCCACTCGCGGAGACCATCTTCAATCTCCTTGCTGTAAATGACTTCACCCCCTTTGGGTGCGTTTTTCTTATTTTTCTCCTGAAAGACAGTTGGTTGAACCAGGAGGTATGCCCTCGCACGGCTGCCTCTGCCTCGTCCGGCTCGACCAGCGCGTTGCATCCACACAGAGAGTGACTTGGGCACCAAGAACTGCACAACAAACTCTACATTCGACAAGTCACATCCCTGTATATGAATCATAGGTGAGCCTACACAAGTATGCGGGTTACTGTCCCCACACACCATTCCAGCAGCCTCACTCGCAAGCAAGATGTCCAGAGCCCCACTATTGAAGTCTTCAATCACAGTGGCTTTGCTCTCGTCCCCGCGCATTGCGTTATAGCATGCAACCCGACCCCGAAGGTGCTCCGGAAGGTGATCGCCAAACCACCGCAACGCCTCCATCGACAAGGTGATGTCATCGAAGAATATGACACCATGCTCGAGCGTCTGTAAGGCTTCGGGGTACTGTGATCTGGTAGGAGAAACTTGAGCGCATCGAGGTCTGATTTTGCAGCTTTCATATGATGCACATGCCATTCAATGTTCGGGCGGTCGTTGCCTAGATTCAGGTGAAACGACGTATGTCGCTGCATATGCACTGATTTTCGGATTTCGACCAGGTCCGCTGGCGTTAGTGTTGCGGAGGTCACGAGGAATGGTATCCGATTCGAAACGATGGCACGCAACGTTCCAAGTTCACTGTATGCGCGCCGAAAGCTTTCGCCCCACTGTGTTATACAATGGGCCTCGTCTATCAAGAATGCCTTGATCCTTTGCCGTTTTGAAGGTGCCTCTAGTGCCGAGCGGAATTCAGGGTGCTTGAGGCACATCTCAGGAGAGGTGAGTATCACTTGGTACTTTCCATGCTTGAGGTCCTGGTGCGAATCGCTCAGTCCTCACGTTCGCAGCCAATGGTTTGAAACTCACTTCTCGGACCTCGGCATTATATGACTCTTTGTTTACAGCCTTTGCTCGAAGACCGACTTCCCGAAAACGCCGTTCCTACACACCGCACACCACGCCGCACCACCACCATATCGCATGGTAAGCCATTTGCCAGACGCGAGCCTCTGCGCTTACCTGATCATTCTCGAGAGCAGTCAGAGGAGATATGATAATCATCTCCTTGTTCGGCTGATAGAATAGGGGCAAGAAGAAAGGTATGGTCTTCCCAGCCCCAGTAGCAGCAATGACTTCACAGTCGATGCCCAGGATCAAACACTCAGCAATATCCAATTGCCAGCTCTCTGGCTTGATCCTGCCATCGGTTCGTCTCAAACACTCCTCTTCCATCTTCTTCCGAGCTGCAGCTGAGTCATACTTGTCGCCAGTGTTCCGCTGCGCGTCGTTGAGCAATTTCGACGACCGGGTTCACTCGGTTCGATGATTCACCAAGGGTTGCGCGTCTCGTGGTGCCGTGTGGGCTTGCACTTGGCCTTTTTTTGATTGAGCCCTACCTTTTGTAGAAGGGCCGGGCTTAGGCATTGAGGATCTGCAGTGGCACGGGACAGTCTCAGGTTGCGGAGGCAGAGTCCATACATGTTGATCCCGCAAATTTGCTTAGTCCCAAACAGAGATTTACGCAACAATGTGTGCGTAACCACCGCGTTCTGAGACGCGTCTGGTCATGTGCACGGCACAGAGAACTGATGTAAGCGTCACGCATTGTCACCGATGGGGGGGGTCCTATACGAAGTGCACCAGACCTTCACAGAGCGGAATTACCATGGCTTTTCTCAGGAACGAGCTCAGATTCAAAAGCAGATCATCCAATCACTGTCCCCGTCCATCGATCCCATCAAACAGATACCCCCGTAGGGGGTCAAAGCCATGGTGATTCCGCTCTGTGAAGGTCTGGGAACGAGACTACCTCCTCCACAGCGTCTGGGGCATTTGGTCCAGGCACGGGGGCTCGGTGACAAGCAGTCACAGCGCGTGCGCTTAGTAACTTAATCACATGACTCAACGCGCCCTCGACGTGTGCTAGGACCTGCTATGACTGACCAAGTCTAACTCAACCTGAAACAATTGCAACCATTGCCGACGCGGTCATGGTTGCTGGGTGCAAAATCGTCATTCTAGTCCCTCAAGCAGCGTTCAGTTCTTCCTGGCAGAGCATGCATCAATGCCGGCCACACCCGCAACCAACAGGGTGCTACAACAGGCTCGGGATGCAGCAGGGGCTGACCACAAGCCTGCTGAACTACGGAAGTGCATGTCTGACGCGTGCGAAAAAATGTCGCAAGGAGAGATTTCTCCTCGCGAATGGCAGCTTGATGTCGCTGAGTGCCTCTTGCTCGGTCTAGACTGCGAGGTGATTGCAGCTACAGGTGCAGGGAAAACCCTACCCTTCGTGCTTCCACTCTTAGTCAAACCAGACATGATGATAATCATCCTGTCTCCGCTCAATGCTCTCGAATTAGATCAGGTGCGGTCACATTACCATCAGAGTACAAGTCACTGATTTCAGCACATGACCGCAAAGCAACATCGATTTCTGCAGATGGGCCTGCGCACGAAAGCCGTGAATGGACAAACATATAATGAGACTGTGAGAAAGGTTTGTGTTAGTATTCTGGGGACAGTGCGCAAGGACTCACGTAAAATCATGGCAGCAATTCGAACGGGGGGTCTATCAGGTCGTGATAACGTCGCCCGAGATGTGCTTGAGGCACCCAGAATTCCGCAAAACGATTCAGGATCCATCAGTCTCGCAAAAAATCGCCGCATTCATTATCGACGAGGCTCACTGCATCACGCGTTGGGGGGACAAGTTTCGAGAGGCATATACTGCCATCGGAACATTGCGGGCATTCGTACCAGCGAAAGTGCCGTTTCTAGTCACATCAGCGACACTAACACCAAAAGATCTTACCGCGATCCGGAAATGTGTTCATATGCAAGAGGACTCTACCTTCCACCTTAATCTTGGGAACGATCAGCCGAATATCTTCTGGAGCGTCCGTCGCATGCAGGCGGGGAAGTCGGATCTGCAGGCGTTGTCATTCCTGATACCGGGCAGCTTACCTGTGTGCGATCGAAAACTCGAGCGCGGCATCGTGTTCTTCGACGACATCTCCCTGTCAATGCATGCGCGCCGTTGGTTTGTGATGCGTCTTCCATCACACCTGCATGACCGCGTCAAGTGTTACAACTCGCGTCGCGGGGAGGAGAGCAAGCTGCGAGTGCTTGACGAGTTTAATCGTGGCGATATTGATATCATCTTCGCGAGCGAAGCTGCCGGAATGGTGAGATCGAAAACCCTTTACTGCGAGTTGTTACTGACCTTTCTGTGGCAAAATCAGGGCTGTGACCTTGCGAACGTTGATTTCGTCGTGCAATTCATGGTGCCGGACTCGCTTGGTGTTTGGTTACAGTGCGCAGGGCGTGCAGGACGCCAAAGGGGAAGCCAAGCCAAGGCATACCTGCTGGTTCAACCCACAGTCTTCCAGGAAAAGGGGAAATCAAAGAGGAAACGAGGGGAGGCCGTTAAACATGTGAAGGAGGTGGAGGATGACTTGCGGGAGTGGATCGAAACTATGGGTTGCCGGCGCGATGTTGCTGACAGACATTTTCGAAACCCTGTTCCGTGCGAAGGTAAGTAGGGTCTCAAAGTAACGAACGTACGTCTTACCTGTTTTCCAGCACCTACCGGCGGTTGTTGTGATAACTGCGCGCAACAGGACTTAGATTCGAACTCGCGGTCCGCCGAGCCGGCGTCTAACAGCGGCAACGTGACTTCCGGCATGCAGCTGCGGTCAACTTCGCCTTCCCACACGCCCCTGCCCACGCCCTCAACCAGCGATCTTTTCGATACCCAAGACCCTCACGCCATGGTGGATGCCGTATCGCCTCCGCAGTCCCCCGCCACCACCATTTCTCAGCTCTTTGCATCCCGATCTCCATCTCCGGATTTAGATCCATCGGACCTGTCTGATAACGACGTTACACCGAGCGATGAACTCAACGAAGCTGGCAAGCGTCCGTTGGGAAAAGGGTCTGGGATCCGTCGCGGCGAGATTAGGAAGAAGGTCCGTGATGAACTGACCGAGTGGCGTGACTCTACCTGGGAGACATCTTACTCACACTGTCCCTGGGGTGCCGAGGGACTTCTTCCCGACCGCGTTCTCACCGCATTTGTCTCACATGGCCGCTGGAAGACCATCGACGACGTCAAATCCTCCAGAAACGCTGCAGCAGTCAACTGGTTGTGGCTGGAGGACCATGGCCAGGAGCTGCTAGACCGCGCGAACGAGGCAGACGCGCGCGTGCGGGCAGAAAACGATGCCAAGCGCCGAAAGATTGAAGCCGAGCGGGAGGCAGAGAAGACCTGAATCAAGGAGGAGGAGGCGCAGAAGAAGCAGGCCGAGCTTGCACGACGCCAGCAGGAGGCCGAGGTCAAAAGGAAGCAGAAACTCGAGGAGACCGAGAGGAAGCGGGAGGCGGCAGCGGCGCGTAAACTCGCAGCAGCGCAAAAGGCCAAGGAAGCTGCGCGGAAGAAGGCCGCAAAGGCAGAGGAACGCGCGGCGAAAGCAGCTGCGAAGGCGGCGAAGGATGAGGAGACTGCGCAGAGGAAGGAGGCAAAACGACTTGCAGCTATGGTGCGTGCACTACCACCTCTTCCGCGCTGCTGATTCACTTACAATATCTATCAGACCCCCCTTTCGAGTGCCCCCGTTCCGCCGCGACGTATCAAGCCCCGGCCGATCTTTGCAAACCCCACCGCGCCGACGAATCCCACCACCACTGGACCGGCCTCGACGAGCCAGTACAGCTCACAGCACGTTTCCCATCAACCCGCCCCTCTTTCAGCATCCTCTTCGCAGCCACATGTCGTATATTCGTCGTATCCCCCGAACGCGCCATGAGTCTGGACGTAATATACTACTTTAGCCATTTTTCCTCCAACGACCGTTTGAAGGATCGTGCCAACCACCAGCGTTTGAACGCGCCTTTTTGCGAGAGGTTCTGTATCCCCTTCGTCACGATATCTTTCACGCGGTCGTCTGCGGATCGCAACTTCCGACCATTGATCTGACGAAACCATTTTTCTTCCAGGGCTATTTTCATCTCGCGCTCGACGTCTTGGACTTTGCCAGGTGTTGTATGGCGACTGCCTCGCAATATCACGTTCTGATGCTGCCATGCCATGTGTTTCGCAACCGCGCGGAACACTGGAATTCCCGGGGAGATGCTCGACAAGTGCTCTAGCATCGCACCCGGCCCAACGGAGCGATACGTAACCTGATTAGATAACGTATGTCACGCACGTATGACATTTCGACCTCGAGCTTCAAGCGCACCTTGATATCTCTAATGTTATGCTCCTGTGCTTGATCAGTTGCCACAAACCCATCTCGCTTTCCAGAACGGTTGACAAGCCAACAACGGTTCCGAACAAGATGTCTAGCAGTCGCAAGATCAGCTTGGCGGCGAGATTCGTGGTGCGTCCACGATGCACTGTGCACGCACCTGATCTCAGGTGTCCACTCCCGTTTTAGACCTTGTACCACCTCAAGAACCTCAATCGTGTACTTTGGGTTTTCTCCACCCGCAAACCGAAGCAAGATCGGCTTGAGAAGATCCTCCATGCGGCCCACGTCCCCGATCTTGATCGCCTCGCGCAGATCACAGTAGACGAGAATATCTGTCAGGAACATAACTGAGTTATAGCGGTATTCGTCCATTTCCTCCTTTCTTCCACGTTTCATCTTCTGCAGGGCTGTTCGGGAGGCGCACTCGGCATGCACCTGGTCAGCAAGCAAGATCAGCTGTCCCGGTGATTTTGAGGTAAGATCCTCAAGCTTCTCAGCCCCGGAGACCTCCAGCCAGCTGGCAAGGATGAGTGCTTCAACAACGTGCCACAGGGCTTCATCAAGATGATGCCAGAATGGTCCTTTGACTTGCGCTTTCGATAGGTTCTTCCGATTCATCAGGTCGAACGCGCGCCGCAAGCCGATCCCGCCAGATGTACCAATATACTGCTTTAAGAGTGAGTGGGTGAACATAACGAGGAGATGAAACCATCCGAGGACAGGGATGATGTAGTCCATCTGCTCGTAAGTGTTGTAGTCTTCGTGCCGGAAGCCGGCCAACTTGCGAAGGCGATCAATGGTGAGTTGATCTCCGACAATAGGAATGAGCCGCCCCGCCAATCCTTTCTTCTCCTCTAGGGTATCCATCTTGAGCTGTCGAAGCCACTCTTCTACTACCTTCACGTTCCCTTCATAGCTTGCTTCCTCGATGTCTGCGGTATGGAGGATGAATTGCTTGATAGCATTCTCTACTCCGCATGGAAGCTGATCTGTAGGTGGTGGGGGTGCTAGGATCGGGTCGTCGCGCCCCTCGTATGCCCCGAATGCAGGGCTTTCAAGTAGAAACCGCAAGATCCGGTGTTTGGCCTGTGCCTTCATGCGTGAGTCCGCCGCCCCTCCGTCATCTTTGCCGCTAAGGAATGATCCGAGGTTGAAATGTTCATCTGCACCCTCCCGACGCACCCGCTGATGCTCTCTGACCATCTGCGGCGAAACTGTGAAGGATTCTGGTAGCACCCAGACGGTTCCCACGCTCGCGCTGTAAAAATGATTCTCTTTGTCAACCCGCATTGAGAATATCCGTTTTGGGATGTTGACGTTGTCATAGGACCAAAAACAAACTTGATTCTGCATTGACACCCGTGCAGCCTCTAGCTCGCAGCTTGAAATCTTCTTGAAGGCCTCGGAAGTCCACTTGACGCTCATGGTGAGTCCCGCGGCATGGAGCGCGTCGAAAGCACGTGATGAGAGGCCACAAGATTTGAGATGGATTGCCCACAGTGCCGCGAGACGACTGCGGTGATGTGAACGGCAGAACGAGAGCATTCCAAGAAGGTGAGTTATAACCTGTAATATTTTAGCACCGGCTACAAACATTTCACCCACAGAACTCACATTCTTCGGAGTCTTGTGCGTGTTTCGGCGTGCCTGACGTGCACTCCACCCAGCCTTCTTCAAGCTTCAAGATGCGCCAGAGGATAGGTGCGTCGTTCTGAAGCTTTGCGGCGATATCAGAGAAGCTGAAGGAGGTCAATGAAGGTAGGGATAGGGGATCCGAGTCCGCATGAAAGTGTTGGGCGATCACTTTCATTTCGTCCTGTGTTTCCTCGACAATACACTCTGCTGCAAAAGTCTTCATAATCTCGGTCCCTCGGTGCTCTTGGACATGCGGTGGCTTGTTCCAATTACGCAGCGTGGCCAATAGCAAGTCATTTTGGAAGAGTGCGGTCCTATGGTAGCGAACAACATCATCCGCGATGCATTCCGGGTCTCCCCAGCTCAAAGCATGGAGAAAGTCGCCGATATTGAGGTCCAGGTCCGTCAGAAGCTTGCAAACTGCCCGTACTTTTGGTAGCAAGCTTCTACCTTGATTCCTAAGGTTGCTAGCCCGCCTCGCGGCCTCCTAAATTGGTGGGTTGATAGATTCCGAGTCTGAATCAATGTCCATGTCGTCCGTCTCCTCATCCGACGCATCCAGGTCCTCACAAGGAACAAAATCTGGATCATCGTCTGAGTCATAGTCGAAAATGTCTTCTGAGAAGCGTATTTGAGGGACTTCTCGGGGCATTTTTGCACGCGTTGCCTGCAAGCGTCCACCATTCAACCTGACTTCGGCATTTTGCATTGGTCCGGCTCATCTGGTCCGAACTCTGACACATATTTGCTGACAATGATGTGTCCACATTAGAAAATATGTATTACAAGCGATGATGGGAAGTCAGGTGAAGTCATGTGAAGTCATGTGAATGTGACACCCTGTCACCGAGCCCCCGTGCCTGGACGAAATGCCCCAGACGTTGTAGCGACCTTGTGCAGGCGTGCCTGACTGGGCGCTACAACGGCTGGATCCGAGACTAGCCCCACTCCCTCGGTCGAGGACGGCGTCCCCGGCCTTGCATTCACCTTGCCGCCCCCGCCGCCTCACGACCGTGCGCATGGCTTCAAGCACTGCATCGGGCTGCCGCGGCTGCGCTCTGACGACTGTGGCCACATAACTGCACCCAGGGACGGCCCACCCACTCTTTCACCGCCACCCCTATCGCCGTGACGACTCCCTGCGCTCAGCGACGCGGCCGTGACGTGGCGCGCCGACGCGCCCCTCCTCGCTTCCCCGCCGCGCTCTAACGGGCGTGGCTCTACTTCCTAAGTCAGTTCCTTCCTTTGCGGCAGATTCCCTCCCTTCCCTACAACATCCCCCTAGTATACTGTAGATACAGACTTAAAGTTAATAACAATATGATTTGTCACTTCAATTACAGGTGTGAAAAAGTGCTTGTCATTGTTATTACTCGGTTCAAAAAAGTGTTGTCATTCACATTATACCATACAATAAAAACTATATATTTGGTCAGCCCTAGCCAGCCCTAAACCTAAAGTACCTTCGGGGAATGCCGGAAATTGATCGGGAACACCGGCCCGGCGTGTGAAAACTATGCGGAAAGTACGCAACTGCTTGCGGGCCTACTTATCGTTTTGTCGCCAGCTGTAACATTGTAATTGACAACGTCCACGCAGGTCGCGCACCAGATGAAACCAGATATGCAATTTACATAGCACCCTGGTGCAGCCAGGTATTCAGCCATAGCCAACATGTGTTTGACTACAGTCAGGGCAGCGCGCGCGCGCGATCTTGTGCCAGGGTTTCAGCCCCAAGCCAGCCTTGTCCACGAGGCGAGTACTTGAGAACTGCAAACCAGTCATCATGCCATTGAGACAGTCCGAGAGCAGTAGTAAGAAGTCGTCCACGTCGTAAATATCAGCAGTACATTCGCAGCAACAAATTCAGTCATGCAATCGAACGAAACAACAGTTGTAGAGAGAAAACGCATCGCAGAGCACATTGAACCTTCCCGCCTTCCATCCGCAGTATCAGTACACCGTCCAATACTGCGGCTCGACCGGGTACTCCACCACGTCAAACCGCGGCGCATAGTCCTTCCTAAAGTCAGGCCGGCACCACTCGCGCGCATCCCACTCCGGGTCCGAGTCGGGCTCCGACACGTCCTCCGGGGCGAATTCCTCCTCCGCTTCCGCCTCCTCCGCGCCCGCGTCCACCCCGGGCACGTCCCACGACGCCTCGTACTCCGCCTCCTCGTCCCACATCTCGCGCCAGATGTTCACCGCATCGAGCGCCGGCGCGGCCGGCTCGGGCAGCCCGAGCCGCAGCGCGCGCCGCACGCGCCGGCGGTGCGCCTTTGCGCGCGCGCGCAAGACGAGCTCCTCGAGCGCGCGCACGCGGTCGGCCGTCGAGTCCCCGGGCGGCACCTTGGCGTCGCGCCGCGCGGCCCAGCGGCGCACGAGCGCGTCGCGCGCGGCGTGCGGCGCGCCGTTGAGCACGATGCTGCCGGCGGCGGAGGCGGGCGCGGCGTCGTGCGCGTGGAGCTCGTCGAGCAGGCTGCGGAGGAGGTCCTTCTGCACGGCGTGCCGCGCGAGGTGGGCGGCGTCGTGCTCGGTGTGTGCGACGGCGGGCAGCCCGAGCGAGAGGTTGAACGCGCCCTCGCGGCGGAGGGGGCGCGGAGGCGCGGGCTCGGGCTCGAGCCCGGGCTCGTCGTGCTTGAAGCGCTTGGAGGGCGCGCTGGGGCCCGGGTCGGCGGAGCGCGCGCGCTTGCGCGACGTGGACGGCTCGCCGGGCTGCTGCGGGGCGAAGAGGGGCGCGCGCTCGGATGCGCCGAGGGGGAGCTCGAGGGCGGGCAGGGGGTCCGCGCTCGCCTTGCCTTTGCCCTTGTTGCGCGCCGCCGGGGCCGCGCCCTGCGTGCCGGGGGCCAGCCGGGCGCGCTCGCGCCTCGCCCTGTCGTAACCCGCGTCAGGAAACACCGCGCTGCGCGGATACCAGACGCAGGACGGGGACCCACATCCTCTCGAGCGTCGGCGAGATATCGCCCCCTCCGGCGTCGTCCGGCGAGTCTGGCTCGTCGGCGTCCTCGCGGGCCGCGCGGTAGCACGCGCGTATGGAGCTGGTCACGAGCGCGCAGACGTCGTCGTGCGGGAGCCCACGAATGAACTCGAGGACGCCGCCGTCGCGGTGCGCGTCGATGCACCGGATCAGCGCGTCCTTCAGCGCAGCAGCAGCAGCAGCGCGCGCCTCCGCGGGATCGCCGTACAACTCGACGTCGTCCTCGGGGGAGGGGTACGGCCCGGCCTTGGCGGGCACGCCGGGGATCGCAAAGAGCCGCCTTCCCTCGGGCGTCTGGAGGAGCGCGTCGTCGTCCGAGTCGTCCGCGGGTCCTCGTCCTTGATGTGTGTCTGCGCGCCGCCGGGCGTCTTGTCCGCGGGCTCGGGCGCGGGCGCCTGCAGCACGTCGGGCGAGTCGCCCGCGGCGGGGAGCGCGTCCGCCTCGGCCTTGCGGGCGCGCTGCGCGAGCAGGCCCTTGCGCGGGCTGCGCGCGGCCAGCAGCGCGGCTTTGTCCGCGCGGGCCACGCCGAGGCGGTTCAGCATGTCGTTCTCGATCGCCGGGACGCGCATCGAGCGCTCGCGCTGCAGCGGGCGGCCCGCGAGGAGCGGCTGCGCGGGGGCCGGCGGTCAGCCGTGCGTGAGGTGCGGCAGGTGCGGGGAGGGGGCGCGTACCTTGGGCGCGGCGCGGGGCATCCCGGTGGCTTGTCGGCGGAGCGGGCGCGTGCGGAGGGACATGGTGTTCTTGGATGTAGGTGTGGGCATGTGTGGTGATAGTCACAGGTGATCGTTGCTACAATGGGCTGGTGGGCGTCGATGACAATGTTGGGGGTGAGCGAGCAGGAGTGTGCCGGGACACAGAGCCACACGCCGCTTTAAAGCGTCCCCGCCACACCTGCGCCCGCGTGCGCTGCGCCCATTGTTGTCGCCTTGGTGCGCACACAATGGACTGGCCACGGTCGCGCAGACAAAGTCGCGTGCCGCGCCGCGCCACCGCGCCTTCCTTTCTTGGAATCAAAGTCCGACGCTTGCCTTGTCCGTGCTGCGCGAATGATGGCGAGGCGCGATCCTCAGGAGCACCGTGCGCGCGCACGCGCGGGGTCTGGCCACGCACGCACGGGTGGCGCCCACTGCACGCGGATCCTTTGTGCGACGCACCCGCGGCCCTGTGTCGAAGCGGGTCATTCTTTTCGAGCAGAGTGCAAGGCCAAGCCAAGGCGCGTCCGGCTGCGAGTTGCCGGTGCGGTGCGTGTCGCGTTTCCACGCCACCGCGGGCTCGGAGGGCGCGCGCGGCCAAGATACTCCTCGGCATCGGTCGCGCCGCTCGGAGGCACGCCCGCGCGCACAGCACTACGCAATTGAACGCCCGGTGCGCGTGTGTCAACGCTGCTCGCGTCAACCGCCGACCATCGCAGCCCGCACGTCCGCGCCGAACTGTGCACGCGCGGGGCTTAAGTGCCCCTAGGCCCTTGCGGCGGGACAGCGAAGCCCCGCGCCCCGCGCACCGAATGTGACGCGCTAACGGCGACCGGGGCGCTTTGGCCGGCGTGCGCGGCGCGCGATAAGGCAGGCACTGGGCAGGCAGGCAGGCATCACACACCTGTTGATTGTTGCGACGACGCAGGTGGGGGGCCACGTGCATGGGAAACGCGGGGCTTCCCCCCAACGGCGGCGCGAAGACTCGGGGCGGACGGAACGCGCACGGGCGATGGCGCCTTCTTCCGCGCTGCCCTGGGGCGCAGCCCTCTGCATCCGGCGCGTACAGCCTGTACGGGCGGGCGGCGGCCACGAGGCGGCAGAGGCGAAACATCTCGCACGCGCGGGCGCACGGATTTGGGAGTAGTTGCGACGGTTGCAGTCGGTTGCACGGCACAGCGGTGGAGGGAAACGGCTGCAGATGCGACGCCGGGGCGGCGTCCAAAGACGATTATACAGTAGGGTCAGGTACTCGGGTACACGCAGGCCGCGCGGCGGGCAGCAGAGCGGCCGCGCGCGGGCTGTGCTAATAAAACGAGGCTGGGACGCGCGGGCTGGCCGCCCCACGCAGCCGTTCTAGACAGACGACAAGACAGACGATCCGACACGACTCGGGCTCCCCACCGCTGGCCGCAGCAACGCCCCCCCCCCCCCGGATCTTGCGCACAGCCGGGGCCTGGCGCAGAAGCGGGCAGCCCGCACACACGGACGTACGTGCGGTCACTGGTGGCTGTCAGGTGGAGCGTACCCCTCGGCCGGGGGATATGGCCCCGGGTGCTGCGGCTGCTGCTGCGGGGCCCCGGGAGTTGCGAGCAGGGATCTACCGTCGGGCTGGGCGTCCCCCGGCACATCGTGTCAGCGTTGGATGACGGCGGGAGAGCGGGGGGGAGGGGGAGGGACCAGGGCTCACCCGAACTCCATCCGCATCACGGAGTCGAGCGCGTCATCCTTGCCCATGCGCAGCGCGCCCTCCTCGGCGCGCGCGACGCGGAGCTCCTCGATGAGCACCGAGTGCTGCTCGGTAGCGTAGCGGAGCTTGGCCTTCATCAGCAGGTACTGCACCATCGCGGGCGAGCGCCCGCGGATGAGCCCCGTCGCGGGGTCGGCCTCCTGCGCGAGGTGCGCCGGGAGCGCGTCGTCGCCCGGGCTGGGCGAGCGGCCGCGCGCGAGGGCGTCGTCCGCGCCGGGGGTGGCGGCCCCGCGCGGCTCGGAGGGCTGGTGCGCGTCGGACGGGGCGTGCGGCTCAACTTTGAAGGTGGTGAAGCCGGCGGGCTCGTGGGCGTGCGCGGACGTGCCGGGGCGCGCGGGCTCGTCGCGGTCGCCGCGCTTGCGCTTGCGGCTCCCGCCGCGGCCGGGCGCGCCGGCTTCGACGCCGTGCTGGAGGCGCATGTGTTTTGCGAGGGCGTCGGAGCGGGTGAAGGATTTGTCGCACTCTGCGTGGCGCGGGGGGAGAGGGGGCCGCGCAGGCGGGGTCAGGCAGGGCTTATATAGGGCAGGGGCGGGGGGCGCGCACCGGGGAGCTCGCAGGTAAAGGGCTTTTCGCCGGTGTGGGATCGGAGGTGAGAGATAAGTGCGAAGCGGGAAGTCTGCGGGAGGCCACGACGGGTGCACGTGGCCCATTCACAGGTGTAGTTGGATTTGTGCACGCCTATGTGATCTGCAGGGGTTTTAGGAACGTCAGGGCGCCTGTCGGCGGAATCGCGAAGCCAGGAGAGAGCAGGCGCGGGGGCGCACCCTGGTGGAGGTGGCGGATGAAGGTGGCGAGGTCGTCAAACTCGTTGCCGCAGTCCTCCCACTGGCAGATGACGCTCTCGTGGCCCTGTGCGGGGAGCTGTGCGGGGTGTGCAGGGGAGCCTGGACGGGAGGGGTGAGCGCTGTCTGGGGGTGGCAGTCGCCAAAGTTTGAAGTCGCGCCGTCTGCGGACGAAGAGTCGTCGTCAAAGGCGGTGTGGCGAGGCCCGGGGGAGGGCGAGATGCTATAAAGGCTGCGTGCCATCAGTTGCGAGTTGTGCGTGCGACGACCCGCGAATATTTTGCGGACGCTGAGCGCTGATCCTCTCCGACTCCGGAGTCGACCTCGCGACGATCCAGCAGAACCAACCCGCCACGACCATAAAAGGAAACCTGCCGCCTCGCTCCCCTCCGCCATGGCCTCGCCCTTCCCCGGCTACCCGACCCCTCAGCGCACCTTCATCCCCGCCAGCCCTGCGAACCCCGGCGCATCTGCAACACCCAGGGGACGTCCCCGCGGCGCCGGCACAGGCGCAAAGCGTGGGCGCAAGCCGCGCGGCGGAGGACCAGATTCGCCCCGTGTTGCCACTGCGTCTGACGTCGCGTCAACCACCAGCGCAGCTCCCAGCGCCGCAACAAGCCCGGCAACCCCATCTCCCTTGCACTGGGCCCAGCCCGTCGCTGCTCCCTCTGTCGCTGTCGCTACCGCTGCCGCCTCCGCAGTCGCCGCCGCTTCCGCCTCCCCCGCCGCCACCTCCCCTGCCACCGCAGGTGCCACTCCCGCAGCACCAGCCACAGATGCCGCCGTCGCCGGGCCCAGCACCACAGGTGCCGCCGCAGGCGTGCAGCGACCGCTAGGTGCGATGGAGGACGAGGCCGAGGCCGAGGACGACATGCTCCCCGCGATGGCCGACGACGACTATTCCGCCCAGCTCTCCTGGCAGAGCCAGTCCAAGGACAACCTCAAGTGCGCACCACTTCCGTCTGCTTGCTCACGCTCTGATCGGTCGTAGGGTACTCATGGACAACTTTACGCCCGAGCAGTACGAGCGCTTCGAGGCGTATCGCCGGCACGCCCTGCCCAAGCAGGCCGTCCGCAAGGTGCGCCCGGCACCTCGTAGCCCACCCGGAGTGCTCACCCCCCACAGGTCATACAGCAGAGCCTCGGCCAGCAGGTCTCCATGCCCGTCGCGCAGATCGTCGCCGGCTTCACCAAGGTCTTCGTCGGCGAGATCGTCGAAAAGGGTGCGTGGCACGTCGCCGATGCCTCCCGCGCCCGCTGAAACGCGTCCCAGCGCGCGCCGTGCAGGCGCGCCGCGGCGACAAGGGCCCGCTATCCCCGGACCACCTGCGCGAGGCGTACCGCACGTACCAGCAGGAGACCGGGCGCGTCGGCGCCGCGCGGCCCCTGCGCGCAAAGCGGCTCTTCACGCGCTGAGCTGCGCCCGCTCGCTCGCCCGCCGATGCACGGCCATGCCATCGCCGCGCCGGTATGTTTCTTTCTCGCCGACAGGTCTATTTATGTCTCCAACCAGCCTCCCGCCTCGCGCGTGGTCCATTCGATGCGTCTCTGTCCGCCCAGACCCATCACCATAACATACATGACGTATTCATTCGTTTGTGCTCCCCGTCCGCAATGTGGCGCTCCATCCGCGCACGCGTGGCCGGCCGGCCCCCGCAGTGCAGGGGCTGTCTGGCTCAGAGATCCGTGTACTTATATGGACATGTGTTTCTCTTTCCGTGCGCGCCCCCTGCCCGAGTCGAACCGCGCCGCGCGGCCCCCAGAGACCGGCCTGGCTGCTGGACGCTTCTGCGCGCGCGGTGGCGCCGTCGAACATGCTCGCGCGCCGTGACGAGAGCGTTCGCGATGCACAAGTCATAACTTACGCCAGAGATGCGTGCGTCTGAGAAGCCCGGCGAGGCGCGCGCGACTGCCGTGCGTGCCGCCCCCGGCCCGCCGCACCGCGCGCTTCTGCTCCGGGCTTGAAGCCCGCGTTATGTTATGAGTATGCAGCGCTGCGTGCAGGCCCGTCCGTCGTGCAGACGACAGACAGACAGCAGTTCTGATGCAGATGTCGCAGCCGCAGGGCTGCGCACTCCGGTCGACCTGCGCGCATGTGCTTGCTTACCACCAGGGTGTGCAGCGCGTTACATAAGTTGCTGCGCACTGGTGCGCATGTGCATGAACGAGCAGAGTCACGGTGACTGCGCCTCCGAGTCGCTCTCGCGCTGACCGCTGCGTCTCTGCTCGCCCTGGGGCCCGGCAGCACAATAGTGCCGTGCGTGCTCCACTGTGCCCGCGCACGCACACGGCGCATCCTTGGCCCGCGCGCCGCCTCCTAGCTGAGCCCCGCCCGACGTCGCGATCGACTCTAGATCTCGGGCGCCGGGGTGCTGCTGCTGCTGCTGCTGCTGCGTCGGCCATCCACCGCCTTCGCAGCGTCGCGCGCGCGCATGGGGATAGCAGCGATCGCGAGTGCGGCCAGAAGAGAAGCACAGAAGAACAGAACAGGGTGTGCATGGTGCCCGAGGCCCCCGGATGCCGCTCTCATCCATTCAGTTCGTGGATCCGTTAGGAACCGAAACGGATCTCGACCAGGTGCCTCGTGCGTTGCGGTGTCGGGGATCTATGTATGTATTCTGGTGTTGGGTATCGTAGTGACTGGGGCCGCGTACGAGCACGGTTGATTGGTGCCCGCTTGGTCGCTCGGAACTCGATGCGTGCAGTTGGAGGACTCTGTGCTGTTAGATGCTCTGATGACGGTCGGGTTAGGGTCACGTTCGCGCCCGGCTCGTTGCGGTCCGGGATCGCCACGTCGCGCACAAGTTGGCCCCAAGTTGGCCCCAGAAGTTTTCGCAGCGAACTTGAACTTGAGCTTGAACGTGAACGTGAGCCCGGACTTGGACTTGTGGCCACTTGTCTTGAAGCTGTGCTTCCATTCCAGACCCCGTAATCCCGGAGAGCAGGTTCCTCACGAGTCGTGCCATCTTGAACTGCCTTGGATGCTCGCTTTCTGGTCGTCTGTCAGAGTCTTGTACGACGAGCTTAGTTTCTGGCTTGATGTCTGCTCGATGTGCTGCACGCTCAGCTCGAAATGAGGACAACTTTTGGAGATACATGTAGATTTGGTTCTTCCCTGGTATTTACACATGCAGGCCTGGATCCTACTGCTGTCGCTCTTGATACCGGACACCGGAGACGTTTCATGCAAGATACATAGACCGTGCCCCATTCGACTCTACTTCTCATCCACGAAACCCAGAGTATGCATACACGTGGGTCCATAAGTAGAACGTGCCCCGCCTGAGAGGCATCGGATGTCTCTCCGGATGGAGTGCAGTCTGCTCGCGCGCGCAGGGCTTCGACCGCCTGCGGCCCGACGAGCTCCCCATCCAGCAGGTGCTGCACCCCGACAAGGATCCAGTACAAGCACCCGACGCCCGTCTCGTCAGACCTGTAGCGGTCCATGCCCCTCTAGACGAAGGGATCGACTAGCCGGCTGACGGTGGGCGCGCCCGCGGTCTCGAGCGGCAGCTCGATCTTGACGCGCGCGCCGGAGGTCTGCGGCGGGTTGCTGGCGACGAGCAGCGTGCCGGTGGGCGGGTTTGTTGGTATCATATCAAAGAGGACGGACTGGCTCGCGCCAGTGGCGGTCGGGGACGGGTCGGGCGCTAAGATGAGATATAGCCGCCAGTGGAAGATACCTTGCTCGTCCGTGGTGAGGGTGCTCATGGTTCCGGATGCGGGTGCGGTCTCTGTCGGCAGGCAGCAGGCCTCTGTCATAGACGGTCTTGTTGGACATACTTAGTGGTGCTACGAAGGACAGTTCGGCGCCAGAGTTGCCGGATCGATCGCAAGCAAGATTCAACTCAGCACGGTTCTGAGCTAGATTATTAGAGTTTGGACTTGGGGATCGAGCGCAGCTGCGGCTCGCCCAGGGCCCGTCGACGTCGAACTTTAACCTAGAGGTTCACGGGCTTTGATCTTCAGCTCCCGATGGTCGAAACCTGAACTTTTGCCCGTCCTCGGTCGTTCCCGGTCATTGAACTCTAGCATATTAGCGCGTCATGGATATGCATCGTGATGCTCATGGCCGGCGCAGCCCGTGCCTGTGCGCATCGATCGCTGCTGCTTGGCCCTGCACTCGCTCGCACGTTCGTGGCGTATCCTTAGCCCGGCTGCCTTCCCTCCGGCCTGAAAGTTCTCGGGGGCTCGAGTGTTTGTTATTCACTGCGCTCCGCGCGCGCCTGAAACGAGAACATGTGCGTGAATGGAGATAGTCGGGATCGAGGGCTGGGTGCACGAACATGGCCCGCACGGGCAGAACAGAACAAAAGAACGTACATAGAACAGAACCTAAGTGAACCCTGAAAGTAGAAGCGGGATAGAATACCAGTACGTACTCGTACATAATGCCGTCGGGCCCCGCGCGTCGATCCGCTCTTCGACTCTCGTCAACTCGGACAGACAGAGGAGCTATTGCAGTACTGCAGGCCGTGGGTATCGTCGGGACTAAAGGCGTGCGCCTGCCAGCCTGAGTTGCCTGATCCTTGATGCGCAGTGCGCGCAGGCAGGCTCCAGGCCCCCAACAGATACCGAGAGCACAAAGAAGCAAGCACCAAAGCATAGCACTGCTTCCGAAGAGGCTTCTATACCGGTACCGTGGTCATGTTCTTTGGAGCCTACCGGAGCTGCGTGCAGAGGCTGACTCAGCGCAGGTCGAGTCCCTCAGGACGGTGGCTGGGATGGACGCGCGCAGTGCGCGCACTGAGTAAGACAAGTTGCGGCTCGCGCTGAGTCACCGGCGCGCGCGGGGCGTTCGCGGGCACTGCACGAAAAGTCAGCATTGGACCAGCGCGATTCGACGACCAAGTGAATCAGTTGCGTGAACGGTGCAAACCTCGTGTGGCGTAACCCGTAACGGCAGAGGCGCGCATCTCGAGAGAGCAAACACGCGCGCCCCGCGTCGGGCCTCCTGACGCGCGAGCATGCGGGTTCCAGGGCGCATGCCGGCATTACTACACTTGCTCGCAGCGCTGGACAGGGTCCCCGAGCCTGCCTGCCTGTCCGCCAGAGAAGCAGCATCCTGCGCCGCACCATAATAACACGATGCGTGTGTTCCATTCCACGACAGCTCCCTGGCACTGTGCGTGTGGTCCGGGGTGTCATGCCATCTCGGAGGCTGTATGCTACGCACCTGCTGCTTCGGTGTCTGTGGCAGGGTAGCAGAACCCTGGGAAGTCCGGAAGGATTGGCGCGTCGTCGGCTGGGCGACACCATGCAGCAAGCCGTTGGGGTTGCGGTCGCGTGCGCATTAAGGCTGTATTCGGCGTCGCGCGCCAGACGTCCTCGAGTCCTCGTGCAAGTCGTTGGGATGTCATGTGCCAGCGGCGCGCCGTCCGTCATTACGCCCAGGGGTTGGCGGGCTCCTAGGATTAGCCTTCGCCACGGCCACACGATGCGGGAGCCACAGCTCAATTACAGGCACGGGGACGATTATGGTGCCGCCGCGGCAGGCGCCGCACTGACGTTTGAAGGGAAGAGCATGTTTATTGAGTACGACATCACGTCTCGATGGAACAGCCGCCTAGAGGAGCACATGGACAGACCGAACGCGGTTTTGCGGGGTCAACCGGTCACTAGACCTACACCACGGTCGAAGGAAGGGCGCGCGTGTGCCTCACTGGTCAATCGTCGCCTCGTTGCGGCCCGCGGATCGTCGTTCGGGCTCCAGAGGTTACGTATTGCGATGGGGCGTACCGTACCAGCAGGGAACCTAGGGTATCAGAACACTGCGTGGGCGTGCAGGTGCACTAGAATGCAACACCTGGCATATACACGCACCCGAGTAGCCCATCGAGCCATGGAAGCTTACAGATCCCCCCGAGTCGGACTCTTGGGCAACGCCCGTTGCAGTGGCCTGCGGTCGTTTAATGGGTTCTGCCAAAAAGGCCTGGGGAGACGCGCACCACGATCAGATCATAGCATCTTGATAGCTTGTAGGAGCGTTTCTGAGAAGGGAAGCACCGGCTGGGTGCTGCTCTCCAAGAGTGGTAGCTATCGCCTATTCGCCGGAACCCTAGTTCCGTATGTGAGTGGACCACTTGTGCGATCTCGAGACGATACTTCCACCAGGGTGCGGAGGGGAGCTCATACTAGCGACGGCATCGGGCCGCAGCGCAAAAACCATACTTCCTGGTGCCTGGTGCGCTGACCGCCAGGGGAACCTAGGGAAACGAAACCTTGTCGAGCGACTACAACCTACTACAGCTTGGTCACGTACGAACGCCACAAACACGTTCCAGCCACGCTCCGGCCCCTGCCGATCGAACGGCCCCCGGCACCTTCCGGCACCCCGCTCGAACGCACGTTGTGGAGCCGCGCCGGCCGCACCTGCCATATTTGGCGCCATCTCCAGGTCGCCTGCCGGCGGCGCGGGGCCGCGGCTCGAGCTCTCACCTCGAAACCAACTTGCGCATCACCACATCGTTTCGTTGCTCGCCCGCCCGCCGCGCGTTGCTGACATACCCCATAGGCCCGCCCATATACTTGCGCGACTTGGCAACATGGGCGCATACTTGGTGCTTTCTCGGTAGTGCAGCCAGTGCGCCACTGTGACTGCACAGATCTCGCGCAACGCCGGCGAGCGTTTTGCTTCCGTCGTCGCGCGATCGTCGGTGCCTGCCTCAGGCATCGGCCCCGCGTCCCGCAATCGAATCGGTTGCCCCTGCCTCCCAGCCCGGATTCGATTCGATCGGCGTGTATCAAGGCTATCAACGTGCTCCCTGATCACTACGATCGCCCACATCACGCGCGCATGATACGATGCGTCTATGCTCGCCGATTCGTCCGGACATGCTATGCGTACGATGCCTCCGTATTGGTTATTGCACCACCCCGCGCACTAGTGCCGCTGCAGCATCTCAAAGGAGTGAGCGTCACAGACAGGAGGGCGCGACTCGATTGACATCCCATCGGGCACTAGATCAAGTGATCCCGGTCCCGATTTCAAAAGCTACTTGCTAACTCAGAAGCTAATCGGTGTAAGTATGGGGTATACCGCTATGTCCATGGCCATCCGCTCGTGATGCGCTTATCTCCAGGCGGGATAGCCCAAGGGCTGAAGCACGTATATACCCATCGCGGCGCGCAACTCAGCGGCGACGGCCCAAGATGTGGCATCGTAACAGGATATTGCTTAAATTCAAATCCGGGCGATCCGTGGTGATGACGATCGTGATGGTGAGCAGCCATATGCCCATGTAGTTATCATGAGCAACGTTCGAGAGACCGCGCTACTCCTCGGACTCCGAGCACGCGTCTGGCATACTTATCATGCATACTTATCACAGAAGACGCGGTGGCGCCCGACCACTTCCTCGCCGCGGTCGTGCCTCGCGCAGACAATGCAGCAGCATCGTTCAGCGCTCCCCGATGCCGCTGGGCGCTAAATATCACCACGCGGGCGCCTTCACTGGCACATGGCACCCTATATGTAGCAGGCATATAGCGCCCCGGCGCTCTACGTCAGTGCCGTGAAGGGCCGCTGCAATATATTGCACAGCGATCCCCCTGCTCCCCCTGCTGCTCGACATCACTCGCCATACCAGATGACCTCGTTTGTGCAATCGCATACCGGACTTAGTCTATGCGCAACATAGAATATGATTATCGAATGATCATGATGCGCATTCACTAGTTCGCTCCTAGCCCCGGCGATCTAGCCAGCTCGGACCTCATCTAAGACGCCGCATGCGTACGCGTATCACATCTCGCAAGCGAACGAACCTCAAAGCAGTTTCCAATAACGAATTTGGCGTATCGTACTTGTCCCTATCCCAAAAGACGGGCGATGCGCAACTCGACGATGACGAGGCGACCCCTAGCAGCCCGCGCGGCGCGGCGCTGATCTGCTTCCAGCGGGACAACTGTGGCCCGCCGTGCCCACGCCGCGCCAGACACAAATGGGCGCCTGTGCATGCACCACACGCATGCGAAACGCAAAGCACGCATGACGAATGGGCTGCAGCGGAAGCAGCACGGCGCACGCTAGTACCGGTGTCGAAAGCAGACAGCCGCGCGGGGGCGGCACAATGGTACATGCGCGCATGCACAGGAGGAGGGGAGGGAGGATGCATATGCACCCCCCGGAGCTGATGGACGCTCCGCGCACAGAGGGTAGAGATAGGAGCAACCGACGGGTCGCCCACCGAAGCCGGGATCAATGAGCGATCGGCTCTTGAGAGTGCCTGTGGGAAATGCACGCAGCGGCGACGGCGACGGCGATTCCAGCCAGCCCAGCTGCAACTCGCCATCGAACGAATGTATCTGTCGAGAAGAGCCCAGCGCGCGCACGCCAGGCTGCGGCGTCCGCGGGGATCCAACTGGCTCTTCGCGGGCCCGCGCTGGACACATCCAGTACCTCGGACGCTGGGGCGGGCTGGAGTGGACCAGGCGCGCGCGCGCACAAGCCTGCTGACAAACGGGATCGACGCATGAGGTCACCAGCGCGCTGAAGCCGCAGGACCACGCTACATACGTACAAAGTTGACGCGACGCGTTGGATTGCCGTCCGGTGCACACAAGTCTAGTCAGGTACACGGGAGGACGCGTATGTACGGCAGGCGCGCGATCTGGCACTCTGATCCACCTGCCAGTCGCCCCATGCTCGCGCCTTCGCGCGCTCGCGGTTTAGCGCCCGGGCACGGTCGGACAACGTTCGCCTCCGACGCGCGGGCGTCATTGCGCCGTGGGAGAGAGAGAGAGGGAGGGGATACGTACTTACTGTACATGTGCACCCACGCAGCAGCGAGGCGGCTCGGCTCTCCATCTGGAAGAATTCGTACTCGTGCGCAGGCGCAGACGCGTGTGGTGAGAACGCGCGGCCAATGTGGGCGCGCGCGTTTGTAACGCGCAGCGGGACTGGACGCTGCGCTGGCGCCAGTGGCGGCAGCTGAGACGCCGGATGCGTGCCAGCTGGCCACGGCCACAATTGCAAGTGCCGTGCCGCAGTGGCTTGGGCAAGGCAAGGCCTGAAGGCAATCGGGGGGTTCCGCCCGATTCGCGCGATCGGGGATCGGATGGAGGGGGAAGGGTTCCAATCGGGCGCAGCATTGACACAGTTTAGCAATAGTGTGTGCGGAAGAAGGTAGCACTGGGAGCACAGCACCGAGAGCCAGCCAGACAGACAGACAGACAGGTAGATGGGGTGCCTGGGCTGCGCTGCGCTGTTGTATAGACTGTGCTCGGCGCCGCCACACGCGGGCGCCTGCGTGCGCACAGCTGGAGCCAAACGGTAGCGTGAAGCCCGGGCGGTGCCAGGGGGGCCCGCCGCAACGTGCACGGCGCTGCGCGTTTCCCCGAGGCTGCCCCGGCGCATGCCCACGCCCACGCCCACACAGGCCGCGCAGCCACTGCGCGCGCCCCACGTCAGGCAGGCGGGCCACTGGCGCACCCACGGGCCCGGCCCACTGACGCACGCGCGAACCGAACTGCGCGCGGCGCGTTTCAGTCGCGCCTGCAGTGGCTTGTGCGCGGAACACTGGCGCGGGCTGCCACCTGCTGTGCACAGCCCGGCGAAGACGCAACGTATGCGTGCTCGGTGCGCCGAGAATAGAACACGAGTAGGAACTTGGGGCAGCCCTCGAGCGCGGGCAGAAGCAGAAGCAGAAGCAGAAGCAGAAGCGGAACACGCACACATTCATCCATGCGTGCATGGATGCGCGCCTGGCCCGTTCCCGAGGCCCGCATCCGCGTCCGCGAACGGTGGGGGCTGGCGTCTTCTTGGTAAGTAAGTATGAGTGGATCCATTCGAGGGCGTCTAGGCATGGTCTGTGTGTCAGTGGGTCCCCGACGACGCAGGCGTGCTGACGCGCCGCGCTCCCGCCCGCCCATATGTACTTACACATACACACCCCTGGACCGCGCCTAGCCGCGACGCATCGAGGGCGCCTCGCCAAGGACACTTCGTACATAGAATGGAGCAGACGCACCCCCGGGCGCTCGCGCGCGCCGCGGACTTCGAACGCGCGCACCCTCGACGCTAGTGCTGCCCCATAGTCGCGATCTGGGCCGTGGTCGCTGCGCAGCTGAATTGGGGGCGGCGCGATGCGCACCCTAAGTATCTGTATCTGCGCGACTGAATGCGCGCGTGCGCGCACGGACGCACGGCGGGGCGAACCGTTCAGGCGGGCGCGCCGCATGGCGAGCGTGCGCCTCGGGCGTTCGAGCGGCCAGCGCCGTGTGGCTTAATGCCACGCCGCCGGCCCGCGCGCGGGATCCGCGCGGCGTTGGTTCAGGGCGAAGTCGGTGGCGGCGGCGGTGCGGCGCAAGTACTGCACTGCATCGTCATGCCGTGCCGTGGAGCGGCGGGCTGCGATGTACGTAGCGCGCGGGCTCGGTGCCGCGGCGCTGCGTTGGGCGCACTGATTGAGTATCGTCGGGGGCCTGGGATGCGCCCTGGCTTGGTGTCATCAGCGGTCAGTGCTGCCAGCCAGTGACGCGTGTGTGTGTCGATGACGATGCACGCACGCCATGCCGTACGCTTTCCGAGCTGTTCTGTTCTGTTGGCGTATGTTCGAGAAGGAGGTGGGCGCGACGGCGTCGGGGGATTGGTGAGTGCACGGTCCAAGGATGATAGGATGAACGGTGGAGCGAAGAACCAGCAAAGCACTAGGAGCCCGTTCGCGTTCTCTTGACTTAAGGGGACTCCGGGCCCGGCTCGCGAGTCGCCGTGCAGTAGAGAACGACGCGACAGGGACGAGAACGCAAGAAGAGAAGCTGGGCGTTGAATGCAGGATCGGGCGTGCGTGCCTGATGCGCACGTCGTACGCGAGATACGTGTTCGACGGGGAGGGCACGGGGGACGGATCCAGCAGCTGCACGAAGACGCAGGCCGGATCCGAATGCAGTGGCAGACGCCGAGCCCCGCAGCGCTAGATCTGCTCTGGTTCTGTTCTGAGATGCATGATGCTCCGCTCCGCAGCTCCTCGCGTTTGTGGGGAATGGAAAGCAATACAGAGGAACAACTCTATGCGGGTCGCTGGGCCCTGGACCCACACCGCAGGTCCAATGCGCCGGAGGCGTCTTGGTCTGATAGAACGCACGGCCCCTCTACCGAGCGCGCTGCGGTGGCCGAGCAAAAGTGAGTGCCACACGGTCACCGGTCACCATTTCATTGTGCAGGTGGGTTGTGGGTCCCTGCGCGCCTGTCCGGCTCGGCAACGCGCACACCCGGAGGGCGAGGGGCCCTGCGGTGGCACCTGGTGACACAGCCCCCGCGCCCGCCCGCACTAACTTAGCAGGTGCTGTGCGGGCTCCAGCCGCGCTTGCAGAGCCCCGCCCCGCGTGCAAATCCCAGTGCCGCGCGCCGTGCCTGCGTGCATGTCGTATACATAGTGTACAGTAAGTACGTTGTCGGTTCCGGCGTGGAAGTAGCCGTGGCGTGTGCGCCGCGGCCTCGGAGCGGGCCACTGCTCACAGCTGCTGGTGTGTGTGCGGTGCAATACGTAGCATGTAGATCACGGTATAGTAACTTACAACAGTATGTACATGCATGCTACGATGTGCGTGGAGACCGTCGGGAACGGCCGCGGATCGGACTGCCTCGTGGCCGCTGCATGGCGCGTACGTACGCCGCACGCGCGCACCGCAGTATCAGCGCGGCGGGGCGGGGGGACGGGGGGACGAACCCTTGTGCCGCAAATGGGGCGGCGTGGGCCGATGAGGGCGGATCGCGCGGGCGCGGGCCGGGGGCGGGATGGGATCCGCGGTCGCTCCGGGGGCGTTTGGCGCGCGCGATGGAAGCGCGGGCGTGCGTGCGGCACAGCGCATCGCGTCTGGGCCCCCCCGGGGGCGTCGTCGGCGCGTGGTGTGTAGTCAGTCAGTGTCGGGGGCGCTGGGTGGTGTGTTTCGGTGCGTCGGGGGAGCGCGCGCGTAGGGTGGGTGCGGCGTGGCGGTGCCGCATATTGGTAGTGTAGGGTGTTACAGGGTGGGGGAGGGAGGGAGGGGTGGGCAGGTGAGGGGAATCCGAGGGGGCGGGGGAGGGCTGAACGTCGGGGGGCGGGGCCGTGAAACGGGATGGAGATTATGATGGGCGGATACGGCGATCGAGGGGAATCGTGGATCTGGAGGGGTTGGTCGAGTGTGGGAGCGGGGGAAGGGCCCGCTTGGCGAGCGACTCGGTCTGAGGGCAGCGCGTGGATCGGGTGATCGGGGTCCTGAGGACCGGGGTGCGAAGAGTAGAACGCCGGGGGCTGGAGCGCTGGGCGGCGTCGGTCGAGGGTTGTGCTCTGTGCGGGCGGTGCGAGGATGAAGCGGGTTCGAGGAGCGGTGCAGGCGGTGAGAGGAGCAAGGGGGCGAGTCTTGGTCAGACCGCGGTCCGACTGAGGTTCGGTGAGCGAGTCAGTCTGGGGTCGAGCGATCGGACCGGTCGAGTTCCCACGGAAGCTGGGGAGGGACAATACAAATACGGCCTGCTGGTTGCGTGTGGATCGTCAGACTGCCCGCCTCTCTCGCAAGCTCGTCTCTTCTCCCTCTGTCTTTTCCTCCTCTCCCCGCAATGGCACAGCCCCAGCCCATCCACCACAACCACAACGCCCACGACCACAACATCGCCGCCCCTTCCTCCTACTCAAACAACAACGGCCCGTTCAACCCCGCTTCCTACACCCGGCCTTTTTCGGCTCGCCCCTCTCCTGGCGCGCTGGCTCCCTCGGCACTCGCTTCTACCCCGGCACCTCTCCCACTCAGCAGCTCCTCGGTCCTTTAGAGTGCGTCCTTCTCTTTACTCCCTCCATCTCCTCTTCTTACCCTTCCTGTCGCGCTCAGCCCCACCGACCTCCGCGGCGCCGGCAAGATATCCTCCTCGATAGAGTCCGATAGAGGCTCCCTCCTCAACGCACTCTCCGCTATGGAACGCGAGGACGAGCTCGTCAGTTCCCCCTGCTTGCCCACCCTCCCCCGTTGCTGACCGATCGATCCTAGTGCCGCAACTACAGCTGCTGCGGTCTCAACCTCCAGGACTTGCACGCCCTCGTCGAGCACTTTGAAGAGTGCCATGTCGTCGTCGTCGGCGACCCCTACTCTCAGTCTGCCACCTCCGGCCAGCCCCATCCCGGCAACTACCCGGCTCCTGCTCCCGGCTCCAAGCCTGAGTCGTACTTTTACCACTCAGCACTTGCTCCCCAGCACCAGCCTCAACATCCCCACCACCACCACCAGTCGCAGCAGCAGCAGCAGCAGCAGCAACAGCATCAGCTTGCCTTTGACCCCGACGACATGGAACTCGACATGGACTCGTCTCCCGCCTCCTCGTCCGCCTCATCACCACCCCTCACCCCCGTCACCAGTCCTCTCGTCGCGTACCCGAGTCAGCGTGCGTTTGCCAACGCCTCTTCATATACCCCCTTGTCTCTTCCCAGCCCTCATCGGCCTGTCCCTCGCCCGTCTCGGCGTTCGACACTACCGCTGTCCTCCCGTCCCGCTCCTCCCTCTCCGCCTTCCCCGCGGCACACGACGCCTTCAACGCCTACTCGGCCTACCCCGACTACAGCTCGCCTTTGGCGCAGGATGCCTCGAGCGCGTCGCCGAGCAGCCAACCGGGCAGCCCGTACAGCTGCGTACCACCCACGCTCTTGTACAGCTCGAGCTCGACCACCCCCGCCAACACGCCGTCCACCTCGCGTGTAGCGTCCCCCGTGGCTGCGCAGGCTCAGGCGTCCTACCACCCGCTGTCCGCCCAGGCGTCCACCTCGGCATCCGCGTCGTCGTCCACCGCACCCTCGCCCACATCCACCCCGCGCGCAAGCACGACCCTTTCGCGTCCTGCCTCGTCGCTCCTGCTCTCCAAGCCGTTCCGCTGCCCCAAGCCGAACTGCAACAAGTCGTACAAGCAGGCCAACGGGCTCAAGTATCACATGACCCACGGCTCGTGCAACTTTGCGCCTCCGAAGGACCTCGAGGCCCTCCAGGCGCTCCTCGCCGAGAAGGGCGTCGTCGTGAACGGAAATGAGCGCTCGGGCGTGCAGATGACCGAGGGCGAGCTGCGCGAGGTCGAGCGCGAGGCAGAGCGCCGCCTGCGCCCGTTTGCGTGCGGCGTTGGCGACTGCCAGCGGCGATACAAGAACATGAACGGTCTCCGTGAGTCTCCCCTTCGATCGATTGAAGTGCACGGTTGGCTAACGCACGCGCAACAGGGTACCACTACCAGCACTCGGGTGATCACGGCGCGATCGGCCTGCAGCTCCTCGCGTCCGGCCAGCACGAGTGCCTGCAGCACTCCAAGTCTGCCAACGCGACACGCCACTCGACGCCCGCGCACGCGGCCGCGCAGACACCCGCGCCTGCGCCTGCGCCCTCACCCGCCAAGAGCGCACCCGCAGCGGCGCCCGCGCCCGCGCAGTCGTGGCACTATGCGCAGGGCTACGGCCAGCAGCAGTACGCGGCTCAGGGCTATCCCGCGCCGGCGTACGCGCCACAGCAGCAGCAGCAGCAGGCGTACGCGGGGCAGCAGCAGCAGTACTAGACCACGCGAGCAAAAGTATCCTCCCGCCCCACCCACCCAGCATCGTAGCCCCATTCTAATCGCTCACGCTCTCATTATTGGCTCTGTCCTGTTTACTTACTTACGCACGCACGCACGCTCATACGTTCCCGCGATGACGATGGATGATGATGATATATCTGCTTTCGCCCTTTTACCTCCTTTGTGCTCTGCGTTCTCCCGCGCGGCCGGTCGCCCCGCGCTGTCTTTTAATCGCTTCAACCCCCGCCCACGGCGCGATGCGCCGCAGGCACGGTACGGTACGATACGACTCGATGCGTGTACGTGTTGTGCGGCAAAATTACTTGTATATACGTACTTATGTACCGCGCGCGGTACGCAGTAGTAGTGTGTAATGCGTAAGATGCAGTTGGCCGTCAGGCCGCGGTGTGTTCTCGAGGTTTCAGCCGCGCGCGAGGATCAGAGTCAGGGTCGCCGTCGTGTGTAGTGCCCGCGGTGCGCGGACGCTGACCGGGACCCCGCCGTGCATCACACGTGCACACGATCTGCGCCGCGCCGGAACGAGGAACGAGGTGTAGTACCCTATATGCTACCGTACACTCCCGTACTCGAGTACATACATGCATCCATCGCGCAGAAGAACACTGCACGGCCCTGCACCGCACTGCACGCTGTTGTTGTGCTTCTAGATCTCCGGTGGGCGCGCCGCACCCGGGGCCTCCGGGCGCCGTCCGCGTCGGGCAAAGTGCGCTCGGTCTCCGTGTCTGCCATGTCGACTCGCGCGGGGCGGCGCTGCGGCTGGATCTGGATCTGGAAGCGGGGAGGGGCGCAATGCCGCGATCGCAGCAGAAGACGGGGGGCGTGCTGCGCGCGTGCGTGCAGAGGCTATGAGGTTATGAGGCTATCTCTGTCGCGCGGGCTCGATCAGAGGCAGGCAGGCGACCGTGCGGCGCCACGCGACGCGCGCGTGCTCGAGTGCTCGAGTGCGGGCAGAGTGCGGGCGGGCGTTCGCAGGGGAGCGCGCGCACGGGCGGCACGGCGCACATGTGGCGGAATCACAGAACGATCCGCAGGACGTGGACGTGGACGTGGACACGCGGCGCGGAATGCAGTCGATGAGCACCTGACGCGCGACGCGTCCTCCAGCGCGCGCGTCCGCAGCTCTGCGCTGCTCTACACGGACGCCTCCGCGCACCCCCGATCTGCGGACGCGCGCGCGCGGGCAGGGGCACCTGACGCGTCCCCTGCGCCCGCATGCACTCGTACGCCCTCGGCGACGCTCTAACACGGACGCCTCCGTGTGCGCACCCCTGCACGGGCACCCGCGCGGGCCCGGGGGTGCACGCGGGCTCGTCCGATGCGCGGATACGCCGGGTCCGGGCCCGCGCAGGCGCGCGCTCGCTCGCGGCCGCGACGGCCGGTCGGGCTGTCGGACGTACGTGCGTGTGTCAGCGGCGCGGGGATTCGCCGCCCGGTTCGAGCGCGGTGCTCCGGGTCCTGTGCGCGTGCGTGCACCGCCACGGCGGGGCGAATCCCACACACGAGCGCACGCACGTAACTTAAGTTACATGCGTCGTATGATGAACGGGCGGAGCATGGTGCGGTGGGGCGGGGTGTTGTGCCGTGTTGTATTGTGTGGTGTGCTCGGTGCGGGAGCAGGGCCAGGGCCAGGCCCGGCGGGGGTGGCTGGCGGGGTGGCATCACGCCGGCGCCGGTGCTGGACTGCGCAAGCCAAAGATAGAGCCGCGATGTACGCACCGCGCGGGCGCGCGCGGCATCAGAGCGGTGCTGTGCTGTGCAGCACCTGCACCCAATGCCCGCGTGCCAGCGGGGGTACTTACCCAGGGTGGCAGGCGCGCGCGTGCGAGTGGCGCCGGCGGGACGTGCGCGCGCGCGCAACAATGGAAGTCTAGGGGCTCAGACACGGACGCGCGGGCCAAGGAAGCAGGTGTGAAATGAGAGGCCTCTGACGGGGCCTAGCCGCGCGCTCCTGCACCTGCACCTGCGCCTGCGCTGCTGCTGCGCGCGGGCGCACGGGGAGGCGCGCGCGGCGCGCGGCGAGGTGGGAGCAGAAGCACGTTCGCGGAAGCAATGCCGCGCGATCGGGGTGCGCGGCGCGTCACCGCGCGTCTCTGCGCTGCGCAGTGTTCATGAACGGACGGGGGGGCGGGGAAGAAGGGGGATTTTTTTTGAAGCGTCGCTGCGCCGCTCTTAACCAGGCAGCTCTCGCGGCGGGTTCATAAAGGCAGAAAAAATGCTGATGAAAATTTTCGGGAACTTCGCGCGCCGAGCTGCGCTGCCAGTGGAGCGGTGCTAGGCTGCTGCTGCGACCTGCCTTTTGCGGTCCTTGTTCCCACAGCGCGTCTGCCACGAGCGTCGACGGTGGCGGGAGCGTCAGGCGACTCGCTGCACATCTCTGCATCCGTCCACTCGAAGCCCGTCCGCGCAGATGTCGACTTTGGTGCGAGCACGCGCTTCCCGTGCCGCCGCTCGAACATACGTACGTACGTGTACGTGTGCCCGTTCGTTCACACCTGGTCCGGTTCGCGCGCGTTACGCCAGGCGAGCGACGTGTAAATTCTGCGCCTAAACGCAGACTCGTGGCGAGGACGAGTGAGTAAGTGATGCCGGCGGGCACGCGCGCTCCGTCGTCGCCCCTGGGCCTTCTGGAACGTCTCGAAGGGCGCAACACGGTGCACCGTGCAGGCAAGCGCGAATCCCTCGGCGCACGCCCCAAATGCGGGCGGCCGAGGCGTCCGACTCGAGGGCCCGGTATTGCATCATCGCCGAAGCACCAGGCCTTCCCCCGATGTCGGCCAGCGCTGGCCAGCCAGTGGCGGCGCATGCACGCGCATACGCAGAGTCGCCGTCGTGTTTTCGATCAGAACAAGTGTCGTCGCGGTGAGCGTGCAGGGTGGATGGGCACCAAGTGGGACGCACCGGCCGCCAATGTGGGTCGACTCGACTCGCCGCGTGCGACGTCGCGTAGCGCTGCTGCGCCCTTCAAACGACGGTGACATGTATTAATCGAGGCCGACGGCGGCCCTCCGTCATGAGACGGTTCCGACTAGCGGGGTCGCGGCGTACCTGGTGCCCTATGATGGGGCTAATGCCAATGATGTACATATGTAGGACTGCGACAAGGGTCGGAATGGTCGTGTCGTTTTACTTTACTTACTCGGACTTTCGAGCAGGCTGCGTAACCGCGTAGCTAGCCTCGTGCCTGCCCGCGGCCCGCTCGGCGCGCCAGGAACGCAGCGCACTGTTTGGCACTGTTTGGCTGGCGCCTTGTCATGACGACTCGCAACCTCACGCTCGCGCTCCAAAGATAATCCGCGGGAGCAATGATCAATCAACATGATATTCGGCCGTCTCTGCTTCGACTCGGCCGGCGGGGCTCCTTCGCGGTCCCCTGTGAACATTCAATTCTGCTCTTGTGCTCGTGCTCGCCTTGTGTGATCGAGGCGTGGGGTCGTGATTGCTCCTCGTCACCGCGCCACTGCGGCATTTCTGCCTCGCCTTTGCAGCCTGCGGCCTTCCTCTCAAGCTCCAACTCTCCACCATAACTGCCATGGCGGATACACGAATCGCTTACACCGCACTGACGCCGGAGGTGTCCGCGTTTCCCAAGGGCGTCGTCCCAGGCGACGAGCTGCCTAGCAATCATGCCCTACCACTCGAACTCCGGTCGAACCCGCCACCCAAGCTGCGCCCTGCGGTCTCTAGTCGATGGGATTCTGTGCGCGCCTCTGTGTCTGTGTTCCTCAAGGACAACGCCGGGCTGCTGCTCGTCGGAGCCTCTCAATTTTTCTTCTCGGCCATGAACGTGTCGGTAAAGGTGTTGAATAGCCTGGATAAGCCTGTGCCGACACTTGAGGTGCGTCGACTCTAGTCTCTGTTTTGTGCATCGCGTGCTGACTGCTACCGGTCTGCAGTTGATATGGGTCCGAATGGTGAGCAGACGACCCCGCGCCTCGTCTTATCACCAGCCGCTGAAAGTGATCAGGCTATTACGTATGTTTGCTCAATGACCTACATGTACGTCACACCCCTCGGTCGACCTGATGCATCACCGAGCGATGAGTTAGGCATTGGCAGAAGATCCCGGACCCGTTTCTGGGTCCAAAGGGCGTGCGGGGACTGTTGCTGTTTAGAGGTTTCACGGGGTAAGTTCATTGACTTGGCACGTCTTTGAGATCGTCCTAACGCCCGCGCAGGTTCTTTGGTCTCTTTGGGATGTACTTCTCGTTGAAATACTTGTCGTTATCGGACGCAACGGTCATAACCTTCATCGCGCCTATCCTCACCAGCTTCACCGGAGCATTGTTCCTGAAGGAGCCAGTCTCAATCAAGGAAATGCTCGCAGGATGTAAGTCACACTGAAACGCAGATTCTGTGATCGTAACTGACCGAGTTGCAGTATGCAGCTTCTTCGGCGTCGTCTTGATTGCACGTCCGCCATTTCTCTTTGATCACGCGCCTGCGATCCGGAGCATCGACGGTGCACCCCCAGACCACTCTGAGACAGCTACACCGGAGCAACGAATGCTCTCCGTGATGTGAGAGGAAATATGTCCCACCCCGGGACGCTCAGCTTATCTTTGCTCACAGCGCAGCGCTGATTGGCGTCTTGGGCGCGACTGGAGCGTGTGAGTCTGTTCTGGAAGTGCGGCTGTAACACGCACGCTCACCGAGCTCGCCGCAACAGACACTAGCCTTCGCGCGATCGGGAAGAAAGCGCACCCGCTCCACTCGCTCACGTTCTTCTCTTCGCAATGTGTACTGGTGTCCACGATAGGGTATGCCGCACTTTGTTCGTCTTCTTCTGGCCTCTAAATACTCGCGTTTCCAATCGCAGCATGATCATATTCAAAGTCCCGCCGGTCATCCCGACACGTATCTCATGGCTCGCGATGCTGCTTCTCATTGGCATATTCGGCTTCATTGCCCAGGTACGCACGCCGCACCGCGTCCCTTTCGATCTGATCGCGGCGTGCTAAACCTCCGAAGACCCTCCTCACTATGGGGCTTCAGCGTGAGACCGCGGCACGCGGCACGCTCGCCGTGTACATCGGGGTGCGTCTTTGCGCTCGCACGCCTTGCATGCCATGCGCACGTGTCTAAGCCGCGATAGGTCGTCTTTGCGCTCGCGCTCGAGCGGATCGTCTTCCATACCTCGCCGTCTGCGCTCTCAATCGCCGGCATGGTGGTCATCCTGAGCGCCGCTATCTACACCGCGGTACTGCCCCCGTCTCTCCTCTGCCGCGGTTCGAGTCGCACTGATGCCCGGATCAGCTGACGAAGAAGAAAACCGTCACGAGGTCGGCGGCTGATACCGCGCTTGAGCAGGGGCTCCTCGCCCCCGAGGAGCACGAAGACGATCCCGAACCGCGTTGATGCCTGTGATGCTCCTCTGCGGACTGAAACGGAGTTGCCCGTGGGTCGTGACGACCCGCTTCCATGGTGGCGACGGATGGACCCGACGGCTGCGTCGCGAGCCTGTCGGGACGCCGCTTTGCCATGCTACGCACTAGAGAGATCGCGGCCGGGCCGTGCGCACTGGGACTAGAGACTCTTGCTTTGCTAGATAGGTTGCATCCGACAGGCGGATGCAACGACGTGACAATCGCAGACAGACAGCCATTCCAATCGCAGACAGCCAATCCTGGAGCCGCCTCGCTCTCGGCGCAGGTGCAGCTAGCTTGCGCCTCGTGAGCTTTACGCATGACATCATACCCTGCAGGCTCGTGTCTCCATACGTGCCCCGCGCGCGCGCATTTGTATTTCTGCGTTGGGCAACAAACCGACGACTGAAACTCGAGACGCACGAGCGTCCCACGCTCAGCAGGAGCCCTGCAGATGCAGATCCGGCGTCGCTCGCTCAGTGCGAGGGCGGCTCCCTGTGACCCCAGACAGCGCGCGCATTCAGGGTGCGGGCTGCGGTGGCATCGCGGTCGCGGCGTACTGGTTCGCCGTGGTAGATGATAGCCGACGGACGTGCGCGCATTGTGGTACGTGCTAGGGGCGGCAACTGATGGTGCTGCAGCCCGATAAGTATGTGTGCGCGGACACGGGGACTTTGCGGGGCGCGAGAAGGTGTTCCACCGGACGCGTGCTGCTGCTGGCCCTGCGCGACACGCGATGATGGTTGATGGGCGGAGTGCTCGTCGGCGAACGGTCGCGGACTGCAGTCTTGCGCCGCCGTGGTCTGCAGCGCCATCAGCACCGTTCAGCGCCGCGGCGGGGCCGCGCGCAGAGTCGTGGTGTAGGATCATATGTGCGATAATCACATCAGGATCGAGCAGCCGTGCGTATAAGGTCCACTAGCTCCGTACTACATAGCACCGCGTGCACGACGTCGCACTTGTGTGGTGGGTGCGCTGCTGGTCGCGGGCCTGAGCTTGGCAGGAGTTGGCAAGTCGGCATCATCACATCTCAGCATGGACACAGAGCTGCATCGGACCGGTTTTGATTTCAAAACGACCCTGATTCCCTGACAGTTGAGTCCTCTGCGCGTTACCAGAGGTTACCAGTGCGTTACCTTACTAGCCTCCACGTGAGGATCTTAGTAATTGCATGCACAGATGATAAGTTCGTCGATCTGTTTGAATATAATGCATCCCTACCGGTGCGCAACTTGCTCTTGTCCTCTGACCTTCAAGTTCGTTTCCAAATGGCCCATGCCAAGATCAATTCTCAAGCCGAAACACACCCCCATTGTACACCACCGGCCGCACGGTAGGATACCTGAAGAGAACATGCGCCTTGCAGTTCATATCTGGTATGAACAGAGCATCGTCATGGACGTTGATGCGTGGTCTAGGTCTGGCATCGTGGCTCCCGGGTGACCATATGGGTCACCCGTGCAAGCAGACGCACCGCATGGAGAAGTTGGCGAGAATACACAGTTCTTTACGTCCTCGTATCTCCGTCGAGTGACTAGTGACTCGTCAATCATCGAGTCGTATTCGAGCTCCAAATTCAAGGTTGAAAGTTCAGATCAGACTTGGGGGGAGGCGTTAATTGCTGAGGGGTCGTGACTTATCGATCCAACGTGGGGTTGCGCCACCGACGTGCGGAAGTCTGAAGAGGGGATGTCGATCAAAGCTGTACGTGTGAATATGGCGCTGCTGATCGAGGTCAGCGGGAATGGGGATGCGGCAGCGCAATTTCGGAGCTGATTGCGTTCTGATGACTGGCGTTCCCTTGGGCGTTCCGACTTGCAGGCGAGATTCGAACATAGCATGTAGCCCGTGGTCGCCAGGGTTGAGGGTGCAGAAGGGGAGAACAAAGGGCGAGAACTGACGAGAACTGGCGAGAGACGGCTGCAGCTGGCTGCAGCTTCGGCGAAGTGGAGCTTTGTCAGCAAATGGGAGCGGGAACAAAGCAGTGCGCCGGTTAGCGGGACGGGCGGTGATGGCAGTCCTCGGGCTCTGCGGACTGCAGCTGTGCACGCTCCCTCGCCACTCTTTCCTCTTTATCTCTTCACCGCAGTTCACCTTGCAGCATGTCTAGCCCATCCAAAAGCCCAGGTTACAACGCTTTCAGCGTCAGGCTGCCAGCGGACAGCGATCCCTACTACGACGATCCTCCCATGGCCTATCCCCCTCACGACCCCGCCAAGTCGCCAGGAAGTCCCCAGCCAGACTATGACCCAGAGCCCTCGCGACCCCACATGAGCTTCCGCAGCTCTGTCGGCCTCATTCCCACCCCAGGGACCCTCACCAAGCGTCCTCCAAAATACGTGCGCAGCTCTCGTTGACACAGTCCGGAGAACGTCTCACGGGGCTTACGCAGGAACCTGTGCTATTGCGGTTTTGGGCGGTGTGCTCCGGCGCCGCAATCCTCTGTCTCATTGGGATCGGTTTGGAGGTCGCCCTCGCTATTTCGCAGAAGCAGGATGGTGCGTCGCCTGCTTAGGGTGTCCTGGTGTCGCGATGCTGACTTGTGGCGACCCACCAGGTTTCCATGTTCCCGAGAAAAACGTGTTTTCGTTTGCCTCGACGCAATTCTTGACCGTAAGCTCCCGAAACATGTCCAGTCAATGCAGCCGACTGAGCGCACGTCACATAGGCATTCATTCCTTCCATTATCATTGCACCGCTGGGATACATGATCTACGCTTTCGACTGGAATATCCGGATGTGGAATGTACGCGCCACATAACTATACTTGGTGGCGTACTTGCGTTAACGGGATAGTAACAGCCGTACCTGCTCTTGTCGCGAGGGAGGGCGCCCGCAGACGAGACATTATTATTAGACTACGTGGGTTCAACTCGCAGCCCCACACCTTGACCATGAGCTGAAACACCTGATCAGATCGCGGCTAAGTGATTAACCTCATGTCGGATGCCCCGAACGTGACTGACCAACATCGATCCCAGCCGGCTGACCATCACCTATAACGCTTTGAAACTCAAGCATCAGTTCGTTTTGGTGTCTGGGTTTACCGCGCTGGCATCACAGCTATTCCAACCGTTGGCTGGAGCGATATTTTCCATCAGGCAGCTCCCCAAGACCTCACGTAACTGATCAAGTTCTTCAGAGTGACTCCGTTGTGCTGATCCACTTGTGCAGCGTCTTCTGCCCAGAGCATCAGTGCTATCGGGCTTTCTCCGAACGTTGATGATTTAAGCGCGTTTGCTGCTTCTGCTGGCGTGAGTGAACTGCAATCAACATCGAAGCGCTGGATCTAATGTAGTCTCCCCTCCCAGTTTGCTGAGGCTGCTAGTACGTTAACAGTGCTTGTGTCGTAGCTTCACATGCTGATGGAAGAGGTCAGCCTTCAATGGACTCTCCGATCCTCCTTTCGTGCACAATGGCTGGGCTACAGCCGAGTTCATTGTGAGTGTCTATTCATAGACTAGACCCCACTAATTATTCAACGTCGGCGCACAGTTCCCCACGAGCAACTATTTGAACGGGTCCATGGCTGTCAACACAACAGCCATCCAGACCAACACAGGCTGCACGAACCCCCTCCAGCTGTCACTCAATACAGTCAACGCAAACCAATCAGAGATCACTGCTGTCTCCGTCGATGGCTGCGCGGTGGGACCTGTGCTGTTCAATCCCAATAGCGTGGATCAGCAGTATGGTGTTGTGAACGTTCCAGATTGCGGGAGCAACTCCTCTGATGTTGCCTTCCAACCAGTATGTACTTGATCCTTCTGTCGCTCTGGTGGATCGTGATTGACATCTATCCAGGTATTCTTCTGGTTCTGGCAGTCCAACCCTCAAGAGAAGGCCGGTGTTTTCTGCACACCGACCATGCAGCTGTTCGACGTGACCGCCTTCGCATCCCTGAACAATGGCTCGTTGACGAACGTTTCGATAATTGACAACTATCCGAAGCCCAACAACGTCTCTGGTCCGCCGCTTCAGGGCGTTCCATACAACGGGTAACCCCATTTCCCTCACGCTCTTAGTCCGAGCTTAGTTTGCACCTAGGCTCATCTTCGACAACTCGACCAATCTCAACATCATGTCGCGCTCAATCTCCATCAAGACTGGCGTACCTAACGCGATATTCCGTCAGGCTCAGCAAGCACCAGGTGGCCCGCTTTCGGTATTTCAAGACCCTAACGGTTTCTTGAACTACACAACGACGATTTACGTATGCGCTGTCTTCACCCTCGTTAGATGGCTTCCTCTGATGTTTGTGCCCGGTAGACCCGGTACCTTGCACTGGCCGCGAAGTCGAATTACTTCATGCCGGTAGATTCTAAGGTCTCCTCACAAATCACGCAGCTCGTGCCACGTCTGTACATTGAGTGAGCCCCTCCCCTTGGTCGGCCATTCCGTCTTTGACCACAATGCGTGCCCCTCAGGCCAGTCGCAGGGCACGCACTCGCCTCCTTGCTCCTGATATCTGCACTTGTGATCAGCGGCCTGCACTTCTGGCACTGGCGCCAGCGGCGCGACGTCTACCTTGCGCACGCGCCGGGCTCGATCGCCTCGACCGTCGCGCTCACCGCGCGCTCGGGCTTCGGCGAGCTCCTCATGCCGTACGATGACCAGCCTGCGTTCGACCGCGCGCTCAAGTCGCTGCGCTTCCGGCTCGACCGGCGCACGGGCGCGATCGTTGTCGACGACGCCGAGGTCGCGTATGTGGACGAGATGTCGGCGCCCGAGGCGCGCGACGAGACGATGATGACGCTCATCGGGCGCCGCCCGCACCATGCGTGGGGCGACAGCTCTGGGGGCGAGGGAGCGTTACACGCGTAAGGGATGCGCGCGGGGCGACGGCGACGGCGACGAGACGAGACGAGACGAGACGAGACGGGACGGGGTAGAGAGGACGATCACCCATGCAAATCGCATCCAGCCACAGTACGTGGCGCACGTATCTAATTTTGGTTTGGACTCTGTGTTGTTGCAGCGAATTCGCCTGTAGTCGTACTTATAACGGACTCACTGCACGTATCGATTAGTAGACGATCTCGAAGTACTATTTACCTACTTTGATCTCCTTGGGGTGTCGGGCGGGGACGGCAGAGACGTCGACCCTGTACGCCCCAACAACGCTCCGAAGTCCAGCGTTTGGTGATGGCGCGCAAGCCGGTATAACCGAGCAGCCGATGTACTCTACGCCAACGTACCCGAGGCCCGGCAAACGCGGCGACTTGACTGCGACGGTCTCCGGTCTTCCAGCTTCGTTCGCTGGCTTTTACGGGTCCCACACCTGTCCCACACGTGCGATCGACCTCCCCACCCTTACGGGGTACTGGTGTTTGGGGTAGCACTCGCCGACCGTACTGGACGGCAGCGCTGCCTTCAGCTTGACGACATCCTGGGCGTTACGCCGGCCAGACGAACGCATCGAGCGATACGCTAGGAAGTAAACTGTTTCGGTCAAGCTCTAGCATTCTTGATAGAGGCTGTAAAGGCCGACGAGAGGGCTGGGAAATCAACGGAGGAAACTGCAGAAAGTTGGGGAGGGATGCGGTGAGTGTATCGTCTCTTCGTGTTTGATAAGCTGAGATAACTTACTACTCACCGGGAGCCAAGGCCCTAGCTGGACGCAGGCTCAAAGTCCATCATTGAGATTGACCAGAAACAGTTGCTTATACCCTATATCGCTCTGCGCCGTGTTGCGTCTTGGTCACACGGGCGGATCCTATGAAGCTACACTTCGTGCTCAGAAACCCAGCGATTCTCAGGCGTAACGGTTACTGTCCGCCGCACCGGAAATGTGGAACAGTCTGATGACCTTCTTCCCAAGAAAGTAAATATCATATCCGATGCTGGGGGTATCCCGGGAAGGCCATGGCTGGCCCAGAGCTGGGCGAGAGTTCATCGGCGTGTGGGTCCGTGCCGCTCCAGGGTTCCAACCAGATCTAGCCGCGCAAGACCCCATTGCGCACAGACCGAGGCGCCGCGGGCGTGATAAATATCCAGTATCGTCGAAGCCGCTCCCTGGAACCTTCGAAAGTAAGCACTCAGTACTCGGGGCTTGGGAATTCTCACATGGTGTATTTTTGACCGCAGGGGTCGTGGGCGTCTTCGGTCGTGGGGACGTCCTTAGCGCGGAGTCGACTTCCTGACGCTGAACTCTTCGAGCTTCGAACCCCGTTCTGTTGGGAACGACGACATCAACATCGAGCGCATGAGGCCTGCGCTGCCGTGGCGTCCGGGCTGATCGCAAAAAGGTGCACTGGTACCATATGCTCAGTGCCGTCATGATGTCCTCACGAATCTACCACATGTACTATTCATGCCAGGTTTGGCACGAGGCCGCCTGTTTCTCTGCACTGAGGGCGCCACGCCCCGCATCGGATCGCAATGTCTACAAGAGCCTCAGTGCGAGCGTGCGTCAGCGATGTTGCGACGTCCCACAATTTGTGTATACAATGTCTCAGGATTCGTCAACTTCAATACACCGTCTGTCCCACTCCGATGGCACAGCCCGATTCTGGGCCCGCGAGGCTTGCATGTGCACGACGTGCTCACTAATGTACAGGTCGTTGAACAGACTCAAGTTCACTTCGTACGCGAGTGACCGTGCCATGGGACCCCTCTCGACTTGGCTCCATTGGGTCACTGTGCAGCTTCCGTTGGGTTTGCTTCGCTTCCCAGCCCCAGCGCTGCTCGCCGTGCGGCGCCACACCTAACCGCCAAACCTGCATTCATACCACACCTTCGGGAACTTCTGAACATGGCAAAGTTGTCAGGTACTTGGTTGATAAGGGACAGAAAGGACAGTATGGCATCCGAGCTGACGGCGACAGTTCTCAAACTCACACGGCTGACTCGGTAGCACAACCAATTGTCCAGAATCTTAAAACACGGTGTTGTTCCCAATGCACTCTACTCGTTTTACTGTGGATGACCGGTTGTCCCTTCGAATAGGCCCTCAATCCCGCTTAGATCGTGTCTAGTACTCAGAGGCTAGTACCCTTCTTCACAGGATCCCGCCAATAGCCTAGCGAACCCGATACTAAGCGAACCGGTCCCCTGCGAACTCAGACCTCCAACTTGCTGCAAAGTGGAGTCTTCGCGTTCATAAACGAAGTCCGCCCGTCTCGACGTATTCTTGCCGCCTGCAACAAGCAGAGTCTCTGTCGGTCTTCTCCCGGACCCGGGTTCTCTATCCAAAAGGCCCCGTCGATTCGTGAGCTGCACACATTGTATCCTGATCTTCGTGTATTCCGACTCCCAGAACTGGAGTCACATCCGCTGCGACTACTATGGCTCCTCGAGCTCGAAGGTTCCTCTAACCGTTGCTGGAGTCATCCTGGACATCTTTGTGGGGCTTCGGAAAACGAGAGGAAGTATGTCTTTTCTTGAAGCTTAGATTTGCATTCACTAAGGAAATATTCAGGTCTCAATGTACCAGCCATATCAACCTTTCCTTTCAACTCAATTCGTTCCTCCTTGTAGTGTATGTCCAAGCTGTCATGTACAAAGCACCTGCTTGCACCAACCAACCTGAAAACACGCGCCGTAAAGGTACCTGTTTCTTTCTGTTCGTCTGTATCCTTCCTGTTGCGTTCTTTGTGACGACTTTCTACTTGAAGAACCAGGCGAGTCGATATCATGTGCCCCACCCGCGCCTTTCTATTGAGCCACCCAGCCGTACCTGTCGAAGGCAGCGGAGCTGCGGCGGCGACGAGTGAGGAGAGGGAAGCGTTGGGTTCGTCCCGTACATTGCTACGTGCCTACGCTACGCATCCCCGGATGACCAACCATTCTCGTGATCCTCAGCCCTCTCCGCGCTCCCCCCTCTTCCAGTGGATGTTCAGACATATCTTCGGTTTCGCCTTCCTGCGCAGCTGTTTTCGTTGCTACTGCAATACTGTCTGAAGCCGTCTTCTCTCTACGCGGCAGGAAGCTGTCATGTCTTGTGAGCTTCGATTAATCACGCGCCGATTTGTAGCGCTGAAAGACGAATCGCAACTTCTGTGAAGAGTGTCAGAACCATTGGAGACTCTCCTCACCCGATCAACGACTTGACAGCGTTAGACAGCGTTCGCCTCCGTCGCTGGAGTTAGTGCGGAATCACATACCCTTCGAAATGCCGACTTACAGTCGGACGTAGTACGCAGAGGCTGAAGGCGTTTATCCCCTACCCTCTTTATCCATCCTCTCAGTGACTCACTTACCTCAGTGTCATTCTTCTTGATCCGCTGGTTCATCCATGGTGGGTGGGCGATAGCGGACTTTGTGGTGAGCGCGCGTCTACCTTACGGCGAATGTGTTTGCTTGATGTTCATCCCGGTTCTCCACGAACACGTACACGAATGGCTCAGTAGCGGTGAACAAAATACCCGCCAATGGCTCATCTCCACCCCGCGGCCCGTTGCATTGGATCAATCGAGCGCCGATAACTTTCTCCTCGCCGCATCTTCTGCCGAAGGTTGCTCGGTTCGCCCCGAATTCATCAGCCCTCATGGTTCTGTGTACCGGCCTAGCAGCGTCACCGATGTGCTCGGCTGTGACGCCCACAAGCCTCGGATATCACACTCCAACCTGTGCGCCCGCTTCTGGCAAAGTTCTGGCATATCCCCGTCACCATCAGATCGTCGGTTTCTTCTGCTTTCAAATTCTGCAACCTTCGAAGCCGGGAGTGCTTTTTTGCTCCCCGCAACAGCGGTACAACTATAGAATTGCATAAGCTTGCCTGAACAATGGGTTGTTCGTGGGCATCAAAGTCCTGGACCCCCTTACCGCACAGAAAGACGTATCCGATCCGCCGCTCACAGGAGCTGGACTTACATAGCGGGTCCTCTCCTCCAATATATATGTATTGTCTAACTCGATCTGCTGGCGCGCGATCACGGGTCGGTCTTCTACGAAAGCACCCTAAGACGCGAAGTCACAATTCCGCGCTACTTTCATCGTTCAGGCCTTCCGATATCCATCCTTCATGTGGTAGGAGGAATCGATTACGTATGCTATGGCTCGTGTGGCTTCGTCGAACTGACAGAATCGACCTACTTGGACGTTTTCCTGATTATGGTGAGTTGCGCCTGCCATCTGGTATCCAATGACAACTCGGATTTTTCAGAAGCAATATTTTGTCCTTGCTCCCAAGTCTGACTACTTCCTCGTCACCGATGGTCGGGTATCTGGTGCCCTAAGATCATCTCCAAGTGTCTCGTTGTTGAGGATGTGCCCTTCCCTCACTCACAACTCCTCCGCCTATGATATGTCATCGGCACACTGTCTGGCCACCTCGTCTCCTTGGTGTTTTTGTTGACCCGAGCGGGGACCATCACCTTGCGCTCGCTATAACGGCGAGCGCGACGCAAGGCTCGACATGCACCCGGTTCGATAGCATCTTCCCTCGCGCTTACTGCCCATTCGGGACTCGACCAGCTGCCACCACACGGAAATATACGGTAGTTCAAGCGCGCGTCGGCCGTGCAGCGCTTCCACTTTGACCGTGACTGCACGAGTGCCATCGTCATTGAGAACTCCTGGTAAGTGCGCGAATGACCATCACCTACACCCAATGAGAAAAGGGCTAATACAACGCAAGGTGCCACGGCCCCGAGCCCCTGTGGGCTCGCTGTCATCGAGGTCGATCCGCGGGGACACAGAAGCCCGAGTCTCCCATGATAATACATTAGACGTAGGCACTATGACTGATCGATCAATCCTTCATACTGATTATTATCAGCAAACTCTTGTACTTGTTTGGATGTGTAACGTTCATTTAGTATCCTTCCTCATTTCCGTAGCCATCACGCTACGTTCGAGCGCGATGGCCCCAACATGTGGTCAACTTTATGGGAGCCAGTAACTTTGGACACGACAGCCACGACGAAAGGAGACGAATGTTGCCCCCGACTCCAACGGACCATGTCATCCAGCACTGTAGCATGTCATGCCCCCTAGTGCCAGACCGACAGCGAATTGACTCCTAGTTATCACCCCACTGCCGACTGCCCAAGAACGCAGACGGACGGCAATATATAGTTCAGCGCGCCCCTATCGTAGCATGAGGTAGCCCAACAGTATTGAAGTCTATATCTGCCTCTGGTTACTGGCAAAAAATTGGCGTCACTTGCGACCAAACAAGCACGGAGGCGCACACACCTGGAATTAAACGAATCAGCCAGATAGTCCCTAGACGGACAGATATTGAGAGTCACATGAAGCTGCATCCACTCCACAGTGAATTGGGGTCTCTTGGGCGGAATAAAACGACTTGTCCGGCTCCATCGTCATACTGTCATAGAAGAGGTACGCCTCGGATATGAAGGAGTGCACGCACCTGCGGAACTTCAAAAGCAGAAGCACTGCTTCGGTTCCCCAGGCACAACGCGGACGGGTCCCGACTGACCTCGGATAAGTATTCGATTGGGAGTTGCAAATGCCGAGATCATCAGCTTCCCACTCCACAAGAATTCAGGCAGTAGCGCCTTCTTGACGTTAGCAGCGCGTCGTCTCAACGTCCAACAGAAGCAAAGGCCCTGAGGTGACCCAACGCCGGGCATTGCGCAAGTATGCGTGAGTCGGGACCATTTAACTGCAGTGCCCGTTGGTAGTAACGCCACGGACCAACACGGATAAGATTCCTGGTAAGTATATGGCATTACCAACCCGAAACAATTCGAGACGTAATGAGGCCTAATGGCAAGGCATAGGGCGCTGCGCGAGTCATTATTATAAGCTATGACTCTGCTCACCCGGATTTCAAAAGAAAGTCGGGAAAATGTCGTGCCCTTGATGTCCTTGACGGAGTGGGCTGTATATGATACGTGGTGATAAGAAGATGCAGGTGCAAGTCGGAGTCGCCTGTCGCTAACATTACTGGTCAATGGTGTAGGTGATCATTCCATGATGAACGTACCGATTGTATTCCACATCTCCCAAACACCACCCGGATCCTTGGCATCAATGTCTCACGCAGTAGTGGCGGTATCCACCTGCAGCCTCCGGGGTTTAACGAGTCGGTCTGGCACAGCATCGATGAAGTGGATAGTAGGGTGCCAGAAGGAACAGCGGCGACCACTGGAAGTCGTACATGTTCGCTGCGAGTTGAGGGACCCGCCTCGGAAACCGAGGCTGACCAAGCACGTTGAACAGGACATCTCTCCGATGCGCAAAACAACACAGGGCATGCATGTCGAAGTGGAGCACAGCAAGGCCCAACTCCCACATCGCTGCGAGGATGTGAAGTTTTAACTCCCGCGCCTCGGTGTTCACCGAGGGTATGTAGGTCGGAGCCCTGCATTGTACCTCCCAAATCAGCTGATCATCGGACGCCAAGAGCCAAGAACGCCGTTGAGCTGTCCATGTCATCAAAGACTAAACGAGCCATGAAGGCCGCACAGGCTGCGCATGTCGTTAATGTCCTCGTTTCTGCGCGCTCCGATGAATAGATTCCCTCACGGCAAGAATTCTCTTCCCACTCTAACCCCTTGGCTGTTTCTCACAATCGGGGCGAAGATGAAGTGGCGTCTGCCAGTATGACGCACTCCTCAGGAGATCTGTTAAGATTGTCAGCTCTCCGAAAGCGTTGGGTGTCGTGGTGGCGTGATGCTTGAGCTGATGGAGTGGAGAGAACTTCAGGCCCGCCCGGGGCTCGTAAGGCATGCTGGCAATCTCTGGTCCGGGACTGCGGCTGACTGCGGTCGTCTCGGGATGCGCACGTGCGCCTTCAGTATCATTCTCACGAGAGGCGGAAACCTGCCGCTGCTCGTTACGGGAGAACGGCACCAGGGCCGCGGCGCGGGCCTGGAAGCCTTTTACTCAATAGGCAGACTCGGAGAAGTTTCCATCTTCCGCATCTGAGTGAAGGGCTTCGCTGGGCCCGAGCTCCGCGTAAAGTTACAACAATGGCTAGGAGTCAACCTTGCTTGTTGCGACCAGAAGGAAAGGAAACCTTGGTTGTTGCATGTGCGTTGCAAACGTTCGGTAACATCCTAATGATTCATGTCCTAGGAGTTATTCCCGTGGAAGATATAAACCCGAGGCGGCGCGCTCCACCTCGCATTGCCTGCAGGAACGGAGTTGAGGTTCATAAATTCGTTCGCAATATGTGAATTGGAGTACATAGGCGCTTTGACGAGAGGCTATGGCGAACGAATGAGCTACACCCGCGGCACTTGGCACAAGGCCACCGAGAGGAAAGCCGCACGGGCCGAGAACAGACGCGATTGCAGACTAACTTCCCCCTACATTTGATGCATCCTAGGTTGACGACGGTGCAGAATGAACCACCCGCCATAATACTTTGCGCCATCAAGATGATGTCGATGGAAAAAAACAGCTGGGTCAGGTGTTGTCAGCCCACAATGTGACAAGCGTGCTTCATCGAGGTCACCTTGACAGCTCCAACACTTCGCACCCAACGGACGACTTAAAGTGATGGCCCGGGCTGCCGTCAGTCATACATTTAGCCACATTGTCGTCATCGGTAGCGCACGGGGTTTTGAGAACGTAAGATAGCCTCGAGGTTCAAGCTCCAACAAGCCATGGCACCTTTAAAAACGGGGGCGCCCACGCTGCCCGCGCTCGGAAGAATACATGCGGTACCTGCGAAACCTCGTGGCCCTCAAAAGCGTCTAGAGATTCCCGGAGCAGAGAAGCGTACTTTGGGATTGCAGAGGACCCAAATCTTACAAGCACTAGTAGTGTCACAATATTGCCCAGGATACACCCTCTAAGTATACGGCGGAAGAATAAAGCTCTCGTCCAGGAGTACAGATTGATCGGAAACCTACACTGTCTTGCGTCCATACGGGGAACTCCGAGCCAAATCGCAAAGTCCTACCGACGTCGGTGACAGTGATCCGAGGGTGAGACAACGTCAGTCTCACCGTATCACCGATTCTCAAAACCCATTCGCTCTTCAAGTGGTTTCATCTCGGAAAGGGGTTCGGAGGGAGAGTTGAAGCGCGCTACGGCGCTTGTATCAGGAGCCGGGTCGCGAGGACATTGCCCGATTGACCCTTTATACACCCATATTTGGCTTCCACAATGACACGGGGCATTGGACCGTAAGGGTTTTCGTACGCGGCAAGGAATGTCCGAGGATCCGAGCGCACATTCTCAATCTGAAAAACAAGCCTCCAAGGCCGCAGATCAGTTCGAATTGAGCCTCTCTTTCGCACGTAGAATTTTATTAATGCGCATCGGGGCTGCTGGCTGAACACAGAATCTGCTACATTAACAATTAAGGAAATCTGATATGATGGTGGCGGCGAAGTTCGCAACGGGGGCTGGACACGACATTCCGGCTCTTTCCGGATCCGAGATGACGGGTCTAATCATGTAATCGACCTACCCATTTCTGGAGAAGCACAGCAACTTCGCCGCCACAACCGTCACGCAGCTGCAAGCCCCGGGCTGACTTCAAGTTATTCAATTGCAGCCCATGTGAGCAAGATGGAACGGCGCATCTCATCATCGATCCACGATGTGCAAAAACTCCGTGGAGTGAGAATACGGTCGTCGGACAGCTCGGATTGACTTGTCAACCGGTGAGAACTCTTTCCGAGGAGTCGTCCATCATGGAGTCCATCCCCTAGCAGAAGTAATTCACTCCATAGGTTGGTCAAAGGAGAGTTTTTGACGCATCTTCACATTTTCTAGGAATATCCACGGGCGCATTTTCCTCATTGGCTGGACGGCCTATGGCAGAGCGAGTGACATGATCCATTCGCGCCCCCTCCCCCCGTGGCTACAAGGACGTGGATTATCCCCGACCTCATGCACTCACTGGGAATATCGGCCATCTCTCCAGATGACCCTCACGCCGACGAACGTTGTGCTATGGGCTTTTCACAGCCTTCTGCCAGCCGCCACCTTGAGTTAACGTTGTCCCTCAGCCCCACTCCTAATGCTTAGCTGCTTCATCGTCTTAGTGACACTCTTCCGTCGTTCAAAATTTCATTTTAATGGCAGGGCCATCTACTGGCTGGCCAGGACTAGGTGCCTAGATTGCGTGTCGGCTCCCGAGAGCGAGCTGGGGGGCGCTTTACGACAGCATCTTGATTCTCCACAGGATACCCGCAGCCGGAGCGATGGCTAACCCTCGCTTCGCGCAAGAAGTCTGCGTTGGTTTTTTTTGGTTCGTCACACCTGTTCCCTCACGACCCTGTGGTGACTGTCCGGCATGCACCTTGATGCTCCACCCCTCGACTTTGAACAAAGCCGAGTTGAGAGGTCCGGAAAGGTATAAAGAGGCTGCGCTGGCTGCCTAGAGTCCTCAGCAAGCTCGTCTCATCCAGTCGAACTCACCTGCTATCTCCTCTGACAATGTTCTCTCGTCTCTCTACCATCTTTCTCTACGCCCTCGTCAGCTTTGCTGTCTTCGCGGCTGCCATGCCGAACTCGCCCCCACCGACGACCACTATCACTGTGGTAGGAGTGCTTTCCCCACCAGTGTTACTTCATGAGGCTCACTGTGTCATCGTTTCTTTAGACCGCGAGCCCCACCGCGACCACCGTCAGCCAGTGCAACGTCAGCGGCCTGCAGTGCTGCAACAGCGTACAGACGGTGAGAGCTGATGCTGGCTATCGAGCGATAGGGTGCTGATTTCTATTAGGAGTCGAACCCCATTGTCACCACCCTCCTTGGCCTGCTCGGCGTAGTCCTCAGTGGCATTAACGTCCCCATCGGCGTCACCTGCTCCCCAATCACCGTCATCGGCGGCGGCACCTCAGGCTGCAATGCTGAGCCTGTCTGCTGCGAGAACAACAACTTTGTAAGATCCTGCTTTTCCTCCGTCGGTGGTGTGGCTAAGACATAAGCAGAACGGCGTCATTGCCATCGGCTGCAGCCCAATCAATCTCTAAGGGAGACGTTCGTCAGAAGACCCAGGAGTCGGGGTCAGTGGTTGCAGCATCGTATTGGCGGATGATTCTTGGCATCGTATTCGTCGGTCGCTACTTCTCTGTGTATGCCGTGTATGTACACCTCAAGGTTGGCTCAGTGCCCACGACTGGGTCATATAAAGTTTTTGGTTAAGCGATCCAATTAGGGTGTACAAACCTTGTGCGACGACGATGGGAACCACCTTCGACAGCTTGTCTAGAACATCGCGCCTCCCTTTTCCTTATGAAGGTCTGCTTCCAGGTGCCTCAAAGCTCACCCCATTCGTCCGGCAACGCGGCATGCGCAGAAGCCCATGCAGTCACCCAACTTTAGCTTGATTTTCCTTTGTGGGTATTATATAGGCAAACTCCCGAGGACACAGATGCATGTGCTCTGCAGGCGATGAGAGGATGGAACTGCCTCGGCGTGTTGCAGACTGTTGCAAGTGTTACGGTGGATACCGTAGAGAATTTGTCGTCGGGCAGCGGATAGCGCAGTTCCGCTCAATGGAGCGCGAATACTATCTTACGTTCCGCTCGCAGGGTATTGGTGTCCCAGGTTATCCCCCACATTATAGGGTAGCATGTGGTTACCGCTTCTACAAAGTTAAGTGTTGCGATTAGAGATCGCGCGCGTCCGAGCCGCCGTCCCCCTCCTGGATCCGTCGGTGTCGCGCGTGCGCGGCACTCAATCAACGTAGTTTTATTATGGACTCTAAAGTAGTATTAAAGCGCCGTATTTATAACGTGCAAACACTGCGCGTTTGCCACGAATCGACTCTACAGTAAGCCGACGGCCACTGATAGTACTCTCGATGCCGACCACCACTTGGGACAATTGGGATCCCCCATGGTTTGAGAGGCGCGATCCGAGTTGGAACGAGGCTAGCTAACATTATTGTGCCGCAGATGCGTTGATTCAAGTCTACGTACTGGGTACAGAACTTTTCCCAGTGGTGATCTTGAGGCGAGGAAGGGCAGAGTCACGGGATAGTAGGATCAGGGGCCCGCGTAATTAAAATTAAAATTGGTTGCACGGCGCCAAACTTATGGATCGCGAGACTGCCATGAAGCTCCACTCCTGATGCTCAGCTGCTTCATCGCCTCACAGTGACACTCTTCCATCGCTCGGAATTTCATTTTAATGGCAAGGCCATCTGCAGGCTGACCAGGACTGTGTGCCTAGATTTCGTGTCGGCTCCCGAGAGCGAGCTGGGGGACGTTTTACGACAGCATCTTGATTCTCCACAGGATACCCGCAACCGGAGCGATGGCTAGCCCCCGCTTCGCGCAAGAAGTCCGCCTTGGTTTTTTGGCTCGTCACACTTGCTCCCTCACGGCCCTGTGGTGACTGTCCGGCATACGCCTTGATTCTCCGCAGGGTCTTGGCTTTGAACAAAGCCGAGCTGGGGGGTCAAAAAAGTATAAAGAGGCTGCGGTGACCGCCTAGAGAGTCCTCAGCAAAGCTCGCCTCATCCAGTCGAACTCACCCGCTATCTCCTCTGACAATGTTCTCTCGTCTCTCTACCATCTTCCTCTATGCTCTCGTCAGCTTTGCTGTCTTCGCGGCTGCCATTCCAGGTGGTTCGCCCCCGCCGACGACGACCACTATCACTGTGGTAGGAGTGCTTTCCCCACCAGTGTTACTTCATGAGACCCACCATGCCATCGTTTCTTTAGACCGCGAGCCCCACCGCGACCACTGTCAGCCAGTGCAATGTCGGCGGCCTGCAGTGCTGCAACAGCGTACAGACGGTGAGAGCTGTTGTTGGCCATCGAACAATGAGATGCTAATTTTTATCAGGAATCGAACCCTCTTCTCGGGATTCTCCTTGGCCTGCTCGGCGTAGTCCTCAGTGGCATTAATGTCCCCATCGGTGTCACCTGCTCCCCAATCACCGTCATCGGAAGTGGCACCTCAGGTTGCAGTGCTGAGCCTGTCTGCTGCGAGAACAACAACTTTGTAAGGCCCAGCTTTCCTCTGTCGGCGATGTGGCTAAGACATAAACAGAACGGCGTCATTGCCATCGGCTGCAGCCCGATCAACATCAACCTCTAGGAGAGACACTTGTCGAAAGACCCAGGAGTCGGGGTCGGTGATTGCAGCATCATATTGGTGGACGATTCTTGGCGTTGTACTCATCGGTCGCTACTTCTCCGTGTGTGTACACCTCGTGATTGGCTCAGTGCCCACGACTGAGCCATATAAATTTTTTGGTTAGGCCGCTCAATTAGGGTGCGACGACGATGGGAACCACCTTCGACAGCTTGCCTAGAACGTCGTGACTACCTTTTCCTTTTGAGGGGTCGGTTTCCGGGTACCTCAAAGCCCACCCCATTCGTCCGGCAACGCGGCAGAAGCCTATGGAGTCACCCAACTTTCATCCCGGGTTCCCTTTGTAGGTGCTGCCAGGTGCTACCCAGGCAAGCTCCCGAGGATGCGGGTATATGTGTTCTGCAGGCGATGAAAGGATGGCATTACTCCCACGTGTTGTAGTCTGTGGCAAGTATTGCGGCGGATGCCGCAGGGGACTTGTCGTCCGGCGGACAGCGCAGTTCCGCTCGATGGAACGTGAATACCACCTTACGTTCCGTTCTCAGGGTATTGTTGTCCCCCACGTTGTAGGGTAGCACGTGGTTACCGCTTCTACAGGGTTAAGCCGACGGTCTTCATAAATACTCTCGATGCCGCTTAGGATCTCCCATGGCTTGAGAGGCGCCATCCTAAATGAACGATCCAGTTGAGCTGGCCCACATTATTGTGCCGCAGATACGTTAATTGTCTACGTACTGGGTACAGAACTTTCTTGGCGGCGCTCTAGACTTAACGGCATAAATCAACAAAGAAGAGTTTGCGATTAATTGCACGGCGCCAAAATAGATCGCGAGACTACTGTTGACGCAGAATTTTCTGACACCATGGTTCTCGGATCACTGAACGTGTATGGTCGTCGTTCCCGGTCGACGAATACATGCCAAAAGGTTCTCTGCCATTCTGATGCAGCGAGGGAATCTTCATCAAGCGCGTGAAGTTTAAGATGATGCTCACGTACTTATTGAGCGGTCTTCTGGGGATGTCATATGACTCAGAGCCAGTCACAAGCAGGAAAACAGAAAATTTGACAGGCGTCAGATCTGGCCAACCGGAGAGTATCTGTCACTTGTCTGTCACTTGTACTGGGATCCTCCTGGTCCCCGATGGCAGTCCGACTGACGTGCGCTGGGAATTGGTGCCTGCCAGAGCCACATGCTTATGTTGTAGACAGACATGGAAGACGATATACCCTGCACCGCAAGGCAGCGTTTTGTGTCGCAAGCTTTCCGACAAGCGCTCCCCATGCAACGCCGGTCCGAAGTGATTTCCCAAATGTGAATTAATTGGGCTCTGGGACTTTCCTGGATGCTCATTGGAGCGGCCTCTGCTATGCATCCGGTGTCCCGCCAGACAGTGAGAGCACTTCTTTCTGTACCTCGTCGTCAGACGCTCAGATTGAACGAGATTCAGGCGCGCTCCGAGGCGATAATCTATCCAAACCAATCAAAACCCCTCTGCTGTATGCCGATCGAAAGTGTGAGTCCAGCGCAGGGATGACACAGATATGGAAGCCAACAGACCATCTGTGCGGCTCTCAACATATGAAAGTGACGGCGGAACTGGTTCCGGAGTTTGCAAGGACCCGAATGTACTAGTGGGTCTGAACTGTTTCCCCACGGGAGGAATCTCAGCGATTACCTGCAGTATCTTGGACCAGTTGTGTTGTAATGTAGAAATTGTGAGTCGACTATATCTTTCTACCTTATTGAATGCACTCACAAAGGAAATTCCGGGACCCGAGCACGTTCTGTGACTGTCAACCTCTGGTGTAACTCTAGGCCGACGTTCTCGACCAGTCCCCGGCCCCCGCCTGACGGAATCCGATGTAGCCTTTGTACTACTTTTGGTCGGGTATCTTCTTCGCCGACAGTTGCGGCATTGCAAGCACCTAGGCCCGCCTTGAGCGCATCTATCACATTGAGAAGCAAAGCGGGCGAAATCATGTCGCCGCACCTCTAGACTCGCGTAGACTCGTCGTGAGCGGGGAGACGCCACATGTAAGCTGTGTGTCACGAATCGACCCTTCGAAATCCTGAAACGCAAAATAAGCGACGCGCGCCTGGATGTCCGCGTCAAGGGTATGAAGAAGTCGCAATTACATACTTACCTCGAGCGCGAACGCTGGGAAAAAGGGTCGCAGGGTCGTGAGGGAGGATTCCCGTAAGTATCGTCAATAGAGCCTGCGAGACAGTCTGCAGACGCCTAAATATCTGGAAAAACCTGCGTGAGGGGACGTGTTAGTGAGCCATGCCTTGCACGCGTACGCGACTTCCCCAAGAAACCATATGGCTCCATCCCGACCGCGCCGACGTCGTTCCTTACAACTCCTTCCATATGGTCCAGCTGCAACTGCAGAACGAAGACCCACAGAACAAGTCCTTGATTCATTATGCCGCACTCATTAGTTCAGTCCACCGTTGGCTCGAACTGCTCTGTCGAGGCTAGCAGAGTGGTTTGGATCGACATCCTGCCGGGGGCGACAGGGTCCCGCCTCTCCGCGGGTGGCACATGGGCCCCATTGACGATAAGCCCGGCGGCACGCCACAGTTCACCTTCTGAAGTACTTCTGAGACTGACTTGGAAGCCAACCGCAAGCCAACCGGGTTGCATTTCAGACCTATAGTGCGGGGCATGGGCAGTGGCGAGCGGGAAACCTGCCGAGCACATATGATTGATTCATGCATGTGCAAAGGGCGGATTTAGCAGTACCGTGCAACGGCGAGGACGGATCTTGATCGCTTGAACTAGCATGAACTGGCCCTGGCAGCCTCCCGGCAGTGCTCTTCAATCGATGGCGCGTATGCCGGCGCAGCGCGAGGCGTGGAATGGCTGAAAAAAATCGCATTGAGGCAGAAGTATCTGGTACGTCCGTCGCGTGTTTGGTGATGCAGAGGTGTGATCAGAGTAATAGCCGGGGCATCGAGTATGCTTGAGGAATGGACGGGACGTCAAGGAACGTGCGGTCAAGTCGTGCACGGGTGGCAGGAGAGCCGCGTGGCATTCGGACTCCGCTCTAAATAGCCCTAAACCCGAACCATCGCCTCGTTTTTGTCGACACCCTCAACCTCCTCCTTCTACCACATAGGTCCATCCCCTTTACCCGCCTTCTTCCTATCTTGTCATGTACGTTCCCTATTCTGCTCTGGTACCAGGGGTAGCACCGTGTCGCTGTTTTTCGCGGGTTGGACGCGCTTTCTGTGTCGCGTCGCTTTCTCGTACCACTTCGTGTATTAGCGCATTCACTAATCATCCTCTTGCAGAATGCGTGAAATCGTTCATCTCCAGACCGGCCAAGTGCGTGTAGCCCTCTTCTCCCCACAGCTCCCTAGTACTGATAGCGTTCCATCGCGTTTATCAGTGCGGCAACCAGATCGGTACGACGGCCTCGTCCTCCTACTTACTTGGGCACGTCTCATTTGCCTTATCACTTTAGGTGTCAGGTTCTGGGAGGTCGTCTCAGACGAGCATGGCATCGAGCGCGATGGTCTTTACAAGGGCAACAACGACCTCCAGCTCGAGCGGATTTCTGTCTATTACAACGAGACTGGCGCGAACAAATATGTCCCTCGCGCGATCCTGGTCGATCTTGAGCCCGGAACCATGGATGCTGTTCGCTCAGGACCGCTTGGTAAACTGTTCCGTCCGGACAACTTCGTGTTCGGCCAGAGTGGTGCGGGTAACAACTGGGCGAAAGGACGTGAGTGACTTCGATTCCGCGAGGCGACGGCTAGTCCCTTTTCGGACACGTGTTTCAACACGCGTACCGTGCACGCAGTTTCTTGTTTTGCCCCATGCTAATTCTCCTACACAGACTATACGGAGGGAGCTGAGCTTGTCGACTCCGTCCTCGACGTCGTCCGGAAGGAGGCTGAGGGCACGGATGCTCTGCAGGGTGAGTAGACACGTCGCGTCGTGACCGCGACAGTTTTCGCTCGCGTGTCACGTGCCGTTGGCGCTATTATTGACCCGCGTTCCTGACTAGGCTTCCAAATCACTCACTCGCTTGGTGGTGGCACTGGTGCCGGTATGGGTACCCTCCTGATCTCGAAGATCCGTGAGGAATACCCCGACCGCATGATGTGCACGTACTCCGTTGTACCTAGCCCCAAGGTGTCTGATACCGTTGTCGAGGTATGCATCCGTCGGTGTGCCAGCGATCTGTTTTCCTCATACTGCGGCCTAGCCCTACAACGCCACCCTGTCCGTCCACCAACTCGTCGAGAACTCCGATGAAACGTTCTGCATCGATAACGAGGCTCTTTACGACATCCACTTCCGCACGCTGAAGCTTGCCACCCCAACATACGGTGATCTCAACCACCTTGTCTCCGTTGTTATGTCCGGCATCACGACTTGCTTGCGCTTCCCTGGTCAACTCAATTCCGATCTCCGGAAGCTCGCGGTCAACATGGGTTCGTCTACACCACCGCTTGACTATCCCCAGACACTTACGCCCGTCCAGTGCCCTTCCCCCGTCTTCACTTTTTCTTGACTGGTATCGCACCCCTCACCCCCCGCGGTAGCCAGCAATACCGTGCTGTCACTGTGCCTGAGCTCACCCAGCAGATGTTCGACGCTAAGAACATGATGGCTGCGTGCGACCCGCGTCACGGCCGCTACCTCACCGTTGCTGCTGTCTTCCGTGGTAAAGTTTCGATGAAGGAAGTCGAGGAGCAGATGCAGAATGTGCAGAACAAGAACTCTGCGTATTTCGTCGAATGGATCCCGAACAACGTGCTCACAGCGCAGTGTGACATTCCCCCACGTGGCCTCAAGATGGCTGTCACCTTCCTCGGTAACTCGACGGCAATCCAGGAGCTGTTCCGCCGCGTCAGCGATCAGTTCACTGCCATGTTCAAGAGGAAGGCCTTCTTGCATTGGTACACCCAGGAGGGTATGGATGAGATGGAGGTCTGTCACTTGCTCTCTCTTCTGCCTAGCATGATTCTGATCTATTCTAATAGTTCACGGAGGCTGAGTCGAACATGCAGGACCTGGTTGCTGAGTACCAACAATACCAGGATGCTACGTAAGTTAATCTTGTTGTCGATCAGCCTTTTACTTACACTTGTCTTGCAGCGCTGAGGAGGAGGGCGAGTACGAGGAGGAGGTCCCGGTTGAGGAGGAATAAGCCTGCTCTGCGATCTATCCGGCTTTCGTCTCACCCCTGTCTCCCTGATATCCAAAATTTTACATGGTACCATCATTATATTGGCCCCTTCCTGTCCTCTCCAGTTACCCACGTTACTCTATTCTGCATTGTGTTCACCGTCCTCACTTTCATCATCGCTGTCTCCCACTACGATCTCTTTGACTTTTTGACCGCAGTCAGTCGAAGTTATAAGAAACGCTTTTCACGACCGACATACTTGCTCTGGTTTCCCTGTGGTCGGTCATAGTATGCAGGTCAATCACGAGTCGATTGGGTGACCGCCGGCTGTCTCTAGGTACCACCGAGTGTCCTCGAGCTGCTCAACGTTCAAAGCACTAGCCACAATGGGGGCGATGTGCAGGCGGCCCCACCGTGCACGTGATGAGGTGGAGGTCTCCAAGACGGTCTCCGGTCCGCTTCCTCCATCAGTGGGGAGACACGCGCTTCTCAAGGTTTTCCAATTTCTCCAATCTATTTAGCTCGGCCGCCGGGAACAACCACGCAGATAAGCTATTCAGATGCACCGTATCCGTCTAAGCTACTTTCAGAGCATGTCTTCTCGGGGACCCACATTTGATACGCAGCGCTGAATAACTTAACGCGGCACGCGTGCTGGATGGCGCGGATGGCGCAAGACCGTGGCCGACGCTGCGGTTACACGAGCCGCGGCATGGTATCGCATCTGCGATCCCCCTGAGGAGCCACCGTATTGTTCTGCCTTCTTGGGCTGTCGCAACTGTATTGATTCCTGCCGTTTGTGCGCACCTTTTCCTCGCGGACCCACAGACCCCGTGTCGAATGGGGCAGCAGCTGAATTGCGTCGACGATGGCGCCATACCCGCCGGTGGACGGCTCACCCGCGCAATCTGACGCCCCCGGGCGTACCTGCGCACCGCGCTCCCAAGCCCCCGGGAACGGCCCCTTCCATTTGCGCGGAGCCTTGTCTGTGAGCCATGTTCTTGCGAAGTAGTAGCACGCGAAGGCATGTCGTGATCGGGGAGCTGGCGGCGGACTGATAGCCCCGGCTGCTGGCATTCTTCTGCTCCACGCACTGCCGGTGGATTAGGTTTAACGATAGACGGACTTGATGAGATCTGCGGAGCGTTTGGCTTCGTGCGCGAAGACGAGATACGATGAATCCCCGGACGGGGAGATTGGTCCCGCTGAAGGAGTCGTAAAGCTGTTCAGCGCCACGAAGGTTGTCTATTCTTTCTCCGAAGCCGGGATCGGTACAGCTCCCGCTACCAGTTAATCGCATGTTCCCACGGACCCTGCTTAGTGTATGTAGCTGGCTGCCTGATTGTTCAGAAATAGCCGTCACGGTCAAAGTCATCCCGCAGCTTCGCGCTCTCGAGTGCCCACCCCATGTTCTCTACGGTAAGCGCCGCCACGCGCACGAACAGCGTGCCGTCGAGGTGTTCCGCGCCCTCGAGCGTAGAATTGGCGAAATGGCCGGGCGCGCGGGTGCCCCAGCGCGACGCAAACGCCACGAGCGAGCGGATGGCCTTGTAGAGGTGTTCATCGGGGTGCGCGACCGTGTTCGGGATAATGCGGGCCCACGCATCGCCGCGGCCCTTCAGCGCCGTGCCAGAGGGCGCAGCGGTAGCGGCAGGCGCGGCCAACTGAGCCTCAGTCGCGGCATAGAAGTCGGCGATCGGCAGCGGGGCGCTGGCGTTGCCGCGCGAGATGTACCACGCGACGGAGACGGTGGCGTACGACTGCAGGAGCAGCACGCGGCTCGCGAGAGGGAGACCGGGGTAGGGAGAGCCAGGGGCCGAGGGGGGGATAAGCGTCAGGAGGAAGATGGCAGAGGTGACGAGGTGCATCCTGCACGCGGTCGGTCAGTTTCGGTACGTACCCGGAGTGGGTGAGGTAAGATAAGATAGCACTACTCACGTGAAGAAGTCCGCGTTGAACACGCGACCCGCGTCGCCGCGCGCGCCCCACCCGCGTACACCATACCAGATAACATTGCTCCAGATGATCTCCTCGAGCATGCCTTCCAGACGCTTCTCGATCTCTGCACCGTCCTTGGCACCCTTGAGCCACTCCTCCGTCCACTCGCGGATTAGTACAGTGACAGAAGCACCGGCGCCCTTGAGGACCGCGGCATACTCGCCGAGTCCGTTGCCGTGAACAAGTCCCAGAGTGGCGGGCGAGAAGGCAGGGTCGTCACGAATGCGCCCGAGTAGGGAGAAATTTATCTTCTTGTCTGCGGCAGGTTCGGCGGATGATGCAGCCTTGATTTTCCCCAACACGTCACCAGCTGGTGCCTGGAAAAGCGAGTATGGGACAAGCGCTGTCTGGTGTGGCGGGTGCACGGCAGCCTGAGCGAGACCTGTATGAGTGACCGGATCAGTGAATGTGGACCCAGGTTCATAGACGAAGCACGCGCCTTCCGCAGTCTGTCCAGGGAGACCAAACTCTACGCCATAAGCTGCGTGAATGAAGGGATGCACGAGGCCGGCAAGGATGCGGTTTAGCATCTCCGGCTGCTTCTTGCCACCAGCTCCGCCATTCTTGACATCCTGTGCATTGACCGCGTTGAGATCTGGAATATAATTGAATTCCGGAGATAGCACAAAATGCTGGAAGGCCTCGGTAGGGGTGTGGTCGAGAAGGTAGTTCGAGAAATACTTCAAGTACGCTGCGTAGAACCTGATGCCAGGAGATGGTGAGATAACGAGGCCTGAAAGCTGAGGTCAAAGGACACACTTGGGATTCCCGAGGTGTTCCAGGAAGTTGTTATCCGTGATCCCCTCAGGACTCGCAGGCTTTGGCTTCTGAACGTTCTTCTGCAAAGCATATGCCTGATCAATTAGGTCGGCAGACGCTCCCAAGCCATAGACTGCCAGGATCTGGTGCGAAGCGTGACTGCGCCTCAATGAATCACTTGGAATTCACCTCAGCATCGAAGGACGTACTTGTGGAAGCCAAACTCGTTATGGAAAGTATGGTGGTGCTCGTAATCGTGGCGAAGAGCATTCAGAGCCGCCTGTGTGCTCTGAGGCGAAGGCCCGACCAGAGCGACGCTCCCAGTCGAAGGAGTAGGGTACATCTTGTCGATGACATCGTCAGGTACAGGAGAGCTCATTTTTGTGCTGCCTGTGTGAGGGTATTGTTGCGGAATGCAGTCGAAACTCGGGCCAGCTTAAGTATTTGCGATATAGCACAGCGGATTTTCAGAGTCGCGACGATCTCTCCTCGCGCGCGATACGTCCTGCTGCGGCCATGTCAGTCATGTCAGTTTGGTCCGCAGTCAAGATCTGGGATCGACAGACAGGCACGCGCAGATTGTCAATGTCAACTTCTGACTGCGGCGAGCCGGGAGTGGCTGCAGCGCGCTCGCAGACGAAGCTGTGATCCACAGCAGTCATCATGATGATTTTGTCAGCGAGTGCAAGGGCTGACGAACCAAGTGGGTTTCGCTTGTCACAGCGAGAGCGCAGAGTCCGACTCGGATGGGCACGATAAGGTCGGAGGTGCGACCTGCCAAACTGGTCCCCGTAGTGCGCCTTGTCGCGATCCCGGGTGATCCCGCCCCACCGGTCACTGAACGCGCACCCCTTGAACGTGACAGCGCGGCGCCAAGCTCGCAATTGTCCTTTACGCCTGCCACCCGCCAACCGGCGGTCACGCAGGCGTTCTACGCTGTGTTGCGAGCGCATCGTAGTCCCGACAATACCAACGGCCCGAGGTCTCAGGAATGTCCAAGGTTAGACGCCGCGTCCAAGAGCTTGCCAGCGGGATGAGTTCAGGATATCGTGAGCAAGCTAGATCGTCCGGTGATTCACAGACTGCGGAAAGTTGCGCTGACGAGTACCGCCGAACGTTGATGCATGATAGTACATAGTGGATTGCAGAGAACGCGCGTCGCTACTTGCCGAAAACACTCGGCGAATCGCTTGCACGCTGCTCCGGGTGGATGTGGATCCTTGTGGGTCTCCGCAGCAAGTAGCACTGCGGTGGCGTCGGTGTACGTACCTGCCCCGTGTTCGTACCGTGCTTGGTTTCTTAATCTCACCTTGGCTTCATCCCAACCTTTATTATAAGAGGATAAAAAACAGATATATCGCCACTACAAGATATTGTTCAAAAGAGTGTCAAGGAAAATCTCCCGAAACGTTATCCCAGCCGTTCGTTTCGCCTTGAATCTCCTGCACGAATCTATCAACGACCAGTCCCGCAATGCGGAGAAACAAAGTGCCGTCAAGAGTCTCTGAATGCAGAAGTCCCCCTGTGAAGTACCCGGCTGGGCGCGTCCCCCAACGTGCAGCAAAAGCAGCAAGCGCTCTGACCGTTTTCGGTAGGTGCTCGTCGGGATGTGCAACGGCGGTTGATATGATGGGCAGCCATGGGTCCTCGCGCTTGTCAGGGGTCGGGTTGCTCGCCGACGAAAGCGGCCTTTGCAGGTAGATTTGCGTGGCAGCGTAGAACGCATTGATGGATAACGGGCTCTTGGCGCAACCGCGTGAGATATATGTCGCCGTGCTGACCGCAAGGTATGTCCGCAAGAGCAAGAGGCGCTGCTCAAGCGACAGCTGCTGGGACGATGAACCAGGCATGACTAGCGTCAGCAAAAATATAGAGGAAGTCACTAAATGCATCCTGCGTGGGTGTTAGATAACGTTGAGGGACGAGATTTTAGAGAAGGCTGAGCCATGTACGCACACGTAGAGATCGGCGTTGATGCCTCGCCCCGTGTCGCCGCGCGAAGTCCACCCACCCACCCCAAACCATAGGGCGTTGCCCCAGGCGACTTCCTCGACCATGTCGGTCAGTCTTGCTTCAATGTCCGCGCTGCTTCGCGCGTCTTTGAGCCAGCCCGCCTCCCATTCACATACTAGAGCCTTGATTGCAGGGCCCACAGCTTTCATTATGGCAGGGTATTGCTGTACATATCTTTTTGGTGGTTGTACGGCGAAGATTGCATCCTCCAGGATCCGCTGATGATACGCGAACGTTGGACGCGCATGAGGCTTGTATTCAGGTGGCGAGGTAAGAGACAACGTGTTTGTTCGCTCCATGAAGGCGAGCGCAGATCCCGTCGGATTACCTGGTTCTGTGAAGGCTCGAGGAGGGAGAAAGATGGCTTGGTCGTTTTTCTGAACGGCTGCTTGAGCGAGTCCTAAACACATTGGTCTCAGTGACCCGAGAAGAGGAACGCGTGAAATTATACCTTCTGCTACTTGTCCAGGAAGAGCGAATTCTATTCCGTATGCCACGTGGATGAACGGGTGGAGGAGTTTTGACATTAGTCGGCCCAGCATTGCTGGTTGCTTGCAATTCCCGCCAGCTTCACTACAATACGGGCGATAGTTGCCCGTGGGCAAAAAGAGAAAGTGTTGCAGCGTCTCGAGCGGTGTGTGATTCATGAGATGACGAGAAAAGTAAGCAACGTATGCCCCATAATACCTTCTGACTAATATTAGAGATTTAGCCGGGATTGGACTGGGTGGACTGTTCACCTCTCTTTCCCTAAGTGCTCCACAAAGTTCGCGTCTGTGATTGACTCGGGGCTGCTGATAGTGGGCGTTAGACTGCTTTGAGCCCGGTAGGCCTCTTCAATGCGCTGAGGAGACGCGCCAAGCGCGTAGATAGCAAGTACATGGTGAGCTGCATGGCTGAAAAAAGATTTTAGATGGGACCGCTCTCGGAATGATTGTCGGACGCACTTGTGAAACCACCTATTCCCGATGAATGCGTGGTGGTGCTGATGGTTGTGGCGCAAAGTACGTAGCAGAACTTGCGCGTTCTCATCGTCTGAGTTGCGTACACCATGTATGTCCTGAACGGGTGATGAAATAGTAGGATAAAGCCTGTCGAGGGAAATAGCGTTGTCCGAAGAAGTCATGGCCAGCGAGCAGGAAGTGTTAGTGAGGGACTACACGCCATGTTGACCTAAGTCGTCGACATACTTGTATGCGTCACTGCTATGCTGTCCATCGAGCGCAGGAATGGAAAATGTCAGCTACATACGTAAATCGTTCCAAAGGTGCCCGGAGTGTACTGCTTGAATCGGTCTAGCATAGGCGTCAAGGGCTCCTGGAGATTGCTGGAGCCCCTTCTTACACCATAGCGGGAATTCGGAGGTATATGCAGCCGGGTATGACGCAGAACCGAGGTCAACTTGAACGTATCTGCTGGGGGTGAAGCATTCCTATCTGCATGCAAGCGGGCGTTGATGTTATTCATGTGAAGGGTAGGGCCACAACCCTGCGCCACCAGGCGCCACCAGAGGCCATCGCACGCGCGTTTGTTTGGCCTTGTTATCGTACCGCTCGGCCCCGAGTAAGTATGTCCTCAACCCTCCTCAACCTCGTCCGGAACGCGCGGGCACCGGGCACCGATGGCTCTGAGCAGTCACCGTTTCCATTGTCAGGCTCGGTCAAACGCGGGCCCCGCTCAATCAATATTATGTGCAACTATGGCGTAGCTGCGTCGACACGGCCCCGGTACGCGAGCAAACGCACGTGCACTGATGATTCATGGCAATTTATTCCCATCATGCTGCGAAGGTCTCTAGACTATTCTACAGAATTGAAGATCCAGAGGACGTCCGTATCGCTCCGAGCCTCGAACTCATGCGGCATACCGCATATATAACCAACTGTGCAGTAAGTATGGAGCGACTCTGAGAGTAACTTCCCAGCCTTCTTGATGCGAGAGACATGCACATCGGACTACACTGGACAGAATAGGAACACTATGAGGCAGCAGCCTCCATGAGCGCAGAGTAGATCAACGAGTGTGTATGAGCGACCTCCAATGTTTGGAGCGCCAGGCTCAAGTGGGTGCATTGCTTTTCATCGATCATCGCCAGTCATTCCTCGGATTTCCGACTGGGCAACACGAGTGGAGGCTGAAAGAAACAGATACAGGACAACCTGGGCTACATAATCAAGGGTACATGAGAAAGACGCGAGGGTATATGAGAGATAGATACAGTAAGGTGACGGTATATGGAGGCCGAGATACAATGCAAAAGACGGTATACAAGTTCGAGAGAATACAGTACAATAGAGGCGGTATACAAATCTAGAGGGTATTCAAACATTGACAGTTGTTTAGATATGAATAAAGATATCGTGATAAGTTAGTTGTGCGCAGCGGGGCACATCGGCAAGCAGCAAGGCGTAGCATCTAGACTTGACGTCTTATCCTCTCAAGCAGACGCGGGACGGGTGTGACGACGGGACCGATCGTAGAACTTGATCTTGCTCGCAAGGCGCTTTGCTCGACTCAACGATGGGACCAGCCCACACACGCACGCACAGCTCTGCCCACCCCGTGAACCAGGGCGGGGCAACTAGGTCAATCAGCAAGACGCACGCGAAAACCCACACCTGGCAGCCGGGCAGGGAGGATGAAACGTTCTCGTGGGCTGCGCCGACATCGATTCACCGGGCGGGGGGACTTTTCAGTGGTGTTTACAAGTGATAGCATGGATAGCTAAGGGACGCATGTTGGTCAGCGGCGTGCTCGAGACACGTGAGCGCGACAGGATACTCACTGGCTCGTGCGTCGGCGGACGCTGGGACCTCTGACGTACGGGCTCGCAGGGACGCAGGGAGGAATCTGAAAGGCAAGGTGGGCTGCCGACCGGCACGAGCCGGCAGGCGGGGAGACGCGCAGCGGGCAGAGACTGCCCGCCGCGCGCCTCGGGGGTGGAATGTGAACACACACCGGGAGACGAATAGTAACACTGGAACACATACCGCAGAGTAGTCAGAGGGTGCGGGGTGGGTGTTCCCTGCGTTGCTGCTTGCCCGCCCATCGTACGAGGTCCTCGAGGTATTGGCGCCGGAAACGAGCCTGCCATCTCCACTAGCCCCCGCTAGTACCCGGTGTCGAGCCGTGTCGCAACCCACTTTGAAGTGCTTGAGGTCCTCCGAGCCCGTTACTGCGGGGCATGAGCTCTCGCGCTTGTCTCACCAACTGACCTGTATGTGTGCTGTGCGTGCGTGCTGCCAAGTCTTGCATTGCGTCCAAGCGAGTGGCTCCGTCGTCAATGGTGGTCTTGTCTGCACCACGTCCCAGCGCCTGCATTCACAAACGAGTCAGCAATCAATTCAGCGAGTAGAACGAGCAAGATAACTTACCTGTCCACCCAGAGGGGAGCCGGCGCTGCCGTCCAGATGCATACCTGTGCCGCTGCTTCCGCACCCCACCACGCTATTCGTATAGTAATGTATAGTAATGTATAGTAAAGCGCGCCGCGCGACGCCGCTCACTCGATCCGGAAGGGGCCGGCGCCGCCCAGCACGTTGAGGGTGCTGTCCTCGGCACCCGCGGGGTTGGCCTCGAAGTCCTCGCTGTCCTCGTCCTCGTCGTCACTGAGCTCAATAATGAGCGACTCAGAGGGCTCGTCGCTGGAATCTGATGAGCGCGTCGACGTGGATATGGGCTCGTCGAGCGCGACGACGGGCGGGGCGGTGACGTTCATCCCGTCGAGCTGCTCGAAGAGTCCATCGAGGGAGTCTAAGGACGCCATACCGGGCCGCGAGTCCTCCGGTTCGAAGTGCGAACCAAACCCAAGGATGCTGCCGAGCTGCCCGAGGAATCGTTTCGCGCCGTCCCGGAGGTGTGCGCGGATGACGTCCGGGGGCACCATAGATGCTGCGAGCTGCTCCTCGTAAGTCAGCTCCTCCGGGGCGTCCTCAGGGCAGTAGTCGGGCTCGGGGGAAGGCTCGGTCATCTGCTGGGGTTCCTGAGGACCACAGAGCGTCTTTGCAAACCAGAGGTGCCAGGGAGTCCGACGGCGCTGGCGGCGGGGGGTCTCCAGCAGCTCAGTCGGGGCCGCCTCTGGGCGGGCGGACTTGCGACGGTCCAGCAAAATCAGGCGCGGTATGTAGTACTCGATCCAGAATGCACGACTGGGATGTCTTCTGCGATCACCGTTGACGTGAGATTCGAGCTCCCGTGGCTGTGACAGAGTCTGCGATGGGAATGTGAGACACAATCGAATGAGATAACCAAACGAAGACATACATTGGGGACCAGCGAGTCGTCCTCTGGCTGGCGAACCAATGGTGAGCAGTGAGGCGACATCGGCTTCTGAGGCGGCTGAGGCTTGCATTGAGGCGAATGATCAGGCATCTCGGCCTCGGGCGGGGGCGCTAGAATCCGAGGCAGGAGGGGCGGTAGCATCTGAGGCGGCTGAGGCGGTGGCGGGGCCCACCCGGCGAACCCTTGAGTTGGAATGTGAGGCAGGTCGCCGGGCGGGAGCGGCGCGTGCGTCGGGCCGGCGTCATCCATAGGCAAGTCGTTGACCGCGCCGGCGTCGGTCCCGGGAAAGACGAAGTGCGGGAGCTGCGGCGTAGGCCCAAAGTCGAGCGGCTTGCTGAGAACTGCTGCGAGTGAGTTGAAGTTGCTGCGCGGCTTCTGTGGGCTCGCCATGACACACTCCGGCGGGAAGACTTCCGCCTGGAGTTGCGGGGTCCATTCCATGGAGGTCGGGACTGAGACCAGGGGGGCGTGTTCGTGGACGACTTCCATGTCGTCCGCAGGAGTGAACATCCTCGTGTCCTGCTCGGGGACGATGAAGACATAGCGGATCTCCGCGAGAGACGCCTAGTGAAACTGCATGAGCCACCTATTGAGTCGAGAAGGGAAGAAAGACGTACCATTTTGCGTTGCATCGCCCACAAGTCTCGGTTCATCAGCTCCTTGCGCTCTTTGGGCTGCTCGAGCGACCCGAACCGCTTGATCCAGTTGGTCTTCGCCAGCGGCCGGCGGCGCTTGGGGGGTATGCGGTCGATGTGGCCCCTTCCCAAGGGTCTCTTGACCTTGAACGTCGCGGGGAACTCGAGGAGTTCGGACTCTTTCATGCAGTTCCTCGCAGCCATGGTCCGCTGGCGCTTGGTTCCGATATTGACGTTGCTATCGTAGGACTCCGAGGTTTGGCCATGGGCGTACAGGCGTATGAGCTCCGCCGAGGACAGGCGGGCGTCCGCCAGCACGTCCTTGTACGGACGGACCGTGTAGTACCCATGGGAGGAGTCGATGAGGCTGCGTCCGTCCGGTGCCGCGTCGATGAGTTGGCCGAGGGGGAGCTGCGGGGGGTAGGCGGGGGGGATTCCAGGCCTCAGTGCAACACGGATGCCGACTATTTTAGGGGTCGGGATCGCCGGGGGGTGGATCCCGGTGTGAAGCGCTATGGCTCTGAAGGTGACGAATGGGTTTTGAACGATGTTCTTGTCGGTGGACATGATGGAGAGCTGGGGAATATTGCAGATACTCGAGGGCCAGTGGGGGTTCAAGAACGGTTTCAGATAGAGAGCATTGACGGGCGTGCATTGCTATATAATGCGCTCGAGGCTTGGAATTCAATACACAAGGTGCACCTGGGTGCGGCGCGTCCCCTCACGTGAGCGGGCATCAGCTGCACGTGCAGCTGCCCGCCCGCTCTCCCGCTCGGGTTATAAGCCTCTTGTTCGACCTTACCGCGCCAAATGGCCAGGAGAGGATACACGCGACGGAAGACTCACAGTTTTCGGGACTTTTTTTCAGAATATTATGGATTCCATCTTTGAAGTTTGAAGAGAAATAGTCATCTGGCAATTAGCACTCAGATCTCAGAAGCTGGGGAGCGAGCGCCGGAAAACAGACGGCCCCGCAGTGTCTGCCGTTGGCAATGCTAGGCTTCATGGACATCAATGGAACCGGGGCCCAGAAATCTTATGAGAGCGAACTGGACAATGGCGATGCCGTTGAAGTTGCTGCATGCCGACATTACTGGTGATCGGGCACAGAGTGATCAATCATCTGGACTAAAACAAAGGAATGGCTACTCACATCTCACAAGCTCTCAATCTCTGCCCAGAGGGGCATCAGGTACTCAATCACCCACAGTGAACGACAACGGCACTTTTAAAGCTGTCTTTCATAGGCACGCGCCCGTCACCGATGCATGCGCATCCATTGAAGGCGTTGCCATTGCTTCCGGCATGGCCCCCCCAAAAATGCCTACGCATACCTCACAGAATAAACCATTTGTCCGCGAGGCACGCAAGTCTCCATGCTCCCTTCGACGACGACGGACGTCTCCGTATACTCCGTTAAAACTCGCGCTCCGAATCGATTCATTGTGGGAGGTTGATCACCATGCGTGAGACGAGTGTTGAACACAGGGCACTTGTCAACGCGCTCAGGCTGACACCCTTGGAGTACCGACTGCGTGGATTGTTAGCGCAGGAGGCAAGTCGAAGGGAAGCATATTGACCGGCGGAGCGAGCCGACAGGTTGCATGAGTATAGTATGCGGAAGCGAAAGGGATACATAACTCTAGTAGGCACGCCAGAATGTTAAACAAGTTGGTGAGGGACATGGTGCTGAGGATGTGTTAGCCTAATGGCGGCTTCTGTCAGAATGACTTAATCCGGTGCTCACTGATGCGAAGTATAGGGGGCGTGTTCAGGGCATAATCGAATAAGAATGGGAGGGACCGAGATAGAAAAACGACAGACCATCGTGCACCAAGTCGTGGATTATTATCATGGCTACCGCCAGCCATCGCGCAGCGCGTTGTACTCGAGTACAGCGTGAGGACGACGACGGCGAATCCAATACGAACACAATGCCCCACGCTAGGGCGATGCCTGCAGAAAGTGACAATCAGCGCGCATATATGCGGACTGGGACGTGCCAACGCTGCTCTCGATGGGCCAGGCTAAGGCGCAGCCTGGCAGCCGGAATGCGGACGTGAGCGGAGCGATCGGCAGTTCCGCACCGGCTAGTACCGAGAGATAACGATGACCAAATAACAACCACAATTTCTTTTTTTGCAAAACCACGCAGGCGAATGCAGTCATTTCCACATGTTAGCGTACACATATCATACACGAACGCTTTCCAAACCTCTCCTCTCCTACTGCTCACAAGTACGCGCTGCCCATTTCGCGGTCCTCGCTGGGCCACCCCGGGAACCCATCGCGATCCCAATTCCCAAGTTCCTTGCCCGAGTCGTGCGCCCAGCCCAGCCGATCCAGCGCCAAGCTCGCCGCGCGGACGAACAGCGTGCCGTCGAGCACCTCGCTGCCCTCGAGCCCGTCCCCGCCACTCGCGTAGTAACCCGCAGGGCGGCTGCCCCAGCGTACTGCGAACGTCGCGAGCGCGCGCACCGCTTTGGGCAGGTGCTCCTCGGGATGCGCGATTGCGTTCTGGATGATGCGCTCCCAGGGCCCGCCGGGAGCCGCAAGCGGCTTGCGCGCCGCGGATGGCGGAACGGGCGCGGCAGACGGCGCAGTTAACTTGTCGGCGGTGGCGGTGTAGAACTCTGCGAGGGGCAGCGGGCCGTTGCCGCGCGAGATGTACCACCCGGCGGAGGTGGCGAGGTACGCCTTGAGGAGGGTCAGACGACTCGATAGGGGCACGAGCGGATAGGGCGCGTTGTTGGAAGGAAGAATGAGCGTGAGCAAGAAAATGGAAGAGGTGACGAGGTGCGCACTATGTACGATTAGTTGGCTCCTCGAGATGCAAGAGGGTCGGTACTCACAGGAAAAAATCGGCGTTGAAAGGACGACCTTCTGGGCCACGCGCGTGCCAGCCGCCAACACCGAACCATATAGCGTTGCCCCACGCTACTTCCTCAACCATGCCCTCCAGCCTCTTCTCAACATCTGCGTCGCCGTGCGTACCCTCCAGCCATTCTTGGGCCCAGTCATTTACCAACGCGGTGATCGAATCGCCAGCAAGCGTCAAGACTGCAGGCCACTGCCGCTCCTCCTCGAGTGGGAAACCGAGAACGCCAGGTGTGAGCTGCGCGTGGTCACGAATGCGGCGGAGAAAAGCGAATGTGGGCCGCTTCTCTTCGAGCACTGGGACAATCCGCGAGAGCGAGAGCCTGGACGTCAGGCCCGTGAGGATGCCCGGTTCCGGAGACTTGACAAAGAACGATGGCGGCACGAGCTTGCTCTGCTCGTTCGGGTGGACGGCGGTGTTTGCCAGACCTAGCATGCCTCAGTAGGGCGTAGTAGGTGGAGATGAAATAGGGCGTACCCTCTGCGACTTGGCCCGGAAGACCGAATTCGAAGCCAAAGGAGAGATGAATAAAAGGATGCACAAGGCCCGCCAGAAGCCGATTGAGCATCTCCGGGTGCTGCTTCTCGCCTTTGCCTCCATCCTTGATGTCTTGTGCATTGATGGCGTTCAACTCGGAATTGAAGTTGTACTGAGGGGAGAGAATGAAACGCTCCAGGGCTTCATTCGGAGTATGGTCACGCAGGTACTCGGAAAAATAGGCGAGATAACTGGAGTAATACCTTAAACCCACAGAGAAAATATCAGCGTCAGCTGTATCCGAATATCACTGCCTCGAAGAAACGTACTTCGCATCACCAAGGTGGTCCGAGAAGTTCTTGTCTGTGATAGACTCTGGACTGTCAAACGCGGGCTTGAGATAGTCGTGAGTCTTGTAGGCGTCCGCAATGATTTCAGGCGACGCGCCGAGCCCGTAGATGGTCAACACATGATGCGTAGAATGACTGGAATAAATAGATATATTTCGAAAAATAGCGCTGGTTATGACGGCCTGCCACGTACTTGTGGAAACCTTTGTCATTGAAGAAAATGTGGTTGTGCTCGCGGTTGTGCCGCAAAACATCCAGAAGGGTGTGAGCGCCTTTGTCATTGGGACCAGGAAGCGACACGGCGCCCGTGAATGGGGGAAAGGGATAAAGCTTGTCGAGGAGATCGCGGTCCTCCTTGCTTTGAGATGCCATGGGGGACGTGATGCGGACGAGGAAGATGGTTTATGATGGCTTATAAACATCGGGCCTGGAGCGGCGGGAATAGGGGCAAACACATACTGGATGCTGTCAACGAGGATGCTCCCATACACATCCTGCTTCTCCCAGTGTCACCTGCCGGTGGAGTTACAACTGTCGCAAGACGACGTCACGGTCATCCCTCTTGTCGTGCGCGTGCGAGGCGAGCATTCAATCCGTTTCCCATGGGGATAGTTATGCTCTTCGAAGAATGGCTGACTTGTAGATTCCTGTAGACTGCTTGGTAGTTCATAACCACACTGCCAACTCGGGGGAAGTTCGTATGGCTTCTTGCCATGGCAGTGTAGTAGAGTTGCAGCGACCAGTGAACAGCGCGCAATTATTGGACGCCAGTGCACGTGGCATGATGCTCGGGTTCTCCCGAAGCATCGGTTTCCGAGTCCATCCCCGAGTAGGCCCGAGCCTTCTGCCTTCACCAACCCCAGCTCAAAGCTAAAATCTCAGTCACTACTCTCGTTCGTGGTCGGTTCGAAAGTTCTTTAACGAATATGCAACACCTCCACGTAACGTACACACCTACAAAGTAGCGTCGCGGGATGAGAAGACTAGTAATTATTCGCGCCAATCAGACGGCAGGGGGAAGCCGTCGCGGTCCCAGTCTATCACTTCTTTCCCGGCCTCGTGAGCCCAGCCAAGGCGATCCAGGGTCAGTCCTGCTACACGGACGAACAGAGTGCCATCCAAGATCTCGCGGCCCTCGAGACCGTCACGACTACCGCCAGCGAAGTAACCGGCAGGCCGCAGGCCCCAGCGCGCGGCGAAGATAGCGAGCGCGCGCGTCGCCTTGGGCAGGTGCTGGTCTGGGTGAGCAATGGTGTTGGAGATTATGCGTTCCCAGGCTCCGCCACGCGCGCTGAGAGGCTTGCCCGTGTCTTTGGTACCGGCTGGCGCTGGCTTCGCTGGGGGTGCGGTAAGTTGTTCACGCGTGGCAGCGTAGAATTCCTGGAGTGGGAGCTCTCTGCGGCCCTGCGCGATCTGCCAGCCTATGCAAGTCGCGAAGTACGTCTTGAGCAGCGTCAGGCGGCTCGTCAGCGACGTCACTGGGTACGGGTTGCTCTCAGCAGGGAGGATGAGCGTGAACAGGAACAGCGAGGATGTAACAAGGTGCGCACTGCTCTTTCGTCAGCAGAGCGAAGTCACGGAGCGTGCCAGCGTCCACTCACATGAAGAAGTCTGCGTTGAAGGCGCGGTCCCCGCGCGACTGCCAGCCTCCGACTCCAAACCATACGACGTTGGTCCAGATGATTTCCTCGACCATTCCCTCAAGCCTCTTCTCGATATCTGCATCGTTCCGCGTGCCCTCAAGCCACTCGTCGGACCATTTATTCACCAACTCGTTGATCGCGTCGCCCGTGTTCTTCAGGAAATCCGGGTACATTCTCTTCACGTCACCGTGAGGTCCCAGCACGTCATCGGAGAACTTCGGGTGCTCGCGTATCTGACGAAGAATCGCGAACGTTGGCCCTTTCTCATGGAAGACCGCAACCTTTCTCGAGAAAGTGAGTCGAGAGGCCAGCCCTGCGAGAGTGCCTCCTTCTCTGGGTTTGCTGAAGAGTGAAGTAGGGACAATTTCGCTCTGCTTGTTCTGGTGCACCGCGGTCAACGCAAGTCCTAGTACGCGTCAGCGCTTGCTCATCAGCTGAGACTGGGCGGAACAAATACCTTCTGCGACCTGGCCTGGGATTCCAAACTCGAATCCGTAGGCGAGATGGATAAAGGGATGCAACAGCGCTGCCAAGAACCTATTCAACATCTCCGGGTGCTGCCTCTTTCCTTCTCCGCCCTTCTTCACGTCTTGCGCGTTGATGGCATCCAGGTTAGGAACGACGTTGTACTGAGCAGACAAAACGAAATGCTCAAAAGCTTCCGTCGGCGTGTGATCGCGAAGATACTCAGAAAAGTAGGTGAGATACGAAGAGTAGAACCTGACGGATAACGACACAGGATGCAATCAGCACGGCACATACCCATCACCCGGGCCCGGTTCACTCACTTTCCATCACTGAGATGGTCCGAGAAGTTCTTGTCCGTAATGGCTTCGGGACTCTCGACCGCAGGCCTCAACCAGGTGTGCGCATTGTACGCATCCGCCATGATCTCTGGCGATGCTCCGAGTGCCCAGATGGATATGAGATGGTGCGTAGAGTGGCTGTGGCATATTCAATTAAGCTCAAAGAATCTGCGAACATTGACAGCATACTTGTGATAGCGGCTGTCATTGAAGAAGATGTGATGGTCATTGCGGTTCTTCCTCAGAATGTCCAACAGAGCCTGTGCGCTGTCATGGGTGGGACCAGGGAATGACAACAAGCCGGTAGTAGAAGGGATAGGGTACAGTTTGTCGAGTAATTCTTTGTCTTCTTTGTTCTCGGATGCCATGGTTGGCTCAGTAAATGGAGGAGTGGGGGCGATCCCTGCTCTCCCAGGAGTCCTGATGGTGCGCCTTATAATGTATCCGAGTGCCAACCATAGCCAAGGTCCTGCAAACACGCTTCTTGGTGAGTGGGAGAACTCTCATGGCCTAGGGGATGTTCCGCCAGCCGTGTGCTAAGCCAAACACATTGCAAATGGACGTCATCCCGCTGGTCAGGTGCAAACAGAGTGCAGTGCGCCGAGGCCGGCTAGAATAGAATGGAGGTGCCTTCGTACGATGGTCCGGGCAAGGCGTGAGAGCAGTACGCAGGGCGGATAGGTGCTCATGACCGTGTCTCAGTCCCACAGGGGTCGCGCGCGGCGGTCTTCTCTCCCGCGAAGAGTGATTAGTTAAGGTTGGAAGGCGCAACGCGTTGATCCCGCGCTGCCACTCCGCGTTCTGGGTCGCTCGCGATTCGATCCCGCCACTTTACTTAGATGGAAGCGAGGTGGTGCCTACGGCGCCGGTAATGCACCGTGGCATCAACGACCGCACCCGCCGCCGCGCCACCATCTTCAACTAGTAAGCTTATGTTCGGTCGCACGTCAACGCGTCTTCTCCAACTGATAAGATCATCTGCTAGTATTGAACATACTGTACGCGATAGCAATAACTTTGATTGTGACAAGGCTGATATATGATCTCAGCCCCGTACAGAAGAGCCGTCTTGATCCCAGAATATAAACTCTTCGCCTTCGTTGACCCATCCGAGCCGGTCGAACGTGATCCCCGCCACGCGCACGAAGAGCGTCCCATCAAGCGTCTCCGCACCCTCGAGCGCACCGGCGTAGTACCCCGGTGCACGCGTGCCCCAGCGGCGCGCGTACTCGGCGAGCGCACGCACCGCCTTCGGCACGTGCTCGTCCGGCGACAGCAGCGCACCCGCGAGGATGCGCGCCCACGCGCTTCCATACGACGGCAGGGCCTTGGCGCCGGCAGGCGCGGCAGAGCGCACGGTCAGCTGCGCGGGTGTTGCAGCGTAGAAAGGCACGATTGTCAGTGGGTGGTTGCCGCGCGCGATCTGCCAGGCCGTCGAGACGCCGAGGAAGGTCTGGAGGAGCAGCAGGCGGCTCGCGAACGGGAGCGCGGAGGAGGGTGCCTCGTTGAGCACGAGCGTGGGCAGGAAGAGCGCCGAGGTGACGAGGTGCATGCTGTGGGCGCAGGCGGACGCGTCAGTTCATGTTGGTTACCGAGCGAGTCGTGAATGAGAGGCAGTGACGCACAGGAAGAAGTCGGTGTTGGTGACGCGCCCGCTGTCGCCGCGCGATGCCCACCCGCCGACACCATACCACAACACATTTCCGATAGTGACTTCTTCAACCATTCCCTGGAGGCGCTTCTCGGCTTCGGCATCGCTGTGGGTGTCGGCAAGCCACTGTGCCGTCCACTCCTGGACAAGACTGTTGATAGAGTCGCTCGCCGTCTGGACTACGGCAACAAATCGCGGGAAGACTTCTTTCTCAGCAAGCTTGAAGTTGAATGCAGGGTCCTCGCTGACCCGGCGGTGGAACTCGAAGGTGGGGCGCCTCTCGGAAGTCTTCTTTCCGTTTGTGGATGCAGACAAAGATAGTGAAGATGTGAGGCGAGAAAGCAGCTCGCTAATGCCTCCCCCCGCCTTGGTAAAGTAAGAGGAAGGGACGAGCTTAGCATGGATTTCGGCGCCGTGAATAGCAGCTTGAGCGAGACCTAAGAGACGAGGTCAGGCGTGGACAGCCTCGGATACATAACGACCCGAGCTGTGTCGCTCACCTTCAGCAACTTGCCCAAGGAGGCCGAACTCGACCCCGTAGGAAACATGAATGAACGGGTGGATTAGGCCTGCAAGGAAGCGATTCAACATCTCGGGGTGCTGCTTCGCCCCGCGAGCACCATTCTCGCGATCTCGTTTGTTGACAGCTTCGAGATCCGATGTAAAGTTGTACGCAGGTGAGAATATGAAACGTTCGATCGCCTCTGTCGCCGAATTCTTCTGGAGGTAGGCTGTAAAGAAAGCCAGGTAGGCGTCGTAGTACCTGCCAGGCTCGTATCAGGGGGCGGCGTGATGGACGCGCAGTACTGCATACTTTGCGTCACCAAGATGCTCTGAGAAGTTGTCCTCATTGATGGACGTCGGGCTCGCGAACGCAGGGCGTAAAGTCTTCCGCTCGTTGGCATATGCGTTCTTGATGACATCTGGCGGTGCTCCCAATGCATATAACGCCAGTACATAATGGGAAGAATGGCTGGACAAGAACGTCAAGCGCGAGAGAGAGGGGGTAGTTTGGGAACGTACTTGTGGAAGTTAAAGTCGTTGAAGTAGACGTGGTGGTTCGCGAAGTCGTGGCGCAACGCCTCGAGAGTCGCGAGGGCGGCCTCGTGAGTTGGTCCAGGGAGACCTGGCGCGCCGGTGGACGCCGGAATGGGGTACAGTTTATTGAGAATATCCTCAGAGACGCTGCTAGCAAAGCTGCTTGGAGTAGACATGTCTGAGCGTTGCAAGGGATGTTCCTGCAAGGAGTAGTCCTCGACTGTCTTATAGGATATATATGCGCATTCCGTGTTCCGTGGGAGGTCCTGGGAGGCATATCAGCAGCACGTCCATTGGCTCCCCGACCCTCATGCGAAAAGCCGTCGATGATGGTCCAATGTCGTGACAAATGTTGAGTGCGTAGTGGCGTCATGGCCTGCTCTAAATGGACGTTTGGCGTCCCATGTGCAGTCCAAAGGTATCAGATGACGCAACAAAGTCCACTGTCTTGTCAGCTATCGCGCCTATGGGGTCGCCGCGTGACAAAGATATGCCAGCGCCAGGCAGCAGGATCCGCCGGGTGGACCACCTGAGGACGCATAGTCATTGCATTTACTTCAGCGTCCGTCGACTCGAGAGATTCGAACACATTTTCTGAGTTACTACCCAAAAGAGTCACAATAGATCGCACCATACATGGTATGAGAGAAAGCACCGTCCTTGGGAGTAAGAAGACAAGAGAGGTTGCGCAGCTTCGTAAGATGTACGGAGCTCATGCCGAGGAACACGTCACCACCACAATACGTTGTAACGCGCCGAGCCCTAAAGGTATCACTCTCCCACATACTCGAGAGGACACATACACACATACTGGTCCAATGCCGAGGGGTGTACGCGTATCCTGTCGTGCCGCGTCGGCAGCCCCATTCTCAACCGCCCACCTTACCACGTATATACTGTAGCACGTCATGAATGCTCCCACCTTCCCGACGCGCCTGCGAACCATACGCGACCTTTCGGAAGGATGATCGTCGACAACGTCGGACATGCGCGCGCCCAGCGTTCGGCTACGGTAGCCTCGTCCTCGAGCTCATGAGACGACTGGCCGCTCGCTATGAAAGTGAGAAAGCGCAGCCCGGAGAACGCTTCAAGTAACGGGGCGGACTCGATTAGAGAGTCCTGGAACATCGATGTCAGCGTTCCCCGTGCTCGCCTTCGAAAAGAAGAAACATACGAGGTTGTATTCTTTCACAAGCGCCACGATATGCAACGCCTCGAGCTCCGGGAGGAGCCCGGAGAGCTTTGGAAATAACTCGGACGGCGCGGACGCATCGACGACGAGGATCGTGAGGCGTCGGACAGGCGTTGACGACCGCACGAGTACCTCGAGCGCGCGACAGCCGTGTCCGGGAGTCAGTGAGAGCGTGACGCTCTGTACAGGGCGCGCCGTGATCACCTGCGTTCCTCAGTCACTACATGTTGGATAAAGGCGTATGCTACTGTACCTCGCTGAGTGTATCTGGGCCGAGGCTCACAGAGCGGAACGTCTTGAGGCACGGAAGTGCAGACGGCGGAAGCACGAATGGGTTGGACGCAGATGGTGGAAGGCCGCGCAGCGAGAGGTGGCAGATCCTGGGCTGTGAATTGAGGAAGGCAGCCATGACTGGGTCGATCCTGCAGGTGATCAAACCTCGTCATTTGGTGTCACCGGCTGCAATGTAGCGCGACCTACACTAAACATGTGCTGAGAGAGCATAGGTGGAATGGGGCGTCCTGTGGAAGTATCCAAGAATTCGAGCGATGCCTGCCCCCGTATGGCACTAGCTCTACACTCAGCGTTCGCAGGCAAGGCAGTAGCTTCAGTACCCTGGATATGAGCCGCTCGAGACTGGGTAGCACGCTATTTCCAGTAAGATCTAGTTGGAGTGACCTGACAAGTTCGCGTCTGGGTGCGGACGCATGCAGAAGGGATAGCAGGAGGAGAACGGTTTTCCGTCCGGAGAGGGTCTGGACGTCGGAGTAGAGAGCCCGTTGCGCGATGGCACCTAGTCGCCTGTTGACGAAAAGAAGATGGTATAGCCCATTTGGCCATGGAAGATGGGAGAGTGTCTCGTCGATGAGTTCTAAAGGGAGGTCTAACATAGCGTGGCTTGTGAACGGCATCACGCATCTAGGGACGGCATATGGCGTTTGTGCGTACACGAAGAGCGGACTGGCGCGGGGTCCTGGGAGACGTTGAAGCTTCGAGCTTTAAAGCCCGGCCTAGTGCTAGAATGAAGACGGAGTGAGTCTACTTTGATACATCATGCTAGAATGACAAAGGCTTACTCGTCCCGCGAGTCTGACGGCGCCGTTGGTCGCGTTGGTAAAGTCAATGATGGGGACTGGACGACTCTGCAAGTCTTCGACGCGCCGGTTGGCGTTCAGCTGACCAACAGGGCACTGGGACCGCCGCGCGCCGGCCGGTGGGCCGTTCGGCAGTCTCGGCCGGTGCGGCCTTCTGAACTCTGGCCATGTGCATCCTCAGAGCACGTTGAACTTATTTCTCGGAAGACCCATGTTGGACCCATGTGTCCTGAGACCGTGCCGGCGGTCGCAGCGCCTTGAACAGCGCTTGGAAATCGGCAGGACTACATAATCATATACATAGACACACATGGTACGGCGTCCTCCTAAGTCCTGCATACAACTTCCTCCCAATGAAACCTTTTCGCATGCGCCCACAGAGCTGCCACGAGAGCCACATCAATGACCCCATGTAGTTACTAATCATTCGGAAGTGTGCAGCTGTAAGTTTAGTGGCCTCCCACCATCTACTCTCCACATCCACCGACCTGGAGCTCCGCGTCTGCTCTGAAAATTTGGCCTCGACTCGGAGTGCGCTCCGCCACGAGGTGCCCCGAAGCTCCTAAACCTTGCGATCACATGAGCGTGCACAAATACAACTACACCCGTGATATGATCATGATCATAAGCTTACGACCCTATACTCCTAACTGCTCGTGCTGCCAGCTTCCCTCAATCTCATCCTACAATACACCATCGTGATCCCGGTCTAGTCAATTCTCCTGGATATATCTCAGTTCGGATTCGTGAGTTATATAGTATATCTTGCTTGTTGCGACTCTTAGCTGACTCCTTCCAACGTCCGCTTAGCCTACATTCTTCTACTAGTGGCACCATGTTTTACACTGTCTATAGCAAAGGTCTGCTACCCACTGACGGAGGTCGCGCTGTCACCCGTATCGTTGTTTCCGCGTCAGGGACCATCAACACTCTCAGCACAGACGAGCAAGGCGTCTTTCACTGGCGTCTCTACCTCGTCCTGGCCCCGGATCAGTCGAGGGCGAGCACGAGCCAGTCTGTCCTCTTTGACATGGTCCCAACCAACCCTCCCGTCGGCACTCTCATCGCTGCCAGCAACCCAGCCCCGACCTCGGGTGCGCGTGTCAAGGCCGAGCTGCCGTTCGAGACTATGGGCGGGCCCACCGTTGGCCAATTGATCGAGCTCTTCCTTCATAAAGGCATGGACCGCTACAAATTCGACGACTCGGGGTCGGGGTGCGTGTACTGGGTTTTGATGGGGTTGCAACATTTGCAGGACGCAGGGCTGGTCGAGTCACAAGCAGTCGAATCCCTTCGCGCCTTCCACGACGAGCAGTCTAGGTTGAGCCCAGCGAATCACCAGGTGCCCTTCAGGCGAGGCACATTTTATTGATAGGTATGCATCTTTGCCCCAGAGTCACGTCGCGCGCAGTATTTTGACTGAACACCCAGGGAACTGTTCCTGCTGCGCGGACCATATAATTGAATAAGGTGCCGTAGGTGAGATAAGTGAGATTGGAGGGTCAAACGAGTGTAGTTGAATATAATACGATACATGTGTCTTATAATATCTATTCATCATCGGTAGCCCAACCGATGCTCCCTATGAGGTTGTTCAAGATGAGGCGTGAGCAAGACTCAGTCTTAAAGTCCTGAGGCGCGGGTGGCCCACCCAGTACGCCACAGACACGGAAGGCGCGCCAGAAGCCACTGACCCCTAACATGGACAGCTTCAACTTGATGGAAACGGACCACGCCACCAGTGTCGTGACAGCGCGCGCCGCAAGATATGTACATATAAAGTATCGTCGGCACCACTGGCAGGAACTTCCATATTCGTCTGAAGTCTAATTGGACGACTGCATGACATCATTAAGCCACGTCAAGGCTGGTCGGGCACTGGGGCCACCCAGCCGCGTACCAGCCTGCCCCGTCCCTTTGCCCGGAGCCTTGCGCCTGGGGATACCGCCGCCACAAGTTGAACTCAGGGATCATGGCAGAGCCAGTGACCCCGAGTCGACGGTCGCATGACACACGTCGTCGCACTTTATATATGATATTGTTACTATCGTTGCTTCGAGGGCTTTTGTTTGATGGAGGTCGGGCGGCGCTCCTTGCTAGGAACTCGGGCTTTGAAGCTTGAAGTAGAATGAACGAGGTGACGTGCTGGGCAATCACTTGAGTATGGTCAAACAAAGCCCGATCTAGTAAGTTATAGACATCATAAGAAATGCCCCGTATGAATAGCCCATGAGATGCTCCCTATGATGTTAGCCTGTCGCTGGTAGAAACCCGCCATGAATCCGAGGATCTGGAGTTTCCATCTGCCTAAGACCTCCCAGCCTTCCTGCATCACCATATATTCAAACCACTGCGGGTAGAATCCCGAGAACTCCCAGTCAATCAGCCAGACGCAAGAGTCAGGTCCGATAATGATGTTGGTAGGATGCAGATCCATATGGGTGAATACGAGAGGTAGGGAGGAATCAAAGCTAACGTCAGCTCCGGGAGTCTTCCTGATACTCCGGTTCACGTCGAGTTTACGCGTGAACCAGGTACTGAGTTCGTCATACGAAGAAAATGGCCCGCCTCCCTATCATAAAAACGTCAGCTCACGAACGATTCGAATCGGTGAGGTGGACGTACATAGTCATCGGAGAACATGGGTCCGTAACAGAGCTTGGGCTCGCTCCCCAGGCGACCTGGGAACTGTTTGCTGCGGGACACACCAGGAACGAGAACGCGCCGAACTTGCCTGATGTAACGACGAATAGTCCAGATGACGCAGATGCGCCGCCACAGGCTCAGGGAAGGCCAGCAGTCTTTGAGGGTCTGGCCGGGGACGAAGTCCATCACGATAACGCCCTCTCCCCGATAGCTAAACCAGCGACGGACGGCAGGAACGGGGATAGAGGTAGATTCGCGGACGAGCGACATAGCGAGGGCCTCAGACTCCAACAGATCGAGATTTCCGACCTTCATGACAACATCGGATGCGATCCGCCTGACGGAAGTGTATTTGATGAAGAACGGCTGAGGATACTCGTGTTCGCACGCTTGGAAGAGGCTCAATAGTGCATCGTTAGACATAGAAGCTATATCTGCCCATGAGGGTAACTGGAGCGATGGCGACATGAGGAGCTGAGTTGCTTGCTTTGAGCGCTGGCTGCTAGGGCACATACGGTTGTGGCGTCAGTATCGGACGGGGATGAGCCCGCGTTTGGAGAGGGAGTCATGGCGGACACTAGCTGCTTCCGCCGATAACAGGTGGTAGGACCAACTTGATGACCAAACCTGGGGGGGGGAGCAGAAGCCGTAGCAAGAGCAGTGAAGAAGTTATCGAAACTTGAACTTGCGAAGGTTTGCCAACCGTCATGCGAGGTTCACGGGCCGAAGCAAGGCTGAATAGTCAGGACTACGCGGCGATCATCACGTGTGTCCCTTGGCGCTTCTCGAGCCTATTCGTTTCTCCCCGCGCGGGACCGAGACTCGCGTGGAGGGGATCCAATGAAATCCCGTGGCGGTAACCAGGAACAAATTTCTCAAACTCTCTTAAAGATGCAAGCTTGGCGGAGTCGAAGTTTTCCATCTACTTTACTGCTGCAAATCACGCCGCGCAAGATCTTGTGAAGGTCCTCCACGCTCTCTACTCCTAAAGCATGCGTTCTCTGCAGATTACTCCATTGGCCGTGCTTCCACTCTTAGTACAACGTACGTCGTTTGGTTCTACGTCCATGATTCTACGAAATTGACAGACTGCACCTAGTCGTCCGAGCGGATACATCCCTTTTCATTCCCGGCTTTGACCCTCAGCCGTTGAGCGTAGGGAACCTTGGGACAGACGGGCAGGGCCGCACCACATGGGAAATCGTACCGGGTTCGCTCACGGGCACATTCGACGAACCTGCATTCATCGGGACTGGTACGCCCTCTTTCTCTTGTCATGCTCGACCCATCTGACTCTATGCCACATCGTAGCTACTCTCGTAGAAGGCCCGAACGATGCGCACCTCAATTGGATCAACAATGAGCTGTCGGTTACCTTGGACATTCAGTGCGGCATTGCCGGTGGCCTCGCCGCCTGCACTGGCAATCAGGGCTACGAAGTAACCCCTCTCGTGTTCCCTACTGCCCCACTGGGTCCCTTCATCGTCCAGGGCGGCGGACCGGTGTCTGCCCCGCCGGCTGCACCGTCGAGCAGTCCGAGCCCGCCCCCGTCCCCTGGATCAGCAGCGCCTTCCAGCTCCCCGACTTCCAGCTCCACATCTTCATCGGCATCGAGCTCATCTTCCGGGTTTGTCACTTCGAGCATCCCTACGCCGGCACCTACCCCGACTGCTGGTTCTTCATCCAACGCCGGCTCCGGCCTCAACCCCGCTGCATCAACGACGTCGAACAACGCTGGATCAAGCATCGTGGTCCGCGTGCCTCTGGTCGTGCTCGCCGCAGTGGGCGCGTTTGCTCTCGTTTCACTTTAGTCATGGCTCTTTTGTATTCCATTGGGTTTTGCAGGGCAATCTGAGGATGCGGTACCGGAAACAGCCGGGAAAGGGAATTGTCGATGATGCGATGCGAACACGTGACGATATTCCCACAGTCGGGTAAACCGGTAAACCGCGACTGTTCTGTTGACTGTCCAACTTGGAGAGCGACTCAGCTCTCACGCCCGCACACCCGCGCACTCGTTCTCGCTCTCCTGTATCGCCCGAGATGGCTAATTCGTCAAAGATCCCTTGGGACAAACTCAAGGCGGACACGCTCCGTGCGATCTGCCGCGACTTTGGCGCGAACCCCGGCAAGCGCAAGCGCGAGGGCATGCTCGAGTTCCTCCGCGCTGTCGAGACTACTGGCCGTGCGTCCCGCAGCTCCGTATCCTAGTATTGTCACTGACCGCGTAGACCGCATGCGCGCCGCAATACAGTCGACGAGGCGTTGAAGCTGAACATTGAGGATAAAGAGGAGTCGCCCCGCCGGCCGCCCACCAAGCGTGCGCGCGGGGGCGACGAACAGCCCGCCGCAGCCGCAGAGCCCACCTCTGATGGCGGCCGGCCGAAGCGCAAGGCTGCGCCTGCGCCTGCAACTGAGGCGCCTGTAAAGAGCCGCAGCAAGAAAGCCAAGACGGACGCAGCGCCCGCCTCGAAGGGCAAGAAGGGTGCCGAGAAGAAAGGCGAAAAGGCCGACGAAGAGGAGGAGGAAGAGGCTAAGGATCAGCAGGAGACGGACGAGGTCGACGCGCTCGCCGATGTTGAGCCCGCGGAGAATGGCGCGGTGGTGCCTGGCCAGGGTGAGTGTCTTACTTGCTCCACAGACCGTGTACTGATGGCATTTCTCATGCTTGGGTTTTAGAGGTTCCTAACGAGACCGAACCAGTTGCAACGTCCACTGTCATCGTTGAGACCTCCAAGGTCGAAACGGTGATCAGCCAAGCTGCCTAGGTACTCGTGCGCCCCTTTCTTGTCGACTATCCCTCCTGAACAGGAACCTGCCTCCGGTCACTGTTTTGTTTATCTGTTCCACAACCCTGTATAAAGTTCGTAGTTTGTTTGACTGTCTTTGCCGTTGGTTGAGCTTTCCGGGCATGCCGTCGTAAAAATATATCGTTATTCGAGAGGCTGGATGTAGGGCTCCGGATCACACCTATGGAAATGAACGAGTTGTGGCTCGAGTTTAATGATCACGATGCGTGAACATGTACCAGGGTCCAGGCGATTTAATTGTGTCCTGTCGTGTTGACAATTCTGGCTATCATACATACAAGATTACATCTCAGCGAACATGTTCATCATAACGGTGCCATCATCCCTCCAATGAATACTCGACTTCTTTCGTGCCCAATGATTCCTGCATCTGGACCAGTTTCTCGAGCATACCTCTGCCCTCTGGACTGAGCGTCTCGCGGAACGTGTCCTCCTTTATCCATTCTAAGCCGTGTTGTAATATGTTCCGAGCGCGCGTAGACCCGCCACGCGTGTCACCTATGCATGCGTGCAGCGTGGCGCGCGGCTTGGACGGGCTGTATGTCGCGCAATGGAGGATGTTGTTGTTGTAAAACACGGTCTCCCCAGCTGCAGGCACAGATACAACGCATCAGCGATCGGCGGGATAGGTTATGCCCTGAGTGCACGCACGCTGCAGTGTTACTTGGATGGCACCAGGCATGATGAGCGGATCAGCAGGCGGGGTAGTGTCGCAAGACAGTGCGCGCTGCTCCGTGGTACGAGGGACACGGTGTGAGCTAGGGACCACGTAGAGCGAGGCGTCCTCGTGGAGCGCACTACCGCAGCAGGCGTGAACGAAGGCATGAACGAGGCTGCGCGCGCTGGCTGCATACTCACGTATTCCACTGGACCTGCAGGCGTGTCAATAAGCGACCATCGATGGGACATGGGACAGCAGCTCGCACCCCGTAATGCCGCACAGCGAGCGCCGCGCGTTCCTCCTCCTCGCTTGCGGCGCCCTTGACATCGTCGCGATGCCAGCACAGCGCAAACTCGGAGTACGCCGGGTTCACGAGGATATTGAACAGCTCTGCCGGCGGTGCTTTCAGCTCAGCGCGCGCGCAGTGCGCCCCCACAGATAGACCGAGGCCCACCCATTTGCAGCTCGCCGTCGCCGCAGCCGAGCAGTCCGCGCGCAGCGTCCCGCACCGCGGCGCCCGCGTACCACCGCGCGAACGCGGGCTCACCCAGCGCGGGGTGCATCGCGTGCTGCACGCCCCACACGTCGCTGCCCGCGCCGTATGGCGGGAACTGCTTGCCTACGACGCGCGCGTGCGGCCAAGTACCGGTGCGTGTGCGTGCGGTGGTGCGCTCGGTCGCGGCGAGGAGGTCGGTGTGCTCTTGGGGCGAGACGAGGCCGGGTATGACGACGAAGCCGTCGGTGTCGTAGCGCTGCTTGAGCAAGGCGTTCATCGGGGGTGTGGGCTGCTGCAACGATCAGAGTGGGAAGGTTAAGGTTCGGGTCCCGTTCGGCGCCGTAGTGACCGACTAGCTCAGCGGGGTCGCTGATGGCGTCCCAGTCCGGGGCCGGAGCCCGCGGCGCCGACGCGCATCTGGCTGGCAGTCGGCGCTGGTGGTCGGTGCGGGCCGTCATCATCATGACTCTCCCGACGCCAACTCCTGTCATGTGGAATGCTCACAATACCTGTTGATCGGAGCTGTCCCCTGGCCACTGCTGCGTTCTGATTCATGCGTATCCATGCACCATCTCGCAGGAGCGTCGGTCGCAAACAAGGACATATATTCAAGAAAATATGTAGTGAACCTGAGGTAGCTCAGGCTTCACTATGGTTCTTGAAGATGTTCCTTAGACAGCTGGACCTTCACCAACTCGCACGTCTGGATGGTCATTGTTTACATCTTACCCTGCGCAGATACTGCGTACTTTACATCAGTAGTGAGTGCCATAGCCGGTCCCTGTTAGTATGGATTCTGTGGCTCACCTTGTCACCGCGCTGAGCGTGCGACTAACATGTACCGACTCTCTTTCCTGTACTGGTACAGTTCGACAAACGGCCATGGGTCCTCTATATCATGGCACCACGGCGGCGAATGGTTGATCCCGAGCTCGGTTTGGATGGTCCTGATAATGTCGCGTCTGAGCCCCTTTGCTGGAAAGTCAAAACGACCAGCGTTGTAGTTTGCCCAGATTCCGATGACGCAGTCGTAGTCGAGGGTGTAGGCAATCCGGTGATGAAGTAAAAACCCACACGACTTGCTCAGGTGCTTTACAACTCGATCACAATCGTTCATCGCGAGTTCCACTAAGGGATCGTCTTCATCGGGCAGGCCCTCTGCTACCTGTGCCCTCTCTGCGCACTCGAGAAGTACACGGTTCGTGATACCGAAGCCCCAAAATACACAGCAAGGCGTTCGAGTGCTCGCCCTGTACTCCGGGGCAAGTGATCGGGTCGGGGGAAATTGACCACACCGTCCTCGAAACAACTGCAGTTCAAAGTGAGCTATTTTGGAGCGGTGAGGGGACAGCATTTTGTCGCCGGCGCACAAATTGTCTAACGTTATATATCATAGGAGTCGCTCGGCAGGACCTCGAACGCTTCCATCTGGCGATCAATGGGAGCGGACATCAAGTGGACATCCCGACACTCAGAGAGGAGGCGATAAACAGTCGAGGCGGTTGCTGAATGGTGCGGCAGTAGCGGCCCCCAGTGGTGCTAGTGGCAGAGCTTGACTCGAGGTACCTAGCGGCCGAGGCGCGTTGTTACTGGCCAGCGGACGCAATTATGATAGATTTCTCATCTATTTAGACTATTCCACGCTCTTTTCCGGCGGAAGAAATTGGCATGCCCGGTAACACCACGTGCCAACACGGATAGGATTCCTGGTGAACATATGGCAGTACCGCCTTGACGTAGGGGCGCAGCATGACGCCCCATAGCGAGGCATAGGGCGCTGCGCGAGGTATTATTCTAAGCTACACTCTGCTCACCCGGATCTCCAAAGAAAGTTGAGAAAGCTTCATGCCCTTGACGTAGTGGGCTGTATGTGATGCGCAGTGGTAAGATGCAGTTGCGAATTAGTCACCTGTCGCCAACTTTGCCGATCGATGATGTTAAGTGTCATTCCATAGGGAAAACGCACCTATAGTAATCCACACCTCCTAAACACCATGCAGATCCTTGGCATCAACGCCTCACGCAGTGGTGGGGGGATCCGCCGCAGCCAGGGTTTGATGAGTCGGTCTGACGCAGCGCCGATGAAGTGGGTAGTAGGGTCCAGCGGGAGCAGCAGCGACCAGCAGTGCAGGTTCGTTGCGAGTCGAGAGGCCCACCTCGGAAACCGAGGCTACCCAAGCACATTGAACAGGACACTTCGCCGATACGCGAAACAGCACAGGGTATGCATGTCGAAGTGGAGCACAGTAAGGCCCAACTCCCACATCGCTGAGAGGGGCTGAAGGTTGACTCCCGCGCCTCGGTGTTCACCGAGGCTATGTAAGTCGAAGCTCTGCAGTAAGTATCTTCCGAATCAGTTGATCATCGGACGCCAAAAGCCAAGAAAATGGTAGAGCTGTTCATGTCATCAAAGACTAAACGAGCCATGAAGGCCGCACAGGCTGCGCACGCCGTTAATGTCCTCATTTCTACGCGCTTTGATGGATATAGATTCGGCTCACATTAAGAATTCTCTCTCCACTCTAACCCCTTAGCTAGTTCTCATAATCGGGGCGAAGATGTAGTGGCGTCCAATAGTATGACGTACTCCTCAGGAGAGCATTGAATCCGTGAACATTGTCAACCCTCCGAAAGCGTATAGTGTCATAGTGGCACGATGCTTGAGCTGATCTGATGAAGTGGGGGAGAACAGACCCGGCTCGGCCCGGCTCGCAGTGCCACGCTGGCAATCTCCGGGACTGCGTAGTCTCCAGAGGCAGACACCAGATTACGTCAACCCTTGTTCCGCGGGATCCTCGTCACAGATGCCCATGTGCGGCTTCTCACGAGAGGCGGAAACCCAGTGCCCGGCCTGCTCGTTACAAGAATACGGCACCAGCCTGGTCGCGGCGCACGCCTAGAAACCTTTTACTCAATAGGCAGAGAAGTTTTCATCTTCCACATCTGAGCGAAGGACTTCGCAGGGCCCGACCTCCGCGTATAATCCCAACACTGGTCGGAAGCCAGCCTGGCCTGTCACGATCGGAAAAGAAAGAAACTTCGTTCGTCGCATGTGCCTGGCGAACGTGCAGCGGCGTCCTAGCACTCATGCCCCAGAGGTTATTCCCATGGAAAATATACGTCCCGGAGGCAGCGTGCTCCACCTCGCATTCCCCAGGAATGGGGCTGAGGTTCGTAAATTCGTTCGGAACACTTATGTGTATAGAAGCACGCAGGCGCTTTGAGGAGAGGCTATGGCGAACAAATGAGCTGCATGATCTACCCTTTACAAATTACCGAGAGGAGCTGTAAGAGCTGCAGGAGCCCAACGGGCGCGACGGCAAGTCAAACTCCCTGCATTAGACGCCTCCTACGTTGACGGTGCAGACTGAGCCACCTGCCACGATATCCGCTGCCATCAGGCTGATGTCGGTGACAGAAACAACTGGGTCAGGCGTTGTCAGCCCACAATGTAGCAAGTATGCCTCAAGTCACCTCAACAGCTCCAACACCTCGCGCAGACGAAGGGCGACCTCAGGTGATGACACAAGCCACCGTCAGTCATACGTGTAGCCACATTGTCGTCATCAGCAGTGCACGGGGCTGCGAGAACGTAACGTATTTGGATTTTTTTTTGAAAACGGGGGCGCCTACGTTGTCCGCTCACGGAAGAATACAAGCGGTACCCGCGAAACCTTGTGAGCTTTAAAAACATCCGGAGCCGGAGCAGAGAGGCGTATGTAACTTTGAGATTCCAGAGGCCCCAAATTAACTTACAACATCCAGTAGCGTCACGGTATTGCCCAGGATACACCTACTGTACGGCGGAAGAATGACTGGCTCTCGCCCAGGAGCACAGATTGGCCGGAAACCCTTATGAAACCCACACCAATTTGCGTCCATATAGGGAACTTCGAGCCAAATGGCAAAGTCTTACTGGCAGCCGACGTCAGTGATATTGATCCGAGGGTGAGACAATATCAGTCTTATCGTGTCATCGATTCTCAAGACCCATTCGCTCTTCAAGTGGTCTCATCTTGGAGAGAGGTTCGGAGGAGGTCGACACCATGGCGCTTGTATCAGGGGCGGAATCGTGAGGACCTTCCCCAATTGACCCTAAGTTATAGATCCATATTTGGCTTCCACAATGACACGGGAAATTGGGACGTAAGGGATTTCGTACGCGGAAAGAGGCGGCAAGGGATGTCCGAGGATTCGGGTGCTCAATTCTCAATCTGAAAGACAAAAAGATCAATTGAAATCGAGCCTATCTTTCGTACGTAGGAATGCGTATCGGGATTGCTGGTTGAACAAAGGTTTTTCCACACTAGCGATTGCCAATGAGAAAATCTGATGATGGTGGCGGCGAAGTTCGCAGCGGAGACCAGTGGGCACATAGTAAGTAGGAGGGGCACATGTACAGCTGAACTTCCCGGTTCTTTCCGGATCCGAGGCGACGGATCCAGTTATGTAAGCATGCTGTCCTATTCTGGAGAAGCGCAACAACTTCGCCGCCACAACCGGAGTCACGCAGCTGCAGCCCCCTGCTATGACGGCCTTATTCAATTGCAGCCCATGTGAGCAAGATGGCACGCCGCACCCCATCATCGATCCACGACGTGCAAAAACTTTTGTGGGGTGAGAACGCGGACAGCTCGGACTGACTTGTCGATCGGTGAGAACTCTTTCCGAGGAGTCGTCCATCGTGGAGTCCATCCCCTGGCAGATGTGATTCACTTCAATGGTTGGTCAAAGGAGGATTAATTAGCGCATCTTCATTTTTTAGGAATATCTGCGGGCGCATTTCTCATTGGCCAGACGGCCTACGGCACAGCGAATGACATGATTCGTTCGGCTCCCCCTGGCTACGAGGACGTGGATTGCCCCCGACCTCATACTTACAGTCGCTGAGTAGATCGACCATCTCTCTAGATGACCCTCATGCTAACAAAGTTTGTACTGTGAGCTTTTCACGGTTCTCTGAACGGCCTTCTGCCAGCCCGCCACCTTGAGTTGTCCCACAGCCCCGCTCCCAATCCTTGGCTGCTTCATCACCTCACAGTGACATTCTTCCGTCATTCGGAATCTCATTTTAATTGCGAGACCATCTGCTGGCTGGCCTAGGACTGGGTACCTAGGTTTCGACGTATCGGCTGCTGAGAGCGAGCTGGGGGACGCTTTACGACAGCTTCTTGATTCTCCACAGGACACCCCCAACCGGAGCGATGGCTGACCCTCGATTCGCGCAAGAAGTCCGCCTTAGTTTTTTTTGGCCTGCCACACTTACTCCCTCGCGGCCCTGTCGCGACTGTCCGGGATACACCTTGATGCTCCACCTTTTGACTTTGAACAAAGCCTAGTTAAGGGGTTCAGAAAGGTATAAAGAGGCTGCGGTGACTGCTTAGAGTCCTCAGCAAGCTCGTCTCATCCAGTCGAACTCACCTGCTATCTCCTCCGACAATGTTCTCTCGTCTCTCCACCGTCTTCCTCTATGCTCTCGCCAGCTTTGCTGTCTTCGCGGCTGCCATGCCGTGGGATACGCCCCCGCCGACTTCGACGACCACTATCACTGTGGTAGGAACGCTTTCCTCACCGGTGTCACTTCATGGGACTCACCGTTGCACCGTTGCTTTAGACCGCGAGTCCTACCGCGACCACTGTCAGCCAGTGCAACGTCAGCGGCCTCCAGTGCTGCAACAGCGTACAGACGGTAAGAGCTAGTGCTGGCTATTGAATAATAAGATGCTAATCCCTATCAGGAATCGAACCCCGCTGTCGCCCTCCTCCTTGGCCTGCTCGGCGTAGTCCTCAGTGGCGTTAATGTCCCCATCGGTGTCACCTGCTCCCCAATCACCGTCATCGGCAGCGGCACCTCAGGTTGCAATGCTGAGCCTGTCTGCTGCGAGAACAACAACTTTGTAAGATCCTGCTTTTCCTCCGTCGGCGATGTGGCTAAGACATAAACAGAACGGCGTCATTGCCATCGGCTGCAGCCCGATCAATCTCTAAGGGAGACGTTCGTCGGAAGACCCAGGAGTCAGGGCCCGTGGTTGCAGTATCGCATCAGTGGACGATTCTTGGCATTGTACTTGTCGGTCGCTACTTCTCCGTGTATGTACACCTCAAGGTTGGCTCAGTGCCCACGACTAGGCCATATAAAGTTTTTGGATAGGTGACTTAATCAGGGTGCACAAGCCTTGTACGATGACGATGGGAGCTACCTTCGATAGCTTGCCTAGAATGTCGCGCCTGCCTCAAATTCCTTTTGAGGGGTCTGTTTCCGGGTGCCTCAAAGTTCACCCTATTTGTCCGGCGACACGGCAGAAACTCATCACCCAACTTCAGCTCAGCTTCCCTTTATGGGTATTTCTACTAACGAACTCCCGAGGACCCGGATGCATGTGTTCTGCAGGCGATGAGAGGATGGAACTGCTCCCGTGTGTTGTAGTCTATCGCAAGTATTACGGCGGATGCCGCAGGGAATTTGCCGTCGGGCGGCGGACAGCACAGTTCCGCTCATTGGGACGTGAATGGTTGAATACCTGTGAATACCAACTTACGTTCCGCTCTCAGGGTATTGATTCCCCAGGTTGTCCTCCACGTTGTAGGGTAGCATGTGGCTACCGCTTCTACAAGGTTAAGCCGAAGGTCTTCATTAATACTCTCGATGGCCCGCTTAGGATCTCCCATGGCTTGACAGACACCATCCTAAATGAACGACCCGGATTTTAGTTGAGCTGGCTCATATTATTGTGCCGCAGATATGTTGATTGTCTACGTACTGGGTACAGAACTTTCCTGGTGGCGCTCTAGACTTAACGGCGTGAATCAACAAAAAGACTTTACGATTGATTGCACGGCGCCAAAATGGATGGCGAGACTGCTGTCGATGCTGAATTTTCTAACACCATAGTTCTCGGATCACTGAAGGTGTATGGTCGTCGTTCCCGGTCGGCGAATACATGCCAAAAGGTTCTCTGCCGTTCTGATGCAACGAGGGATTCTTCACAAGCGCGTGAAGTTTAAGATGATGCTCACGTACTTAGTGACTATTCCGGGACTATCCGAACTGGGTTGTTTGCCTTCAAGTTGCGTTGCTTGCGCCAATTCTCGTCTACGTGTGTAAATTGTAATCTTACAGATGTGGCACGGTGCGAGTTGATTCGAATTGGATTCGAAGTCGCGGCAGTCACTGCCGCAGCGGCCGCACCACCGAAGCAGCACCTAACCCCATGACGGGGTTCGGACAGGCTACAGAGCGCTTATGTAACATCGCTCTTGTGAGCGTCTTGAACAGGAATCACTCTAAGGAAAGCTTTACACCACACCCCGCGACCGTGCATAGTTTCCGGCGCACCGTGAACGATCTGTCCTGATCCCCGAGGATCTGCCCTCCTACACAGACACGCTGCGATCATCTTAGCCTTGTGGCTTGTGACCATGGCCACATCTGTTGCTGCAGGGCCTTCCGGACACTACCCTGCAACAACTGCGCCAAGTCAAAGCTACTTTGACATCGTCAACGACAATCTACTTCGACTTGGTGCGCTCACATTAGAGGACTTTCTGCACGATCCGTACCAAGAACCCGCCCCGCCAAATGGGAATTTCCTCTCAAATCCTCTATACCACGACGTCCCGGCAGCACCACTTCTCATTACCCAGGAAAAGGACGGAGAAGCGAAATCGCCACAGACTCTGGCCCCGTTGTTTGTGCTCCAGCAGATCTGCTCGCAAACCTTTGGTAGCATCGACGCTCTAAACTACGAAATCATCGAGGAGGAGGGCAAGGAAAGTGCGTTACGCATCAGTTCTATCCATCTGCTTTCACACACGAACTTCCAATGCAGAAAAGCGATGTATTCTAACAATCACACGCCCGAACGGGGCTACTCGCTCATATACGTCAAAGCCGGAATTCGCACGCAAAGCAGAGGCACGCGCCGCTGCAGCCGCTGTGGCGGTCGATATGGGCGCGATCGACTTCATAAAGCATGGTTCTCCAGAAGCTGTGACGAAGCGTGGGCTTGTTCTGGCCCCTCTGGACGCTCCAGGTTCTGTGCAGGCACCATTACCATCGGACGCAGAAGGAGATCCGTCTGTCAAGGAGATTGAGACATGTTGTGTTGAGTGGCGTGCAGGAAGGGTCAAGCCACGATGGGTGTTTCTGATCGATGTCAAGCCCACGGGAAGTACGTCCCCTGACTCCATATATATGCGTCTTGTGGCCCTGACACCGTGTGCCGCGCCCAGAATATGGCTGCGCTCTGCAAGTCAAGCTTTCACGGCATCTCTTCCGCGTTTACTCGGTCGATGTGGCGTATGCTACCTTTGAAGAGGCCAAAGCGACGTGTGCCGCCGACGCGATCGCGGATGGTGTGCTGGATTTTATCAAGTTCGGGAACGGACAGACAGCGCCAGCAGAGAAGCGCTTGTTTTCATCAGAGGAAGAAGAGACCGCGGCTCCGCCGCCACCAATTGCGCTCACGCTGCAGGGCTTCTTCGAGGCGCTCCCGCGTCCGTTTCCGGAGCCCGTCGACGACAAGACTGCGATAGAGATCAATGCGCCGAGCTGGCTCAACGCGCTCGTGCAATCTGCACGCGGTGCGCGATTCGAGCTCAAGTTTATCTGGACGACAGATACCAAACTCGGCAGTGCGTACGTTTACAATTATATGAATCTGTGTTACTAACGACGAGCAGCTCATGGTGCTGTTTTGCGCCTCGCCCGCCCGGGTGAGGTTCGCACATTCATGGTCGACCCGCAATTCCCAAAACGTGCAGATGCGAAGAGCGCCGTGTGCCTTGCTGCTCTCTCTGCGAGCGTGGGTGCGTATGTCCGTAGTATTGGGGAGGCCCTTGAAACAAAAGTATCTCCCGAAACGCGGACGCTTGTCCACGAAAGCATACTTCCCCTCCTACTTACGGAGTACGCCAAATTTTGGCCTGGGAAGCTGCCCGAATTGTTTGAGTACACGAAGGACCGCGACGGTGCGCTTCTCTTACCCTCTAGATTTCACCATCTCATACGCTACCTACCTCTTGCACCTAGGATGCGGATGTGTGCTGACGCTCAAACTGAAAGAAGAGCCAGAAGAACGGGAGAAACGTTCTTGGTCTGTGCCAGCTGAATACCGGAGCAAGAGCGATGCCAAAGTTATCGCAGTCAAACTGGCTTTCGAGCAAGGCGCAATCGAATTTCTTCGTTTTGGCGGGGAACCTGCGCCAGAGGGGTATCAAGTCATCCTTCCTCCACCTCGCGAGCCAAAGAAGGCCAAGCGGAAGGGCGGGGACGGTGCTGAAAACGATGGCACTGACCCAGGGAAGAAGCCGAAACTACTGAGTCAAGCGGCTCAGTTCACTGCTGCGACTGCAACCTCCAAGGCCCCAGACACAAAGTTCTCTGGTTTTGCCTTGCTACCACCGCGCCCTACCCCAGCTGTCCCCATGCTCCTGCCACGGCCTGGCTACGTAGACCCGAAACCTGAGCCTGGAGAAATATCCATTGATCCGCCCATACTCCTGCCTCTTGCTCCCCCGCCTGTCACGCTCTCTACCGGCATCTCCCAACGAGGTCCTGCTAAGCCCTCCGTGCTTGCGCGTGGGCCTCCGCCACGCCCTGCGGAGCTACCCCTGAACTACGCCCGGAGCGAGCCTCCGCTGCCCCATCCTTACGGCGCGCGCGAGCCGGAGCACCAGTACGGGCTCGGCGGCGCGCGGTATGACGGCCCCGGCGCATATGCCGCGGACCCCTACTACGCGCCGGCGCCGGCGCCGCACGCGGAGCCCTGGCGCCCGCCGCCGCACGCGGGGCCCCGGGACGCGCTCTACCGTTCGTACGACAGCGACTCCCGGCCGAGCTTCGACTATGGCTACGAGCACGAGCCGCCGCGCGCATACGACGGCTACGAGCGCACGGGCTACGACCCCGGCTATACCCATGAGCGCGAGCACGTGTATGCGCCCCGTGCGCCGAGCCCGCCGCGCGTGTGGGAGCCAGGCCCGCGCGCTGCGACTGCCGGTTCGCAGCGCCCGACGCGCTCGCGCTCGCCAGCCAATACGCGTAGCACGTCGGCGTCGGCGTCGGCGTCGTACAAGGAAGAGCTGCTTGGTGCGCCATCGCGCTCTGCCTCCGCCGCGTCGCCGCTACTGACCCGCAGTCCGACAGAGTACTGCCAGGCGCACGGCCACCCGCACCCGCAGTTTGTCGACGTGCCCGACAACGCGGGCGGGTACCGCGTGTGGGTCGTGCTGGGCCAGGAGCGCCTCGAGCTGCCCACGACGTACGCGCGCGTCGAGGACGGCGAGGAGAAGATCGCGCGGAAGGTGCTGCAGCGCTTGCTGTCGCAGGGGAAGGGTCAGGCGTAGGGTGCGCCGCAGGATGCTGTCTGTTGCCGGTGCTGTGTATTGCTCTGTATCTCGCTGTGCTGCCCCGTTGTCGCTTGTCTATCTGGTTTCTGCGTGTCTGTGTGCGTTGCTCTCCACGGTGACTGATCAGAAGCATGAGAAGTGGGCACCGCTCGATCGACGGCGGTGATTGAGAAGTCTAGAGAAGCTCCAACGGGCTTCCATTCAAACATGTGTACGGACGTGGGCCCTGGGCCTGACGCCTGATCGGGTTCAGTGTGCGTGCCAACAGGTGCCAACTGTGCCATGAGTTTTGAATTGCGCGGCACCAACACGGGAAGCTGTTGCCTTCGTCGGCGCAGCCGCATGCCGATGACTTCGGTCGGACATGTGGGTGTGGGTATGGCGTTACTACTACCGGGTTCCTAGTAATCCATCTCCTTGGACTCCCTCGGTGGCGACCAAGTCTATGACTGTACCTGGCATGAGAAGGATGGAGCCGAAGCTAAACAGCTTTCGACACTCGTTGCCTAATCGTGATGCACATCTGATGTAGCACAGGCTAGCGTTAGTTGTGAGGGTCTTGGACAAATTTCCTGTTCATAGCACAATATACCAGCTTAACTGATGTCACAATTCGCGATAAACGGGTTGAAGCGATACGAGCTGAAGCTACTGATGCCATGAACCAGATACCGCCACACGGAACTTTGTAGCAATGAGGTTGAACAAAATATGTCCGAGGTATTCGGCCTTCGATGAACGCGGGTACAGAAACAGGAACGAGAATATCTAAGGCTGTAGAAGATGAGGCCTGTGTAGAGTAACAAAGAGTAGGGAACCTAGAACCCACATAAGTCCCATAAGCGCTTGAGCTATCATGATGGGCTGAGTAATTTCTCCACTTCGTTGTTCGTAAGGAAGCGAACGCTCGTATCCTCGAGGTAGTCGTCGAAGTCGCCGAACACGTCGAGAATGTTGCTGTGTCGGACAAGCTGCAAGGCGCGAGTTGGGATCGCTTGGCTGAACCTGAGTTTGCCTTCTACTGAGCGGAAAGAGGAAGCGGAGAAGACGTATGGCTGTGCATGAAAGCTGTGAGTGGATGTGTTCCAGGAAATGAAGGAGAACGTACAACGAGCGCGGCGCCCTTCTCATCGTCCAATTTGGAACCGTCGATCTACGACCACAAAGTTTAGCAGGATTAAGGGTGACAGGCCGCGACAAGAATCTCACCACAATGGCTATGGGAGAGGAGAAGGTTTCCTTAATCTTGGATGCGACACGCTCGCCGACCGGGGATAGTGTCCTGTCGTCGACGCGCTCGGACGCCTGATAATACCCAACTACAGCCAGCTGGCGAGTACCGGCATAACTGGTTGCCTGTATCCCGACGGGAAGTGCATGTAGTCAGATCACGCGAGGTGCGCCAGAAATGAATGCAGCGCACCATCCCAAGGCCGACCTCCATCATAGGGCTAAGGTTTGTCCAATGGTGCTGGAGGGGTACCGCATCGACAACGTCGACGGTCCCGTCACGCGAGTCAGAGTTGGTACCGAGAAGAACGCCATTGACAGGTTGGTGAGGGTGCTTGAGTGAATGAGCGACGAGCTTGGTGTACGCGAGGTCGGCGAACTGGAAAGTGGGAGCGGACATGCCACGGACGCGACCTGGTGGGTGGTTTGAAGCGGAGGGATGACCGGAGTTGGCTCGGCCCGACGTGACCGCAATCGGAACGCGCCTCTTCGCTTGACGGTTGTGAGACATCAGTGGTTCGACAACGACGACGACCTTCTCTGTGAGCTGGGTCTGTTTCTCTGGCCATCTCCCGTCTTGGTTTTGCTCGCCTTTTGTACTCCGAGGTAGACGCTCCTTCTGCACCCTATCCAAAGAACTGCAGGCTTTCGCACGCCGGCCTAAGACAGTCTGTTCCACCGGACATCTAGACATTTTGCTAGTCACCGCTCCGGCTACTGAGGATGCCCTACCTGGGTAGCGGCACCATCCTGTACCATTCCTTGTACAGATCCTGGGTACTGATACTGTGGCTCATTTGATATGGAGTGCTTTCCCATCTCTTCAACGGCCCAACCTGAATCATTGATCGGCCCAGCGGGACTCCGGGAAAACGGTACGAACCGAGGTGATTGTGGACGTCTGACCCTATTGCCATCTAAAGCATTACTCAGACGGGAATATACAATGATGGTCGCTCTACGTGGCAGAGAACACGGAGTCCGACTCGTGTTACAATAAAAACGATGCCGTTACCTCACCATCTACAATCCGATACTAGTATGCCTTGTTGGACAACGTCTGGATGAGTAGCGACCCCTATAGAACGATATCACCGTTCTGTTCGGCCTGATATTCTGTCCATCCCAATCGCCGTGCCCTCGTCGGGAGCTATGGGGCACAGGGCATCTGCGGGTGGTCCGTGGCTCCGCTGGCATCGTGCCTATCCCGAGGACAACAGGTCTGTGTAACGACCCTCAATTGATAGTCGCTAGTCGCTGGTTGACTAGGGCTTCTCATATGTCAGGCCTTCAATGAGCGGTTGGCACAATGTATTTTTAAGCAACCCAAATGGATCCGCTACGCGCATCATCCGCAGGATTTCCCCCCTCCATCACAGCACGACTCTAATTCTCTCCCTCGGAAGTCATATATGTCTACTTTAGTCTCTGCAGATGTTGCTTTCTCCGCCATGCTCTTGAGGAAGCGCCTTAGTTTTCTCGCCGTCGACCCACCGTTCCCCTGTGGGTGTTTCCTATAAATGGTCAAATCAAAAATCGAACCTTTCGTGTGTGATAGCAGCCGTAGATGGGCCGCTGGCACCTGACCTGGGAATCACTCGCCGACTGTTGTGTCCCATTTATTCGTTTGGCCTTGCCGTGGTATCCGCTAGCTTTCGATTCTCTACAGCTGTTCAGGCTCTGGCAGTTCTGTGCACCGCCTGAGCCAACTAGTCGCCTTTCTCACGTGTTAGCGTTAAGTCAGGCCTTTGTTCCTACCTGAGTAGGTTGAAAGCTGCTACTTCGAGATGCCCTCCCGCTGTTCCGGCCCGACAGCAATCTGTCAGTATTGTATAATTAACGCAAGAAGTTCTGGGTTGGGTACAATGGATGCCATGACGGCGTGTGGATGCCGCGGAGATATGTGCCTACACCTGGTCAAGGCCACGCTGCTCATCACAGACATCCACCGTCGATCACCGAAGATGAAGCTGAAAGCTGGCGCACGCATGCTAATTCGAGCAGAGCGCGCTCTTCTGCTACGTATGGCCATCTTAAAACCTTAATGGGGCTGCGGCACCTGGTCAGAGTCGTCTCTCTAAGGTCATCACCTGAGACTGATGGATTCCAGACCAGGTTACGAAGTTGTGACAAAACCATCCAAGTCCCGGGTTAATGAAGGCTGCAGCATTTGCCGCGTTCTTTATGACATTGTATCCAAAGGGTGGACTTCTTGATTGCGCGCTAGACATGCATGAGGCAACCAATGAAGTTATGCCTTTTAGATCACCGTTGCTGTGAGGTGACTGTATGTCAGGAGTGACCATCATCGCTTAGCAGATGCATGATGATCGATGATGCGAAGCCGCGTCTGACGGTGCAGGTTGGCGCGGCCCCTCGCGGTCCCCGGCTGGTGACCGGTGATGCGGTGCTTGGGCTGGTGTGTGAGCTGCCGCTGTGGTTCGGTGTTCGGACGTAGTGCGACGTGTGACGTGTGACCCTAGGTGACTGACGCGTTCGTGACGGACGTAACGCGTCGCGTCACGTTCCCTCCTTTTGCATTCGTGCACTGTCCTCTTGAACTCAGACCATACTATGCCCTCATCGTGAACAGGGAATTATGTGGGTTGTAACTGGCCCGTTTGACAGCGAGGTGTCAAATGAGGTGGGCTTCCAAAGTACCTCTTTCCGTTGTCACTACGGAAACTATCTTACGGAAGGCGGTTCGCAGAGTCGAAGGTCCTCAAGAGCGGCAAAACCTACTTGCTCGGTCGCAAGTCGGATTGTGATATCGTTGTGAACCACAAGAAAGTCTCTCACGAACATGGAAGGCTCATAGTTGGCGGTTTCACGCCTGATGACGTCGTACGCTCACCCCTCTTCTCATTGCATGTACCGTGTGGCCTCACTGTTGGCTCTACGGCGTTGACAGGGAAATCCAAAGCACACGTCGACGCTAACCATTCTCAACTCCAAGAACAAGACTATGCGGATACAGCGTGAGGGGGATTGGGTCATTGTGAATCCCGGAGCAACAGTGGAACTGGAGCACAAAGACCAAATCGACATCGTTATTGGCCTGCCATTAACGTGCGTGCATCCCCAGTCATCTCATGCTCCTGGATAACGTGTACTCTGCAGCGTTCGTTGGCTGAGCGTATGCTGCTTCCAAACACCGGGTAAAGTCAGAGCACCCGTTCCAATCGACGGTTGTGCGTCCCTTGGTACGTTGCACAGCAGCCTCCGAACACCTTCAGCCACTTGACGCTGCATTGAAGGAATCCATGTTGCACGATCTCTGAGCCAGGCCGTCACGCACCATCTGGTCCCTTCGTATTCCCTAACTCCAGCACATATGACCTCCCTGCTGTGTATTGCAAAGCTTGTCAAGCCCGAATGGCTCTCTGAACTCATCGAGCTTTCCATCCTGGATCCTCGCGAGTCTCCTCGTGCTTTGGAATTTAATTTTGTCCTGCCATCCGAGAATAAATTCCGGCCCAGCTTCGCTGCCCACCTTCCTCCAGCTCTCAAGACATTTAAGACTTGGGAACAGAACGAAACCCGAACTGATATGTTCAAGGGTTACCGCTTTGTCTTCTTCGGCGAGAAGGGTCTTGAGGTACCCGTAGGGTACCGGGAGCTCGTCACCCAAGGAGGCGCAGAATACGAAACGTTCACCGTGAGACGTGGTGTCTCAGGCCGGCGGAGCCTCAAGACGCAAGCATGGGCTAAGAACACGAGTGAGAAGGTAGTGTTGGTAGCGGATAGTGAGGCGATGCACTTGGCCGTCGGCATTGAGGATTGGGAGGAGATCGTCTCTGAGGCCAAGCAGTGCGTACTCGCCGTACTGGGACTACTTTCAAGATTCAGGGCTCACGCAATTGCTGGCAGATTAAACCTTGAGTTCATTCAGGCTGAAAACATATTACAGGCTGTTGCGAACGTCGACACCTTTTATGTGGAGTCAGCATCTACCAATGGGCAGTCCAATCAAGGTGGGTTACTTGCTCAGTCCTATAAGCACGGGTGCTTACATAGGTGCAGAGGAATCGCCACTCCCCGATGTTATCCCAAATACCTTTTCGGAGGAGCCTTCTGTTCCTACTACGCGACCTACACCCTCACGAAGGGCTAGGAGTTCGTCACAGGCACAATCAGAACAACCCACATCAACTGCTGCGCCTGCATCTGGGACGTCCGTGTCAGAGAACAAGGATGCCCCGTTGACCCGTCGTGTATGTGCTGACTCGCCGCACCCGACTCTACGCTAATTGATATCCAGCTCCCACCAAGACGAGCGATGGAACGAAAGCGTGCGACGTCAGTTGGAGTCGACGACAACACTGCGATAGCGGGAGGATCGGATGCTCACAATCCACTTCCCACTTTAACGCTTGTTACTTCTGAGGCGCCCCCTGCACCTGGTCAGCTACCTACTGTAAGCGCACTCAGCTTCTTCACTCCAGAGGCTCATGCCACGCTTCCATCTCAGCCTGTCTCCCAGAAGCCCGTCTCGCAGACGCGCAAGCTTCCACCGCGCCGGAGAGCGATTATGGGGATTGATCCATCCCTGGCGTCAACTTTGACTACGACCCATCCCACCCCGCAGACCCGGCCTTCCCAGCTCGACAAATACAAGGACCTGTTTAACGCGAGCAACCCTGACCGCATCAGTCAAACGCAGGCGGAGACAGAGACGCAAGGCATGCGGGTCGGCATGCTGACCGCTGTCGCGGAAGAAGAGGAAAGCCAGAGCCAGAACCATGCCCAGAGAGGGACGAAGAGGAGAGCCGGCGACGAAGGCGTCGAGGTGGCGGATGCCACGGCAAGCGCCGAAACTGGCGCCGAGGCCAGCACGCACAGACCGAAGCGCCGCGCGGTGGACTCGAACGCTGTTGCGCCAGCGCCAGCAATCCCTTCCAGTGCCCAAGCCAAACCGGCCTCTGCCGCCCAGACACAAACCCAGGCACCGAAGCCGGTTTCGGGGACGAAGCCCACCAAGCCGTCGTCTTCCAAGACCTCAAGTAACAAGCTCGACACGGACGAGAACTTCCTCAAGGCAGTCAACTCGACCAAGCGCGGCAAGAAGCACGAGGACGACTTCGACCGCGAGTTCAACCAGCTGCGGATCACCAAGCCGAACACCGAGGCCATCGCCCCGGCGGCGCCGATAGTCGCGCCATGGGACGCGATAGACGACTTTGGCGATGTCGGCGTGCGCGGAAACTTCATGGTCGTGGTCGAGATGGATGTTCAGCGGGGCAGCGCGAAGCACCCGTACGTGCGCGCCAGCGACGAGACGCGTCCGGAGTGGCTCGGCCGGCAGAACTTCAAGAAGTTCAAGAAGGTGGGTGGTCCTGTTACGCCCTTAGTCACATAGCTTGACGCCACTCGGTCGGCAGAAAAGCGCGCCATCGCGCACGGACACCGTTGAGCTCGTTGTGAGCGAGGAGAACGACTACGGCATTGGGCACGGTGCGTCTCCTTGTCTCGACTGGTCCAATGTCTGCGGTGTTGACATGCGCCTGCAGCGTATTGGAAGTCTGGTGCGTCGGGTTCGCAGAGCATGTCTGAGTCGCGCGACATCACTGTCGCGCACCCGCCGCCTCCGCGCAGCAAGTCCAAGCCGCCGTCTAAGACGCAGGCAAAGGCACGCGGGCGTTCGCACGCGCCTACGATCGCGAGCATCGAGGAGGATGACGATGATGACGACGACGACCTGCTCGCACCTACGCTCTCCCCGGCGAAACCCAAGCCCAAGCCCAAGGCGCCCGCGAGAAAGACCAAGGCAACCCCCGCGCCGAAAACTAGAGCGACCACCGCGAGGGCGAAGACTCCTGCCCGCAGCAAGGGCAAGCAACCCGCGCTCTTCATCTCGGACGACGACGACGAGGATGCCGCCGCGGTGGTCATGGAGCTCGATGAGGACGACGACGGCAATGCCAGTGGTACCCCCGGACTCGCGAGCGGGTCTCAGGCGGACGTGATCACGCCGGACGAGGACAGGGACGTTGGGTCGACGGTGACCCTGCGCTCGTCGCAGGGCTCAGAGAGCCTGCGCGGGGCGAAGCGCAAGGCGGACACACGGGTGGAGGCGGACGACGACTCGGACGACGCGGTGTTCAAGGGATTCGGGGGGCGCAAGAAGGGGCGCGTGCGATAGTCTCGGTCGCGTTGGATGTTCGGCTGCGCATATATATGGTTTTGTTTTACTTTTAGGTTCGCGTCATCCCCTTCTGGATCGGATTTCATGTCTGCATCGCAGCATCTCGACGGATTGTCAATTTTGTCATATTGTTCGTGTTGGTGCTGGATGTGAGACGCAGCCGGGCATGCAAAACAATTCCGCGCGTATGTACAGTACTAAGTGCGTGGTTCCTAGAATACAGTGGAGTGCAAGGAAGGGATTACCTCTATTCTCGGGGCGGTGATTGCGTGGCGAGCACCGTTATCATGGCGAGGCCCCTGCGTGCGACTGCGCACGTTGCCGGCTGCTCTTCGTCTCCACCCGCACGTACTCGCTCTCCTCGCGCACCTCGTCGCGCTCGTTCCGCACGGCCGCAAACGAGTTGCCCAGAATCTGTAGGGCCACAGCGCGCAACGCGGCCTTCTCGCGCGATATTGATGGGTCGTTCAGGACGCGGTCGCACGTCTCGCGCAGCACAGAATCGATCTCCAGCTTTGTGCCCTGGAGAAACCGCCGTTCAATGAGGATATCACGGGAAAGGAGAGTGGAAGCCAACCTTGAAGAGCGCCTGGAGGCCTTTCTCCGCAGCCTGCTCCTCGAGACGCTTCTTCTCTTCGGGACTGAGGGTGCCGGATTGCTCAGCCTGTTGGATCTGATCGAAGACGGCCTTGAGCTCAATTGCAGAGCGGAGCGTTGATACACTAATATTACGCGCTGTTTTAGTTAGGGCTGTGACAGATAATAATGGACGCACGTCTCGGAGAATACGTGGTATTTGCCCTGCACGTTGTGCAACCAGCCACCGACGCCGAGGAAGGTCTGGTTGGAGGCGAGGAACTGCTTGGCTTTCGCCGTGTAGACGAATCCGATGGCATGTAACAATTCCACGCCGTATGATTCGCCCTTCAATTCTCTGCGAGTGTCAGAGAGGTGTCAGCAGGGCCACGAAAAATGCGCAGCAGTAACGCACTCGGCCTCTAGCGAGCATATCGTCCGCCAGGAGTTGATGACCTCAGGGTCATTCGGACCAGTCGCGTTCTCAGTGAAGATGCCGAGCTTGTGCTGCAGGTTCTCGACAAGTTTCTGCACGCGGTCCTCGCGCGCCGCCGCTTTCTGCACAACGCGTGCTCGTCAGTGACCGCAGCGTCGCCAGTTGCGGGAAGCAGACGCACCTCCGCAGCAGACTTGCGCGCCTTCTCGTCTCGGCGTGCCTTTTCCTCGGGACTGAGTACTTCGCGGCCCTTGGCGTCGCGCACCACGGGCGCCGAGCCGTCGCCCTCCATCTCGTCCGCCTCCTGAAGCGCGGTCTTCATGTCCCGCGCGAGCGAGAGCTGTCCGATGAGTGGCGCGAAGCGCTCCCCGCCGAAGATTGCACCGAAAACCTCCTCCGGGTCGACGAAGCCGCCCTCGGGCGCGGTCTCCTTTGACCCAAACTCGTTGTACTTGTGCCGCAGCGCGGGGTCGGAGAGCGTCTGATACGCGATCGCGATGGCTTTGAAGCGCTCCTCTGCGTTCGGGTCGTCGCGGTTCTTATCGGGGTGGTACTTGATCGCGAGGCGGCCTGCACGCGACCCGCCGCGATCGGTCAGCGGGGAACGGACGGCAAGGCTCAAGACGCACGGTATGCCTTCTTGATGTCGTCGGGGGTGGCGTCGACTGGCACGCCTAGCAGATCGTAGTATCCGGTCTCGAGCGGCCGTTCTTGCGTACCAATCTTCCGTCCTCGTCGCGGCGGCGGTGTTGGGGCGGATCCCTGCGACGACGGCCCCGCGGTGCTCAGCATTTGCTGTGGCACTTGTTGGGGATAGAAGACATGCGAGAAGGTGGACTTGCAGCTACAGCAGCGCACACTGAGCATAGCGGCAGGTTTGGGCGGCGGGTTGGGTACGGGGAATTCGAGTTGGAAGCGACATGATGAACATGTCGTTTGTACATGAGGATACGTTGGGCGCGAGTCAATTACTGAGTATTCAGAACTCATCGCGCAGAGGTGGTGGAGAAAGAGAAGAGGCGTTCAATGTAATGACGAGACGCGCAGGCTGTGGAGATGAAGCACGCTGCCGGCCGGCATTGTCCGGCACCGCGAGTTGTGCCCAGGTCTGCCCTGCTCGACTCTTTCGTCAATCTCACCCCGCGCATCAACGTCCCAAAGTCCGAGACTTCTCAATCATACCCCATCCTATAATAGCAATCGATTGTGGCACCAGCAACTCGTTCAGGATAAAGGTGCTCCCAGCTATCTATATCTTCCTAAATATATTCTTCATTGACCTCAGACGGGGCAGGCCGCGTTCACCTAATAACACGAGACATCAGAACTTGACTTCGCATCATTGAAAGGAAGGGGAAAGTCTCACCCCGCCTTCCCGTCGTGTTGCTACGCATCAGCTGAGGCCCGGCAGGAGGAAGTTCCAAGCTTGCAGTCGGGGGCGGAGAGTGCTTGGCCTTCCCAGTGAAGCGCGACAGGAACGACTTTGCCCTCATTGGGGGCGCAGCCTTCGGCGCTACGACAGACTCAGACATAGCCTCGATGAAAGGCCGCAACGGCATAGGCGGTGCACTCCTGGGACGATCCAGGCGCTGCGTCAGCTCGCGCGTGGGAAACCTACGCGCGGAAGCACGTTCCGACAGAAAACCGTCTGGACGCGTTGGGTTACTTGGCTGAGCACCAGTCTGGACGGCACTTGTACCAGGGGCGATGACCGTGTGTGGCGAACGAGTGGATGCGCGTCCGGATTCGGCGAGGCGCTGAGCAGGTGTGCGCCGGAGGCCCCGCGAGTTGGCACAGCTGTGCAGTGCCAGCGGCCATCGTTCAACCTGCGCCGTTTGCGGCTGCACCTCAGGCGCCTGCATTACCGTCACCTTCTTCGGGGGAGGCACCCGAACCGCAGCCTGCACGCGCGGGGCCGGAGTACTGAAGAGTGTAGTACCAGCGCCGAACTCCTCTCGCAAAGCCTGGACCATTCTGACAAGAGGCGAAGTGGTCGGGAACTCCGCTTGGACATCGCGCTCAGCAATGAAGAACTGCAGCGCCGTCGGGCTAAAGAGAGAGTCGGACCCGCTTTCTGTAGCCGAGAACGAGAATGAGGAAGACGAGGACAGAGGTCCATCGTGGAAGGCCGAGATGAGAGGAGCGTTATACTCATGCCAGTCGAGAAGAACCTTAGTTTGGCCATGAAGAGAGTCCACGGGCGAGTTGAAGAGATCTGGAAGGGTATACTGGGCGCGAGAGGAAGACGGCGGGGTGGCGTACGCTGGGCGGGCGTCCAAGACCGGGGTGGAGTATCCTAGGGTATCGTACTTAACAGGTCCGGGGGTATTGCGTCGCGGAGGCGAAACGGACAAGAACGGAGAAACGGGCAGTCGAGAAAAATGCACAGACGAAGGGCGGAGACGACGAGTAGGCGGAGAGATGGGAGATACAAGGCCATGGGTGTATGTCACGTTGTGTGCGCCCTTGCGTGGGGAATCCGGCGTCCGCTGAGAGCGAGACGGCGACGCGTGCATAGGACGAGGAGCCGTGTGCGGAGTGAGAGGCGCGAAAGCAGTGGGAGTCCACACGTCCGTGCTATGCCTTGCACCGCTGCGCGGCGATGACCCTGAAAGCATGCGGCGCGTCGCAGACGTAATGTCGGACGAGAGACGGGCGAAGGAGGCATGAGGTCGAGATAAGGTCTGCGCACGATTACGCCGGGATGTGGAGAGCGAGGTCGAGGCTGGGATTGAGGGCTGTGATATTTGAGTTTGGGCAGTGTGTGTGCCGGTCGGGGAAACCAACGTCGACCGAGAAAGTGCACGAGGAGAGGTAAACATGGCAGATCCGAGGACACAGCAGGCTTCTTGCCGGATCCTGACTTCTCAAAGCGGGATGAGAATGTTCCAAGTGTCGCCGAGTGATGACCAGGCGAAGTTGCGGAGCAAGAGACCAGAGAGAAACGGCCACGCAGTATACATATACTCACAAGGGGGCTGACTAGAGGCTGACCGCGGGAGGCCAATGGATTCGAAGCTCGGTAGTCAGCCTCCTTGCTTGCAGGACGAGCTGCACAGACACCAGAGTCTTTTGATAGTTCAAACGCCTTTCGCGCCCCTCATAGGCATGTCATGGTGTAGTGGTTGTCCTAGGGCCTGAGACTCATAACGGTGACTCGCGTCGGCACCGCCCATATCTCACGGAGCTTCAATTTGCAACCCCATTTTAGAATTATGTAACTATACGGCACGTGGTAACCCTGGCCAATCGCAACCAGCCCTCCGCCTGTACTTATACCCCGCCTGCTTCACACTGGAGGTTTGCCAACTGTAACATCCCGGCCCCGCCTGTCTGTACCTCTACCGAAGTTCCAAGCTGACAGCTGTCCTTATCGTTTCCGGTATAATCGCGGTCTCTGGGAAACGATCATCCGATATCTCTACGCCTCGCTGGTCGTCGTCACCGTATCTTGGTCAAGTGGAGCAGTGCACCTGTGGTGAGCAGATGGGCTTACAAACTCTTGTGGTGCAAAAGCATGCATGCATACATCTACTCTCTTGGTTGTCGGTATAACGTGGACGAGTGGGGCAGCAAAGCTGGAGCCGTGCCCCAAGTTGCACCACTTCGTGGGCCCCTCAATTCGTGTCACTGCTGCTTGAATGGTGCGGCCACGGATGCCGTGTGCTACACGCAGCAGCTTTTGCACAACGTCGAGGTGTCCATGATGACGCTGCTTGCAGCGCAGTTCCGGAGATCAGCGTACTCTTGTCGTGCAAGTCATCTCGCCACCACTCGGGACCTGTGCCGCCCCCGCCCTAAATCTGAGAGAATCTGTATGCAGACAAGTCCAGGGACCTCTGATTCTGGGCACATGCATCCGGCCTCTTCGCTGCGGATCTGGCGTGCTGTAGATGTCTGCGTGCAGGTTGGCAACCCCGGAGCTGCAGTGCAGTTCGCGCTTCGTCACAGTCTCCTCGCATATGCAATCGCTAGTTGTATGGTGCTAGCACGAATGTGCGATGCACGCAACAGCACTTGCGCGATGTCGAGGGACCCTGACGCTGCCGCCTGTAGCGCAGTCCCGGTAATCAACCTGCTTCCCAGTAGCTGCCTTAATCGTCTCTCTTCGAGCTCTGCACACTAGAACCTGCTGCGACTGCAAGAGTCTTGGAGTCCCTCGGCGTTACCAATCCCCCAGCTCCGCGCGGGTTCCGGAACCAATGGTCGTATATCTTCGAACACCGCGACGTCCTTGTTCTTCATGTCGTTTTCATACTGTAGATTGGTCGGCAAGAGTCTTGCAGCGAGACGGCTTTGAGACTGAAACCGGTCGCGAGGTGAGCATGGGGTCTGGGATGGTTCTGACAGGCGCTACCACGAATATCCTCAGTTTTTCGCCTGTTCACGGCTGATGCTTAACTTGCAGATTGAGGGCCGCGCGCTACGGCACCTGCTTAAACGTCCCGACAATTTTACAAGATGACCTTGATCCTATGTACGTTTGCGTATAGCAACGCAATCGAGTAAGTTAGTACCAGATCGTGGTCAGAATGTATGGGCCGCGCGCCATACATATGTATATGACCTGTCTGCTCCCCGGATCAAGATCGGAAAGTGCGTCATAGCGCATTGCGCTCTCTCAGTGTGAATCTGAAAACTGACTTGTGTTCACTGGTACGCGTAGGTGGGATGCTGTGGAAGAGTGTGCACAGCGCGCGCTCGAGTACGACCCAAGACAATCAAGAAGCGATACCGCCGATGTCTTGCATGCAAGGGCAACCTTCAGCTCGCCACAGCAAGCCTCGGTGAGCCTTCCTTTCTCCGTGCACGTGTGCATGTAGGTTTAACAATGTCGTCGCACCACACCCTAGCTATACGACGGGACATCGTAGAGATGCTTTGGTACTCGGACGGCATGAGGGGTGACCGTGAATATTGAATGAATTTGACTCTGGGACAGTGGCGCATGCTCTCTCACCGGAGTGCTGTATCGGAATGGACCAGTTTGGGTGAAAGTTGGCACAGATGGAGTCACGAAAGCAGGCCACAGGCCACCGTATCAGTGGGCTTGCATGGTCCTCTGCAGTGAGGTTGTCGAGTTGAGACCCGCATCAGCAGAGCCGCTCGCGCAGCGTATGCTACAGTTGCACTGACTCGGAGGCTGTGCCGCGACGCGGCCCGCCCGGGATGAATTGTCCATTGCAACCCTCCGTCACCGTGAAAAATTTAGTGTCTACACGCCTCTACCTTTCGAACCAAGGCACATGGTGGTGAATCCTTCTGGAATCCTAGGGTGAGTCCGGCCCTCCTGGGTGCTAATGTAAATTTTCAGGAGCTGAGCCTCGTCCACAGGACTACATCGTTCCTCGGTGATACCCAGCTTGAAGTCCCCTCGGCCTACTCCTTGGCGACAAGATCCCCCATCCGCTCGCCCATCGCACGAGCTGAGGCCCGTAATGCTCTCGAGCAGGAGGCGGAAAGCCTCAAGGTTCGCCTGTGCTCAGTACATGCCCAGCTCAATGCGCTCCTCCCTATCTCGCTCCTCCCTTCCGAACTCATCTCTCACATCTTTCATCATCTTCGAGACAATCAAGATTAATGGCATACTCAAACTCGTCTGCGCAGCGTCTTGGTTGGGCTACCGTGATGCATGTATGCCGGCAGTGGCGGCAGGTCGCATTGGAGGACGCGTCTTTGTGGAACAAGATTGAAGGAGTCTGGCTCAACCGGAAATGGTTTCCCGAGGTGCTTTCCCGGTCAAAGCAGGTGCCGATCGACATCACCCATAATTACAGCTCCCAACGGTCCATTGAAACTATCCCTATGATATCCCAGCACTTCTCTCGCGTCCGTGCATTAATCTTCAAGATTGAGGACGACGATCCGCAATTGTTCGGGCTCCTTCGCTCAGAAGCTCCAATCCTCGAGGAACTCACTTTGACTACAATGGGGACAATGCTCTCGTCATCTCCTGCATTCGGGGAGTCACCGGCACCTGTCGAGCTCAAGCTGTTTGATGGGCAGGCACCGAGGTTGCGAAAGATTTGCCTCAATTCTTATCGCGTTCCGTGGATCCGGTTTCCAAAGCTCAATCTGACCCACCTCGAAGTTACCGCTGAAGTGGTCCATCATCCCTCTGTCATATCGGGCGGCTTGGATCAACTTGTCAAGTTGTTAACCGAAAGTGGTCAGGCCTTAGAGGTGCTCAGTCTCGACAATTGTCTGCACCCGCCGCTCCCACAGGCCACTCCGATGCGCACCGTCGAGCTCCCACACCTCCGTTCTCTGCGTCTTATTGGATCAAGCTCCTGCCTCGCGGCCCTGGCCAAACTACTGGAGACGCCCACTCTCACTAAGTTATACCTGCACTTTACTGCCGAGGCGCAGTCCGAAATTGCACAGTGGCCTGAAATTGCTCCTATCGCCTTCTCACATTTCGGAAGGACCGACTGGACATTCCAGAGACTTTATCTTGACCTCGATGGTATATCTTCGGCACCAACGATAAGTGCCTCGCGCCTTGCACCCTTCCCGAACCAAGACCACTTCACCACGGTCGACGACACTTCTCTGGAGCTGAAATTTTATGACAAAACCTATGCAGGCGAACATTGGATGTACAACGTCATGCGCAAGGCGTGCGCAGTACATTCCATAGCGGACCTCAGCTTCCTACAAGTACATTCCCTTTGCTCCAATTTTGACGCCAACCAGTGGGCACGCCTCTTCCAGCCATGCGTCAAAGTTACGACCCTGGAAGTGTACTCACAGCGCACTGACGTACTCCTTCGGGTGATGACGTTCCCCAAGCCCGCTCGCTCGGATGCGACAGGTGTTGCTAGCGATGCCGCTGCCCGCGCGAGAAACGGTGCCACGGAGAAGCAGGCTAGTCCGCCCACGTCATCGCAAGGAGGCCACGACACTGCACATGCGGAGCCATCCCTCTTCCCTCAGCTGACATCCCTCTACTTAATCCAGCTCGATCTCACAGCTGCTGTCAGCGATGCTGCTTCTCTACGACTCATTGATCTGATCAGAGGTCTGATCAAGCTTCGGGAGAGTTGGGGAGTGCCAATCAAGAAGCTGGGGATCCGTGGCTGCACAATCCCCTTCGACGACGCACAGAAGCTCAAAAAGCTTGTCCCCATTTTTCACTGGGATGGGATTGAGGGCTTTTCCTCGGGAGACGAGGAGGGTTCGGAGGCGGACTACGACAGTGATTACATCAGTGACTAGGGCACCATGTTCAGCAAGTGGCAAGAAGCTCGGAGAGGGTGCAACGGGTATGTGGATGTGTTCATTATTAACTACGTAGCAGCAACTGAGGATGCTCACATTGTCGTCTTCGTCACCCAGACCGAAGGGCCTCGTGTGACTCGCACGATCCCAATATGAACTAAAAGAGGGACATGCATGCGTGTCTTACCATTGATGGTTCACGCGATTCCATAAGACGGAGCATGTATATATCTTTATCCCTAACAGCGCCGTCAGAGTGCACTGCACGGTACCAACCAACCTCGGACACGGGGCTAGTCCTCGAGATCGAGGACCGGATCTACTTGACGGAAAGCGGTCCTCCCGACGCGGATGATGCCCTGGAAGGGCCCCATGGCGTTTGCGGCGGCCAAGCCCCAACGGTGTCAACACCGGCGCTTATGGGTGGGCGGGCCCTGGGGTGGGCGCGTACCAGTAATCCACATGGAGACGATGGTTGGTGGGCGGGGCGTTTCAATTAGGATACACTCGCTGGGACAGACAAGAAAGAGGTCAGCGAGTGACGGTGCCGGGAGAGGGAAGGACAAATACACGCCCCATTTGAAGCATAGGAGGCGCGAGCGGCCGGTTTGCGGGTCAGGCTTGTACGTGTTGGATTGGCAGACCTTGCCCTCGCCGAACAGGTGTATCTGTGCGGGCGCTGTACAGTGAGTGGCCAAATTCGACACAAGCTGATTGGTACACACCCATGCGCCCGCGCGCAGCTTCGCGATGGCATCGTCAATCGCAGGCTGGCATATCCCACCGCCACGGAACGTCCCGATGGCTTGCCCGCGACGAAAGAATGCCGAGAACACCCTTCGTAGCGCGGGCCGCGTCAGCGCGTGCCAGCGGAGGGGAGAAGGTGGACGCACGGATGGCGAACACGACGCCGGACGCGCCGAGTGTCCAGCGCGTGAGGTGCGAGCGCAGGTACGTGCGCGCGGAGAGCGCGCCTCCATGTCAACGGGTCGGCAAGCCTGCCAGAAGAAATGCGCGTGATTCGCCCGAGAAGGGCATCGGAGGAGCAGCGACCTACGTCGCGAGGTGGCTCGAGACTGTCCGCGCCGCGTCAGCGTGTTTGGCGCGCAGAGACTAGTGATGCGGGGCGCACCTGTGACGATCCCCCGCCCATTCCGACGCTCTGTGCTATAGAGCGCCTCCAGCAGGTGAGGCAGGCTGCGCGGAGAGACAGATCAGAGGCCGAAGTTGAGGTAGGCCTTGCATGTCAGCCCAATTGCGGTGACCGTCGCGGCGGAGAGTATCCGCTGCATGTGCTGCTGCCCTCAGCCACGCGCAGCGTCCGAGTCAAAAAAAAAATGTTGCAAGAGTAGGAGTGCTCGAGTGCTCTGAGCGAGTTCTGAGTGAGTCGCTTGTGAACTTGAACGCTCTTGAGTGATTGACGGCGTGGCCCCACCTAGAGGCTGAGCAGAGCAGAGCGGCACTCGTGGGGGTTTCGGGCTGAATTCCGAGCATTCACCAGCACCGGCGGCGTTGACGCTTGACGCTTTCGGACTCGACTGGGAGCTTGATCTTGAGCTTGAGCTTGAACGTTGAACTTGAGCTTGAGCACTCAAGCGCTCAAGCTTGAGCATTCGTCTACCAGTATGATTGCTTCGCGCTATGTATGCGCTACGCGAGGCGGCATATGTGTCCGGATGTGTGGAGGTGCGTGACATTTCGCAGTATCTGAAATGTGGCATTTGTGGCGAACGACACCAGCTCAGGAGCGAAACTAACTTGGTTCAACTCTACCCCCGCCTAGTTCGCATCCACTACCATGTCAGAATCCTCTCATTCTGAGCCCCCCTCTCCTGGGGCTATCCGCGAACATCCTGAGTTCAGCTGCTTCCGCGATTACATGTACCATAGTTTCCACCAGGTATAATTTGCGGCCCAGTAGCTATTGTCCATGAAAGTCTGATTTGCGTCCTCAGGCATGGCTCAGCAAATGTGCGGAGCCAGAGAATCAACCTGTGCAGAAGCTTTCCCGCGAACACCTGCGCTTTCACAACCCTCGGCCTCGTCTCCTCCAATATGGCATTCCCATCACCGCCGACGTCCTCATTGCGTACGCGGACCAAAAACACCTCTGGCCGAAGGGGAAAATTGATAGGATCAATGGGCAATTCTTCGCATTTGAAAAATGTGTCAATTATCTGAGTGATTTGGTCGATTGGACCCTCGAGTTACGTTCGGTATACTCCGTCGAGCACGAGATGGTGCTCGCGTTGTATACGAATTACGAGTTGCAACAGATGGCCCAAGCGGATGAAGATGATGTCCTCAACATTATTCGCAAAGAGCTCGGCATGTCTGGCACCCCGATGTGGTATTACGATATTATTAACTACGACGACGACTACCTTCGTCTTCATGGTCCTCCGAAGATCCCCGAGGGGACGGATACTAACGCGAGTGGCAAAGGTGTGTTCAAGGGTGTGTTATTCGGTTTAGTCCCGGTTTCCTTTCTCACGCAGGCACGGTAGAGCTGGCACCCCCTGGCAGCGATTCTCCCGCTTCATCGGAGGAACAGGAACAGCAATGAGGGACTCAGGTCTCGGAGAGGATCCGTTTATGCATGTGGCCTGGGTATCCAATATTGTCGTCGCAAATCACTTCGCGCTGTCGTTCACACCAGTGGTCCAACTTTGTTTTTCTCTGCTAACGGAAATGGTCTCAAATCATGAGCATCTTTCCCCGCAGCAATGCATCGATGTCCCGCTTCAACCTAACAAGTGTAATAAGCCATTGTAGGAACCAACGAGCCAGACCCGACCCGTAATTTTGACGTGCAACGAGGACTATTCAATGGCAAAACAGACGCAAACCTCACCTAACGCGCACCTATGTAACTTGAGAGGCGGCCCAGCGGCGGTTTATGCCAAGTTCAGTGCTCACACCTGTCCTCAGTGCTGTGATGGCCTCAGTTTGGAGCTCTCAGTGCTCACTGCTGATATAGGTACTAGTAGATAAATCAGATAGCATTGTCGCACAAGATACAGCGATGCGTTGTCATACAAAATCTACATTGAACCACACATCACAGCCGCTGCCGTCACTGACCCCATTCATGCAGAGGGAGGGCGTACACCGGGATCCTGAGCTGCTGTTCATCAACGATCCCGGGCGGAACCCTGTTCCTGCCCCCGTGTCAGATCTGTGAGCGCGATGGACGGACTCTAATAGAGAAACGCACGGTCACTGCGACAACCTAGTGTTCTTGCATATCTACGTCCAACAGTTCACACATACCATATACTCAAAATTCCTAGAGGTGATGTGGCAGCGTGTGGATATTTACGGATGCATCCCTTCGACCTCGGGGTGTAGCCGCACAGCTCGGTGGGGGAGACGGTTCAATGGTACGTACGAAACCGCTCGGGTGTTCATGATCATCTTGCATCGGCGCAGCGCTGGGTGCGCCGCTCGCGTTGTCAGCTGGCTAAATGATGATGTGAGCACACGAGAGAGGTCAAGGACGGTGTCGCGAAATTATACATGTCGTTTAGTAGCGGTTGAAGGGACCACTGATGGCCGGGGAGGTGCATTCTTGTATCTGTTAACGAAGTCACGCAGAGGCGATGCCGGCTTGATGGGGCCCACGTCTCTGGACGAGGAAAGTCGCCGCACGTCGTGGTGCGGGAGGGTATGGAATCACCACGCTCGTCTCCATTCGAAGTGCAAGGGTCATAGACCAGGTGCTTCCACTAGTGCATGTACTGGCACCGACTGCAGATCAAATTGGTAACAACATTTCTGACTCTAGAACGACGGCAGAGTGGAGTTGCGGGTTGTACGATGTGTCATGTAGCTCGGCATATACTGCGAGTAGGCGACTGTTGGCTTCGGGTTCGAAATTTAGGCCTCAGCATGGCAAATCTTGGTAAAACAGATGACACCACCTTTGACCCGGGAAAACGCTTGCAAATCCGATTGTCTACTATGACGAGCCGGCCGCGTCGTGGCTGATGGTGACCTGAGACTTGAGGATAGAGGTTATCATCGGACAGGAGAGACCAAGTGGCGGGCTGGCTCCACCGGCGCGCATGGCGCTCCGGTAGTGCGGATGTCATGACGAGTCCGGTAAGTACAATGGAGGACGCGCCGGGCATATGGAGCGTGGGGTGTTGATGCATGCCTAAGCGGGGCAGTAGAATAGCAGCGGCCTACGTCGAGAGGTGGTTCGAGACTGTCTGCCGCGCGTCAGCGTGAATAACGTGCCGAGGGCAGCAATGCATGGCGTACCCGTGACAATTCCTTGCCCATTCTAACGCTCTATGCTGGAGCTCGTCCAACAGGTGAAGCAGGCCACGCACAGAGATGAGGCAGAGGTCGGAGCTGAAATAAACTTTGCATGTCAGTCCGGTTGCGGTGACTGTCGAGGCGGGGAGTGCGTGCTGCATATGCTGCGGCTCTCAACCACACGCGCACGGGTCCGAGTCAAAGAGGTTGTGATAAGAAGAGCGCTCGAGTGGTGTAAGCGAGTCGCTCGCAAACTTGGAAGAGCTCGGTGGGGCGGGCACGAATGGATGGTTCTTCGCCGGCCTGAGGCCACTGCGAGTCGGACGTCGCAGCAGTTTGTTGTGAGGAGCCTGGGAGCGCTGGCCCCTATGATGACTCTGTGCCGCCGGCCGAGCTTGAAGCACCACTGCCACTCATGAGTCGACAGATGTATGAAATAGTTTGTTGACGCAAAGACAAGGACCCTAGCAGAGAGAGAGAAATGTTGAAATACAAAAACTGGACGCAGCGACGACTCTGAGGGACCTGGCACCTGGCAGGGAGAGAGAAACAACGTTGCAATAGGTTGCAATGCAATTGCAACGTCTGTGCCGCGGCGGCCCGGCCAGAATAACCGCAGCCTGTCCATTGCCGTCTGACTCCGTCACGAAAAATCCGGTGTCCATATGCCTCTACCTCTCGAGCCAAGGCGCATGCCACTGATAAATCCTCCCATGAGGGGGTAAGTCTATCCATCTCGTGTGCCAAAGTGACTTTAGGAGCTGAGCCTCATCCACAGGGCCATATTGCTCCCCGGTGATACCCAACTTGAAGTCGGACTCCCCTCGGCCTACTCTCTGGCAACAAGATCCCCTATCCGCTCACCTATTGCGCGAGCCGAGGCTCATAATGCTCTCCATCAGGAGACGGAAAACCTCAGGGCTCGCCTGTACTCGATGTGTACCCAGCTCAACGCACTCGTTCCCATCTCACTCCTCCCTCCTGAACTCCTGTCTCATGTCTTTCGTCATCTTCGAGACAGTCATCTTCGAGACAGTGAGGATTTTGTGTACTATGTGCACTTGTATGTGCAGCGTCTCCGCTGGGTCACCGTGACGCATGTATGCCGGCGGTGGCGGCATGTCGCATTGGAGGATGCGTCTCTGTGGAGCAAGATTGAAGGAGTCTGGCTCAACTGGAAATGGTTACCCGAGGTGCTTGCTCGGTCGAAGCAGGTGCCGATCGACATCACCCATAGCAACTGCTCCCAACGGTCCAATGAAATCATCTCCACTGTGTCCCAGCACCTCTCCCGCATTCGTGCATTAACCTTTCAGAGTAAGGAGAACAACCCGCAATTTGATGGGCCACAATTGGATGGGCTTCTTTGCTCAAAAGCTCCATTTCTCGAAGAACTCACTTTGAATGCAGAGTCAGTGTACTCGTTATTTCCGGCATTCGGTGGGTCACTAGCACGCAACAGGCCCAAGTTATTCGATGGACATGCACCGAGGCTGCGAAGGATTCACCTCTACCTCTATCGTGTTCCGTGGATCCATTTTCCAAAGCTCACTCTGACCCACCTTGAAGTCACCGCTTATGTGGACTATCGTTCTCCTGTCGCATCAGGCAGCCTGGATCAACTCATCAAGTTATTGTCCGAGAGTGGCCAGGCTTTGGAGCTACTTAGCCTTGGTGGTTGTCTGCACCCGCCACTCCCCCATATTACTCAGATGCGCACCATTGAATTCCCACGTCTCCATTCCCTGTACCTTGCTGGGTCAAGCTCCTGCATTGCGTACCTGGTTAACGTACTAGAGATGCCCATTATTACTAAACTATACTTGCACTTAGTCGCCGAAGACCCAGCTGAAGTTGCGCAGTGGCCCGCGATTATTCCTATCGCTTTCTCGCGCTTCAGCAGGATTGACTTGACGTTCCGGAGACTTTATCTCGACCTCGGTCATTCATATCACCCACCAACTATACGTGCATCGTCGCACACTTTACTTGTCTCAAGTCAAATGTACAATTCTCCTCTGGCTGACGACATCACTCTGGAGCTGAAGTTCGACGATCGAACGTCTATGAGCCGAAGAGATTGGATTTACAGCCTCACGCAGAAGGTGTGCATGACGCTCCCCATGGCGGACCTCAGCTTCCTGAAAATATATCCCCCTTCCCTCGGTTTCAATCCCAAACAGTGGGTGCACCTCCTGGGGCGATGCGCGCAACTCAGGGCGCTGGAAGTGGGCGAACAGCATGTTGATTTACTCTTTCAAGCGATGATGTCCTCCGAGCCCGCCCGCTTGGACGCGACAAGTCCAGTCAGCTATGCAGCCATGCACGTGATGCGTGGTGACATGGTGAACCAGGCTGGTCCTTCCACATCATCACAAGGAGGCCACGACACTGCTCGTGTGGAAGAACCACGATTCCTCCTCCCTCAGTTGACGTCCCTCCACTTCAATGATCTCGATTTCATGGAAATCGTCAGCGATGCAGGTTCTAAACGCTTCATTGATCTAGCCACTGATCTGATCGTGCTTCGGGAGAGCTGGGGAGCTCCGATCAAGGAGCTCGAGATTTCTTGCTGCTCAATCCCCCTCGACTGTGTAGAAGGGCTCAGAAAGCTCGTTACCACCCTGGACTGGGATGGGGCCGAGAACGGTCCATCGGAAGACGAAGAGGATCAGGATGAGGCGAACAATGACACTTATTACATTAGTGACTAGGGCACCATGATCTTACCATTGATAGTTCACGCAATTTCATGATACAGTGAATGTATATATCTTTCTCGCTAGCACGAGTCTTAATGATAAATGATTGTAGGGGTGATCAGGCCTCATGTTCGCAAAACCGCACGTTGATACGTTATCACGCGACGCGTACGACGACGTCTAAGACCAGGATGCATCATATAGATTTACGAATCACAACAACCATGATTGCGGGAATGGGAAGTAGATGTGCCAACGAGGAATAGATAGTCTAGCTATATACATTTTCAGGGATATAATGGAGAAGATCGTGGTGCCGAGTAACCTCATAGCCATGGAAGCTAAGCCTCCGAGGAACGTGAAGATCGTGATGCCAGGGACCAAACGTCCATGATGCGGAACTCTCGTAATACTCGTGCTCTGCTGCCAGACACCTGGCCGTACTGGGTGGGTGTGCCACCTCCGAGCAGGCCCGCAACTCTCTGGAAGTCAAACAACAGTATAGGGAACGGCTTCGAACGAAGGACGATGCGTCCCTTTTGTGCCATAGCGAGAAGCAAACAGAGGACGTATTGGCCATTTGCCAGCTTCTCGACAATCTCGGCTCTCCGGACCAGCGGGTTGCTCTGGAAGACCTCGTTGTGGAGTTGCGCGATGGGGGTGCCGTCTTGACAGGCGCCGACGTAGGCGATGCCGAGGAGCCTGCCCTCGTCGATCATTGCGGCTGTCTGAATGCTCGACCTTGCTCGCCATCCGTTTTCCGAACGCACTAGAGCGTGGTAGTGAAGTGAGCCTCCGAACGAGGCGTCCTCCGAGAGCACCAGGACCCAGAACAAGGGCTGGTCATGTGTTTCGTAGAATGCGACCCCAAAATGGACAGTGAGGCTGTTGGTTTGGGTAGATGGTGCACTAGGCATGATTATCGGTGTTTAGTTGGTGTCCGGTGGTGGAGAACGCAGGTGAGAGGCGAGCGGTGACTAGACCTGAAGTTTCCAGCCCTTTAAGTACCTTAGGGCGTTGGCGTGGTTGGCGCACACTAAGGTGGCGGGCACAGTTCACAACTGCAGGTGTGTCGCTGAAAGTGATTGACACAAACGTGGCAGCTTCTGTGTCGCCTCGAGTTCAATGTGGTGCCGTGGCCCGCTCCAATTGAAACTAAAGCCAGCCGGGTTCCGAGGGTACATCCTCGGCAGCACAGACACAAAGCGCTTTCTGAATGAGAAGTGGACCAACAGTGTTCAGGTGTCGTGGACAAAGACCGGATTTCGAGCGCTCCGAATGTGTGGGCTTGATTGAAAGTGGGTACAAGTTCAAGATGGGGATGAGTGTCCTGCCGCGGGTCGGAGTCGGGGAAATCTTTACATAACGCCAGTTGAATCACGCGACTTCGCGTTTCTGGCGTCAGAGAAAATGGCCCTCGCGGCTCGCCGTTCGAACCACTTCGTCGAACTCAGGTCCACATTTTGTTCATTTTTGAAGGGCCCATTGGTTGATAGTAGTATCGATACAATTAAACAGTCAACAATAAAAGAGTGTGTGGTGTGCTATTACACGGCATCTAATGCAGTTCGGAAAGGATCCAGCCCCTCGATAAATAAGAACTGGCAGCGAGGGATAAGTCGGCGATCATGTCCTGAGTGCGATGTAACTAACCTGGGTTATTTAAAACCTAGGCACTCTCACAGAGCAATCACCAAGGGTGGAATCCGCGGTGTAATCGCGGTCCTCAGCCTGCAGGATTTCGCCGCGGAGGCAAGACGAGCTTGAGCGTCCGCGAAGAAATGGGCCGACAACAGCTTCGCGATCGGCAAATCGACAACGTTCCAGCCGTAAAGGCGCCTCAGCGTGAGCAGGACAAAGGCCTCCCCCTTGTCGTAAAGGGCATCCGAGAAGCAAGCGCCGAGGTCAAGCGTTGAGTTGTGCTCGTCAACCTTCAAGCGTAGCTCGTGGGCGTGCATTGGTGCGGTCGCAACGTGAACGATACCGACAAGGGACGTGGGTTGGTCGTGCAGATTTGATGGGACCGCGTCCGTCCAAGAGTAGTCCCATCCATTGGGACCAATAGTTGCTGAGGCGCAAAGGGCACGACCTTCGAAGCGTTGGTGGTCCGAGATGATGAGCGCAGCCGGTGACCATTTCTGACGCCGGTTGTGATAGATCGCGACGCCAATGTGGCATGCAGACCACGGGCGGACAGGGGAAGATTCGGCGTTCATGATGGTGCTACCTGGCGAGACGAGGGGTCTTGGTCTAGAGATGGCGAGAGGGCGAGGAGAGATTGGAAGAAGGTAGAGCTGGGGAACTTGCGCCATTATATGCTCCTCCCCAACGGGGGTTGCCGGTGCCAGGAGTGTGGACATGCCACAAGTAGATCCAGGACGCTTGGTGATAGTGCCTTCACGACACAAGAGGGCCAAGGCACTGATCTCAGCCACCCACGCTTGAGGAATCGGTGGTTGCGTGAGCCGAATGAAAATATTCTCGCAAGTATACTGAACACACCTCTACCGGAAAGGCTTCCTTGTGACTATGGGGCTCGGTGATAGCATATCCGGAGGTCTGTCTCAGTGTGTACCAAATGGTGTCAGTCTCCAACCAGAGGCCAATCCATGGATCATATCACGTTGAGACAGGTTGAAGTAGCCGTAAGGCACACAAATCTGAGTACATCGTGGTAGGGCGTCGTGTATCGCCGTCCGCGGAAGGTGGAAGCGAGCCTCAAGGTGGAAAAAGAATAATGGAACCTTTGAGTTGTGGCCGGCGTCGCGCAGGACTGGGCCGCACAAGCAAGTTCCAAACAAGGCCATACACTGACCAAACTCGTCAAAGCAGTAATTACGAAATACGTTCATGTCATCACGGTCTACTCAGAGCCACACCAACGAGTCGGTGGACAGTAACTCACAGCTAGACGTACAGGGTACGCTTCACAGAGGCTATATTTAATTCGAACAGACTATCATGTTTGTATCTATGCACATCCACTGGCGCATTAAAGGGTATCATCGCAAGCGGAGAAGAGGGCGACGTCTGTGGGAGCACTGCGGTCCAATCTGGATAGGACGATGAGCTACCGGGAAGATTATGCGCGGTAGGAAGAGTGCTTACGAGGACCTATAGATACATCGCATGGTCGTACGACGTTTTGGAGTTCTCCAAGTCGACGATAGGATAGTTCCCGTTGGCAGTTGTGCGCGACATTTGCTGGAGCTGGGTGAGGCGGCTGCGGACGGCCTGAACCAAGATCGAGGCATCCGAATGAGAGATGACGATCCCGTTTACGTCCTTGAGGGCCAGAAGGGCGGAGATGATGAATTTCTCCGTGCCCACAATAGCGCCGTCAGAGGGGTGCACACGGTACTGAGCAACCTCGGATGAGGAGCTGGTCTTCGAAATTAAGGTCTGGATGTGGTTCAAGGGCAAAGCGGTCCTCCCGACGCGGATGATACCCTGGAGAAGCCCCATAGTGTTTGCGGCGGTCAAGGAGCCGCCGCAATTTTCCCAGCGGATGCCGCGGCCATTGACAGTCTCGGAGAGGCTGCCGCACCAGACGTCACGTCGGAAGATGACGTTGGGAGAGAGGACGATCGACCACTGGGGAGGAAGGTTGGGGACGGCGAACGCGGCAAGGCCGATGTGTCTGTCGGAAGCGGCGAGAGACATGATGAAAATATCGGGGAGCGACGAGTAGTCAGACGCGAGTGTTAGTTCCGAGACGGTACTCAACATTGGTGTCCCCACAAACTGCCTTTTATCCACCCAGAAGGAAGTGCTCTGTGGCCAGTGATATTCTCGGGGGTAGCGCGATATCAATATTGAAAGGACAATGCTGAACAATGCGCGCTGAAGAGCCACAAACATCCGGGACACATCCACAAGATTCGACGGCATGAAAGGCCACACCCACTCTACGAAGCGCGAGCTGAAAGGAAAACAACAGCCCCGCGTGTTGCATGACCATCCAGAAGGACCGGCCTTTGGAAATCGAGTTGTGCCAGCATCAAAGGCAAAGGCAGAGCGCTACAGCATGAAAGAGCGAGGAGACGAATTGGAGGACGGACACGAGGCGAAGGAGCGTGGTTGCCAAAAAACTGAGGAAAAAGCGCCGTGGTTCGCCACAGAGGGAACGCTGGGAATCGAAGACGTCGGCTCGGTGATCGGCACGAACCGGCCGAAGGCCCGGACCCCTCCTTGGAGTGCAATGTTTCCCCAACTGCACACCACGCTGAAACAGGCTGAAACAAAGCGAGGAAATTTACCAGGAACGCTCCCCGAATCGTAGGCCGCGTGATGGAATGAAAGGCGGATGTATTCAGTGAATCCTGCAAGTTGGAACAAAGCGGTAGGTATACTACGATAGCTACAGAAACTACAACATGTGATACAACGATCATCTTCCCCTTGACAGCGTCGTCCTAACGGCTTTGAATACTTTTGATAGTAGATCGGTATGCTTTCCGCCCATAGATCCATGGAGATGTGAATGATACATTTTTGTTCGACTTCGTCTAACCAAGTACGCTCACGAGCAGCGCCATACGAATCTAGAAGGAGGAACGTGGTCAACGCGCGGACAAGGAGCTGGGTCATCAAAGGAACTCACGTAGAGCCCATACCGCATTTGGCGGAAATACACCGCGCGGCGCGAGTCAAAGTCGACCTCGGGATCAATTTCTGGAGGGCGCAGTCCAGTCAGCGACGGAGACACGAGGCGACGTATGCTGCCACTTACCATTGACTCGCGGGAGGGGATGCATGACGATCATCTCCTCCTTCGCACGCGAAAGGACGGCATGGTCAACGCGGTACGCGTCCTTCACACGCTCCCACTCCGCCTCGTCCGCAAAGCGCTCCTTCTGCACGCGCGTGACGTAAAGCACGTCCGTCTCGCCGAGCACCTCCTCCAGGCTCTCGCACTGGTGCACGTGCACGCCGGCCTTGCGCGCCGCAGAGACAACGCTCGCGGGCATCGCGAGCGACGCAGGCGAGACAAAGTTGAGCCGCACAGAGTACAGGCAGAGTAGCGTGACGAGCGAGTGCACCGTGCGCCCGTTCTTGAGGTCGCCGAGCAGCGTGATCGCGCGCCCGTTGACCGTGCCGAGCTCGGAGCGGATCGTGTACACGTCGAGCAGCGCCTGTGTCGGGTGCTCGCCGATGCCGTCGCCCGCGTTCAGGATCGGTACGGGTGAGTGCTTGGCCGCGAGCTGCGCGCTGCCCACGTCCGGGTGGCGCAGCACGACCGCGTCGCCATAGCACGCGAGCGTGCGGATCGTGTCCTGCAGCGTCTCGCCCTTCTGCACGCTACTGCGGTCCGCCGTGACCGAGACGACGTCGCCGCCGCAGCGCTTCATCGCCGCCTCAAAGGAGGCGCTCGTCCGCGTTGAAGGCTCGTAAAAGAGCGTGCAGAGGATCTTCCCGCGGAGGATGTCCAGCGTGCCAGAGCGCTCCACTTGCAGGCGCATCTCGTGTGCGAGCGAGAAGAGATCGTAAATGTCGCGCTGGGTGAACTGCTTGACAGAGAGGATGTGACGGCGATGGAAGGCTGGGTGCGGGACGAGGTGGGCGAATGCGTGCTGCGAGCGCGCCGGGCCATGGAGGACAGTACCGGCACCGGCCGAGTCCACCGGCTTGGCAGCCGTGGATGACGCAGAGGACTGCGCAGGTGCAGGCGCAGGCGCGGGCACGACCTGCGCGGGCTTCTCCGTCGTGTGACTGACTGTTGCGGCGGAGACATCCTTGCCAGTTGCAGGGCTGACAAACGCGCCGTCCAGGAAGACTGTCTGGCCATGGAGGATGACGCGGTGCACTGCACCCTTGACCGGCTTCCCGGAGAGAGGCGACCAGTAGTCGCCACGCTGGGGAAAGACGGACGAGCGGCCGATGACCACTTCGACCTGGGTATGCGTCTGCTCTGGAAGCCCGAAGATGCGGGTGGGATTGTCGTGGAAGCGCTCTTGGATATCCCTCATCGTGAGGCGCCCGTCGGTAACTGCCGTAAGCAGGAGCGGCAGCGACTCCTCGACGCCGGACCACGGCGAACCCTTGAGGCCTTGCTCGATACTGATGTAGAAGGGCGGCCCATTGACAGTGAAGGCATCGATGGCGTCCAGGTTCTGCCACATGAACGCCTGGTCGTCCTGCGTCGGGAGCGCCTTGACGCCCGGGCCGAACTGCTCCTTGGTGAAGAAAAGGCTGTAGACGCTCACGTCGCAGGTGACCTTGAGCTGCTTCGCCTTGCCCAGCTTGATGAGCATCAGGTCCTCCTTGTTCTGCACGTCCGTGATGTGCAGGCTGCGGCCGTGCAGCGACGCGACGAGCAGCACGGACGCGAGGTCCGAGCCCTTCGCGTCCGTGACGATCGGCTTGTCCACGGGCCAGGACGCGAAGTGCGCCGCGACGACGGAGACCTGCGTCGCGACATTGTCTACAAGGAAGGGTACGAAGAGCGACTTGACGTCCGCCTGCAGGTCCTCGTCGAGCGTCTTGACGTTCGTCGACGACGCGCTGACGCTCAGCGCGTAGTTGCCGTGCGCGGCGTCGGCGATGTTCGCGCGCGCCTGGTCGAGCGTCTCGCGGTCGACGATCTTGTTGCCATAGCCGAGCGGGATGATAAGCGAGGTCGTGAAGCCCGCGCTGACGGCGGCCTTGGACGCCTGTACGATGTCGTCGCTCCCGGGCACGGCGAGGTTCGGAACGAAGGCGGCGATGTTGACCAAGCCTGGAAAGACGTGCGTGACGTGCGATGTCTTGAAGTCGACCGTCGACACGTTCAGCGGCAGCTTGCGGACTAGCGCCTCCACGAGGATCTTTGCGACCTTGACGTTCGTGATGAGCGGCACGGCAAAGTCGACGGCCATGCGGCGGGTGCGGTAGCCCTTGCTGGCGTAGCTCGCAGGCCGGCGGTAGCGGTTCTTGGACGGCAGGTTGATGTACATGTCGATGAGGTTGTTCGCCAAGTGCTGCGTCAGCGAGTACTCTGACTTGAGCTCGCCACCATCGTCTCCAAGCGTCTCAAGGTACTGCAGATGGAAGAGTAAGTGCCAATCCCTATGGCTACAGACCACTTGGACCGACCTTGCAGGACACGCCGTGCTCGCTGAGGAAGTCGGCAGTTCCAGACGTGGCAAAGATGTTGTAGCCAACCGCCTGCAGCTTCTGCACGGACGGCAGGAGCTCGACCTTCTCCTTGAACCCGCCAATCGAGAACAGGATGTTCTTCTTCGGCGGTTCGATGCCCGTGGAGATGAGCGCCTTGAGGTACGCCTCGTACTTGTCCCTCCCGAAGCACGCGACCTCGCCCGTCGACGCCATCTCGACGCCGAGCACGGGGTCCGCACCCGACAGCCGGCTGAAGCTGAACTGCGGCACCTTGACGCCGACGTAGTCCGCGGGCATCCCCGTGTCGGGGTACGGCTCGACGGGTAGGCCGAGCATGACCTTGGTCGCCATCTCGATCGCGTCGACGCCGGTGACCTTGGACACGAACGGAAACGAGCGCGCGGCGCGCAGGTTGCACTCGATCACCTTGATCTCGTTGTTCTTCGCGATGAACTGGATGTTGAACGGGCCCGTCACGTTGAGCGCGTTGCCGATCTTCGCCGTCGCCTCCTCGATCTGGCGCACCGTCTGCGGGTCGAGGTCCTGCGGCGGGTGGATGAGCGTCGCGTCGCCCGAGTGCACGCCCGCGTTCTCGACGTGCTCCGAGATGTAGTGCATGACCATCTTGCCGTCCTTCGCGACCGCGTCCATCTCGATCTCCTTGGCCTGCTCGATGTACTTGGTGATCACGACCGGATGGTCGCGCGACACGTCCGCGGCCTGCTGGAGGTAGTTCGACAGGTCGCCCGCGGTCGACACGACGTTCATCGCCGCGCCCGAGAGCACGTACGATGGGCGCACGAGCACGGGGTAGCCGACCGTCTTGCAGAACGCATCGGCCTCTTCGAACGACGTGAGCTCCTTCCACAGCGGCTGGTCGACGCCGATGGCATCGAGCAGGCGCGAGAACTTGTACCGGTTCTCCGCCGTGTCGATCATCTCGGGCGACGTGCCGTAGATCTTGACGTTCTGCCTGTACAGCGGCAGCGCGATGTTGTTCGGCGTCTGCCCGCCCATCGAGATGATGACGCCGCGCGCGCGCTCCGTGTCGTAGATGTCGAGGATCGTTTCGAGCGAAATGTTCTCAAAGTACAGCCGGTCCGCCTCGTCGTAGTCCGTGCTGACCGTCTCGGGGTTGTAGTTCACCATCACGGTCGGCAGGCCCTGGTCGCGCAGCGTGCGGATGGCGCGCACCGCACACCAGTCGAACTCGACCGACGAGCCGATGCGGTACACGCCCGAGCCGAGCACCATCACGCCGCGGTCTTGGAAGTCGACGTCGTGCTCAACTGCGTTGTACGTCGTGTACAAGTAGTTCGTGAACGCTGGGAACTCGGCCGCGACCGTGTCGATCTGCTTGACGAACGGGAAGATGGCGTGCTCCTCGCGCAGGCGGCGCACCGCGAGCTCACTGGTGCCCATGCAGATGGCCAGCTGGCGGTCCGAAAAGCCGAGCTGCTTGCTCTGACGGAGCTGCTCGAGGCTGATGCTCGAGATACTCAGCGACCTGCACAGCGCATGGTATAAGCGACATTCCGCAACAGCAGAAACAAAGCGAGGTACGTACGAGAGGCGCTGCTCCATGTTGAAGATGTGCTGCAGCTTCGTAAGGAACCACTTGTCGATGTTCGTCATCTGCCAGATCTTGTCGATCGAGTAGCCGCGGTGGAACGCCGTCGAGATCGCAAAGAGGCGCTTGTCGGTCGGGTTGACGAGCTCCTCGTCGATGTCCTCCACAAAGTCGTTCTGCGCGCGCCACAGAGTCAGCCACACACGCCCATAAGCGCCCGCCCTGCATGACGCACCTTGGCAAACCCAGAGAACTGATCGTCGATCGCGCGGATCGCCTTCTGTATCGTCTCCTCGAACGTGCGCCCGATGCTCATCACCTCGCCGACGCTCTTCATGCTGCTGCTCAGCAGGCGCGACACGCGGCTGAACTTCTTGAGGTCCCATCGCGGGATCTTGACCACGACATAGTCGAGGCTCGGCTCGAAGCACGCCGAAGTGACCTTGGTCACCGAGTTCTTGATCTCGTTCAGCGGGATGCCGAGCCCGAGCTTCGCCGCGATGAATGCGAGCGGGTAGCCCGTCGCCTTGGACGCGAGCGCGGAGGAGCGCGACAGCCGCGCGTTCACCTATAACCCACTGCGTCACGGAGAAAGCGTGGGAAGAGCAGGAGGCGCGGCGCACCTCGATAATGCAGTACTCGCGCGACGTCGGGTTGAGCGCGTACTGGATGTTGCACTCGCCGACGACGCCGAGGTGACGGATGACGTTGATGGCAGTCGTCCGGAGCATATTGTAGTCCACGTCCGAGAGCGTCTGCGACGGCGCGACGACGATCGAGTCGCCCGTATGGATGCCCAGCGGGTCAAAGTTCTGCGCCGCGTCAGCACCGCACGCGCGAAGCAAGGACAGCGCGCGGGCGCACCTCCATGTTGCACACGGTGATGCAGTTGTCGCGGCAGTCGCGCACGACCTCGTACTCGATCTCCTTCCAGCCCTTCATGCTCTTCTCCACGAGCACCTGCGGGCTCGTCGCGAACGCCTTGGCGCACAGCGCCTTGAGCTGTGCCTCGTTCTGCGCAAAGCCGGACCCGAGCCCGCCGAGCGCGTACGCGGCGCGCACAATGACGGGGTACCCGATCTCGCCCGCGGCGAGCACGGCCTCGTCCGGTGTCGTCGCGGTCGCGCTCTGCGCGCAGCGCTCGCCGATCTCCTCCATCGCGGCCGCGAAGAGCTGCCGGTCCTCCGTCGCGATGATCGTCTCGATCGGCGTGCCGAGCACGCGCACGCCGAGCGCCGCGAACTCGTCCTTGAGCTTGATGCCCACGTTGAGCGCCGTCTGCCCGCCAAAGGTGACGTAGATCCCGTCCGGCTGCTCGTACAGGATGATCTTGCGCACAAACTCGGGCGTCACGGGGAGGAAGTAGACTTTGTCCGCGAGGCCCTTGGACGTCGCGATCGTCGCGATGTTCGGGTTGACCATGATCGTGTAGATGCCCTCTTCCTTGAGCGCCTTTATCGCCTGCGAGCCCGAGTAGTCGAACTCGCCCGCCTGGCCGATCGACAGCCCGCCCGAGCCGAGGATGAGCACCTTCTGCACCGTCGCGCGCGGCGTGCGTGCGTCATTGTCCGCTTTTCTCCCGCCGGGCAGTGAGATGGGCACGAGCGCGCCTGTTGTGGCGCAGTCGGCGATGTTCTGCACGAACACGTCGAAGAGGAACTCGGTGTCACGCGGGCCGGGCGTCGACTCGGGGTGGAACTGCACCGAGAAGAACGGCTTGTCCGCGCAGTAGATGCCTTCGTTGCTCCCGTCGTTCGCGTTCTTGAACAGCTCGTTCCACCCCGCGGGCAGCGTCGCCGTGTCGACCTGGAAACCGTGGTTCTGCGAAGTGATGTAGCACCGCCCGCTGAGCGCGTCCGTGCACGGGATGTTGTGCCCGCGGTTGCCGTACTTCATCTTGCTCGTGCGCGCGCCCGCCGCGAGCGCGAGCAGCTGGTGGCCGAGACAAATGCCGAAGATCGGCCGGTCGCCCTTCTGCAGCGCGCGCGCGACGCGGTCGATAGTCGTCTGCACCGTCGTCGGGTCGCCCGGCCCGTTGGAGAGGAAGAGCCCGTCGTACGGCTCCTCGGACGGCGCGTTGAAGTCGTAGTCCCACGGGACGACCTTGAGCTCGACGCCGCGCGCCGTGAAGCAGCGCACCTGGTTGTACTTCATGCCGACATCGACAGCGAGCACGCGCAGCGGACGGCCGGACGGGTGCAGACGTGGGGTGCCCGTCGGCGCGTGCACGCGCGGTGCCTTGATGGACACGGCCGCGACGAGGTTGTCCTGATTCGGGTCGTGCCAAGGGATGTCGATGTAGTCTTCGCGCCAGGCGGGCGTATGCGTGCCCGAGCTGGGCGGCGAGGGCGCACGGGACGCGGGCTGCGACGCGGGCGTGAGATCGCGCGTGCGGCCGGCAGGCGCCTCGGGCTTGCGTGCGAGGAGGCGCGCGAGCATGGAGCCCTTGGCGCGGATGCGCTTGGTGAGCGCGCGTGTGTCGATGCCGTAGAGCGCGGGTACATCGTTTTCCTTGAGCCATGCGCCGAGCGAGGAGCGCGCGAGGAAGTGAGAGAAATCCTCCGAGTAGTAGCCGACGATGAGACCAGCGACGTGGATGCGCGACGACTCGAAGTGCTCGGGCAGCGCGTCGAGCAGAGCGTCGGGGCGGGTGGGCACGCCGTAGTTGCCCACCAGCGGGTAGGTGAGGATGAGGATCTGGCCCTCGTACGACGGGTCCGTCAATGACTCTGTGTACCCAACCATGCCTGCACGAGAGATACATTGTTTCAGCGCGCTGCCAGGCAGAGGCAGCGAATATATGCGCACCGGTTTGGAATACACATTCGCCGGCAATGGATTTGTCTTGGGCGCCAAAGCTAATGCCGCGGAAGGCGGTGCCGTCGACGAGCTCGAGGACGGCGTCTGGTACATTTTTCGTCTCGCCTGCCTGGAGCTGGGGGGCGGTGACTGGGGGCGCAGGGAGGCCATTGGGCGCGTAACTCGCCGAGCGGGAGATGGTAGGGCGGGCGTTTTGGGTCGAAGCTGAAGGAGCAAGGCCGGCCATGGGTGTGATGGGATTGCAATTGCAACGCAACGCCTGGATTTCGTACACTAAGGCAGACCTGATTTTCTGTTCTTCCTCTTCACCCGGACTTGCGCAGCGAGTTCGAGTGAAGAGGAGAAAGAGAAGAACCAGCGCGGCACCGCTGTTTTTAAACGAATTGAGCGGGTACTTTTCTCTGTTTGCCTCTGTTTGATCGACATTCGCCATCTTATCTCCAGATCTGTGCTCCGCTCCCAAGCACAGCTTCCCCTCGCTCCAGTCCAAACATTGGCATTGCGCTATGGTAGGAGACGCGCATAGACATGTCCCAGTCGATATATACACGTAGTTTGTATGTCGGCGTCCGGTCGTGAGTCGTCATGAGTAGCAGTTAATATAGAATCCGGCCTCCGGGAACTAGGCAGGGCGTGTTCGATTCCGTCCCGGAGGCCTCGCTCAAACAGCAGCCCGAGGCGGTCGTCTAGACCCCGCGCGCGCTTCCAGTCAGCGCTTCCAGAACCAGACGATGCACACGCAGAGCCCACGCACCCGCAGCAGAGACAGTCGCAGATGCAGTCAAAGATGCCCGTTATGCATCCGGTGATGGCTGTAGGGCGTTCCATCAGAACGGGCAAGGGGAGCGAGACGTGAGCGAAGGCGCACCCGCAATAATACACTCGAGGCAGTCCGCGATACAGGCAATGATGCCGATGACGCAGTCGCCGATACAGGCGAAGATGCCCGCGATGCAGGAGACGATGCAGCCCATCGCGCGATTCGGGAGTGAGGAATGCCCGTGTCTGGCTGGCTCGCCCCGCGCATTTATATCGTGGGGCAACTTAGGTGACGTCGAGGGCGGCGCGGGGCGAACGCCGGAGCGAGCACAGGCGAGGCAGCGCACACGTTCGCTCGTCATGCCCCCGCGCTAGGGTTCCCCCGGCCACCCACATCACCTGACCGCGCCCATCTCTGCTTTCCACCGACAACTGATCACTCGGCGACCAGCGACAATGCCTCCGCGCCGGATCAGGCCGCATCGCTCTGCTCGACGGGGGCGAGGACGGCGGTGGAGACGTGCGCATGGCCCCCGCGCCGGATCCCATAGGCACAGCTTCCGCTTGCTCCAGTCCAAACACTGGCATCGCGCAATAGTATGAGAAGCGCATGTAGACAATGGACATGTCCGAGTCGATATATACACGTAGCGCGTATGTCGCCTCGTATCGTGAGTCACCGCGAGTAGCAGGCAATATAGAATTTGGCCTCCGAGAGCTGGGCAGCGCGGTGTCAAGTCCGTCCCGGAGGTCCCGCTCAGATACTGGCAGCCAGAGGCGGCCCTCTAGACCCCGTGCGCCTCCAGTCAGCACTTCCAGACGACACACCCGCAGAGCCCACGCACCCGCAGCAGAGACAATCCCAGATACTGCCAAAGATGCCCGCTAAGCACAAACCGATCGCTGCGGCTCGTTCCATCAGAAGGAGCGGGGAGAGCGAGGCGTGATCGAAGGCGCACCTACGAAAATACACCCGAGGCAGTCCGTGATACAGTTAAAGATGTTGAAGATGCAGCGGCCGATGCAGAGGGGGATGCCCACGATGCAGGAGACGATACAGCCCATCGTGCGACTCGGGAGCGAGGAACGCCCGTGTCTGGCTGGTTCTCCCCCTACATCTTATATCGCGGGGCAGCTCAGGTGATAGTCGAGGGCGGCGGGCGGGGCGAACGGAACGAGCACGGAACGAGCACGAGCGAGGTCGCGCAGCGCTGAGGCGGCGAAGAGGCGGCGCACCCCCGCTCGGCGCTCTATGTTCATGTAAGGCCACCTGCATCACCTGACCGCGCCCATCTCTTCACCGACCACTAATCACCCGGCGACCAGCGACGATGCCTCCGCGCCGCGCCGCTCTGCTCGACGAGGACGAGGACGGCGACGGCGACGTGCGCATGCCCCCCGCACCGGGCCCCATCGCGCTCGACTGGGGCGCGCCGCCCGAGACGCTCCTGCAGCAGCTCACGCGCCACTGGCTCGACGAGCGCCACGCGCCGGACATCCTCCCCGGCCGCGCGGACGTTCTCGGCGCGCTGCTCGACCACATCCGCCGCCAGGTGCGTGCGTCCCTGATGCTTGTGCCGATGCGCCGTGTGACTCGCGGCGGTGCGCAGACGGACACGGTGCAGGCGCTGCGCGGAGACCCCGACTCGTCCGAGGCGGAGCACGCACGCATCATGCTCGTTCAGACCGAGGTCGAGCGCGTCAAGTTTATCGTGCGCTCCTATATCCGCACGCGCCTGTACAAGGTGCGCCCTCCCACCTTACCCTGTGCCACTCTCTTGCTCACGAACGGACGGTAGATCGAAAAATTCGCCCGGTATATCGTGGCGACGCCCGAGCTCCAAGAGCGGCTCTCACAGGCAGAGCTCGACCACGCCAGACGGTGCGTGCGCTATCCAGCGCCCGACGTAGTTGCTAACATTGTTGTGCGAACAGATTTGCGCAGCTCACTGAGCATCACTTTCGTGTGTCGGTGCTGCAGGCGCTGCCGCACCACCAGCAGGGCCTCGACGACAACACGCCCTTCACACCCCCGATGAGTACGCCCAACACCTCTCTACTACATCTGCGCCCTGATTGACTACCGCAGTATCGGAGCCCGACAAATCGCGCGCAGTTTTTGTCCACGCGCGGGACGACTGTCCGCCCGTACGGCTGCCCGAGTGCGTATAGATCGCACTTATCGATCGCCCTCAGCTCTGACCGGACCTCTCAGCGGGACGACAATGCAGATGCAGAAAGGCCAGATCGTGCTCACGCCGTACGCAGTCGTCGAGCAGCTCCTCGCGATGGGCAATGTCGAGCTCGTCTGACCCGACCCGCACATCGACCCTTCACCTCCCTCCGCATACACCCCGCACTACCGCACGAAATTTCCAAAAACAAAGCAAAGCGCAGAGTCCACTCGTCATACATCACAAAACAATACGCAGTGCCGGGACTACCACCGCCCACCGGGCCTATCATCTATCCCCGCTCTCGTCGTCTTGGTCCCAGTTCTCTCCCGCCGATTCGGCGGCGGCACCGCGTCCTGCATCGCGTCGTCCTGCTCCGCCGCGCCCGCGCCCGCGCTCGCACCTGCGCCGCGCCGTCCGCCTCGCGCGCCTCGCCCTTCTTCCGCCGTGGGCGGCGCGGCTTTTCGGCGCCGGCGGTGCGGGCACGCCGTCCTCGTCCTCGTCCGCCGGCGGGGCGGAGGCGCCTTCTTGCCGCGGCGCCGCGAGGTCGACGCGCCACCACCCTCGCCGTCGCCCGGCGCGTCGAGCGAGACCGTGCCGCCTGCGGACGGGTCGGGTACGCCCTCGACGAGCTCCTTGAGGAAGTCGAGCATCTCGGTCGTCTCGATCGCGTGTTTCCTTGGCAGCGGCGTCAGTGCACGTGCGCGGACAGGAAGGAAGGGACGGCGCACAGGTGATAGGCCTCGACCTTTTTCGAGCCGCGCGCGGTGGTGACGCGCGACGCCTCGTCGACGACGAGCTGCAGGAACAGCTCGAGCGCCTTCGCTGGGGGCATGCGGGGCAGTCGCATCAGTCGCGGGCGGGGGCACAGGAGCGCGGGGACGCGGCACACGCACAGATGACGATGGGCGTCGCCTGCGCGACCTTGCCGACCTCCTCGTCCTTCTGCATGATCTTCTTGATGCGCGCCTGTGCAGGCAGGCGGGCGGGCTCGTCACGGCGTCACGCGGGGGCGGCGCGGGGGCACGTACGACGGGGAACTTGGTCGTCTTGTTTCTGTTCTTCATTGGGGGGCGGGCGGGGGTTGGGGGGCGTGGGCGGCGGGCGGAAGCGGCAGGCGGGGACACGGAGGGGGGCAGGGAGACGCGGGTGAGCGCGCGGCGACGGCGGATATTTATGCCGCGGCGCTCCTGCGAGATTGTATTAGATCATCACTTATACTGCGTCACTCTTGGGTTAGGGTCTAACCACGTGGCCTTCGGCTGCCGCTGAGCCGAACACCGCCGTCTTCCTCAGCTCTACGTCGTCGTCACCACCGTCGCTCTGCTTGCTAATTGACATCGAGTTGGCGATATGTCCTATTCACTCGCACACCCCGTCAACACTGCGCTCTTGCTCTACATCCTCTACCTCCTCCAGCGCATCTTGCTGCCCTCCACCACTGTCCCGCGCACCCCGCCCTCAGAGTTCAAGGCTGCGTACGCGTGGATGCCCCGCACGCACGCCCCCGCGCTGCTCTTCACGACGTTCACCCCGCGCACGCTCGTGCCGTTTGATGGCCGCGACGGCGGCCGCATCCTCCTCGCCATCGCCGGCACTGTGTTCGACGTCACGGCCGGCAGGGGTTTCTACGGGCCCGGTGAGCGCCGCACGCTCTCTTGCAGTCGCGGCATCAAACTGACTGGCATGCACAGACGGCATGTACGGCAACTTTGCGGGGCGCGATGCGTCGCGCGGGATGGCGAAGCAGTCGTTCGACGTCGGTGCGTACGCGTGCGATTCGGGCCCGGTCTTTCGTGTAGGTGCTGATCGAGGCCACAGAGATGCTGACGCCGATCGATCAGCCCCTCGACAAGCTCGAGGACCTGACGCCCGAGGAGATGTGCGTGTCTCGCTTTGTTCGTGCAGAATGGATGCTGACTGTAGCTGCAGTGAGAACATGAAGGGCTGGATCGAGCACTTCTCCAACAAGTATATTGTCTGCGGGCGCCTCGTAGAGAACGACTCGGTCTGAATAAGGGGATGCGATGCGGCCTGCATGTCGTCGTGCTGCGCTCGTGCTGTACTTTGAAGTGCATTGCTGAATAGATCTATGCATTGTTCTGAGTCGGGTCCGCCGGGTGCAGGCGCATCATGCGGTTCGACGGCGCTTGTCGCCGGACCAGGGCTCCCCGAAATGGCAACAAGGCGGACGGCGCTGCGGCGCTGTGGAAATGGTCAAGAAATGGCTTTCGATCCTTTACGACAACCTGCGGGGCATCCAGCTCGGCTGTTCATACAGCAATGACCTTGTGTTTAGCAGGTTGATATTCCTAGCATGACGCAACGAGCGAACTAGGTTGGAATTTGGGCCCGGATCCCAACTCCTTCAACTACTAGATTGGACATCCTTCGCATGCGGCGCTCCGCAGGACGCGCAGAATGCTGTGACCCTGCCTGTCAAAGAAGTGCGTGGGTATAGGGTTTAGCGCCACGTTTTGCCCAACACGCAGTTCCAACCCAGTGCCTCTTTACTCCTTCTCTTGTCCTCCCTCCACACTGTTTCAACCTCCAGCTGCGACGGCTCAACTCTGAAGAACGAATTGAACATGGCGACTTCGTGGTGCATCTCAGCTATATGTTACGGGTGTAGGTCTTGAGTTGTCCCCCAGGAGCATTCGGGACGACGTGGAACCCCAGGGGAATCCTGAGCAGCCACCGGCGACCAGTGCTCGCCCTACATTGACCGGTAAGTGGCAGTATCCTAGCCTGTCAAATCGCCGAAACTCAAGCGCTCTCCTGAGGTAGTTGTTCGAGCGGATGGCCTGCCTCACCTCCGGACATCGCGCGGGAAGGAGCGAAAATTCTATGTGACGGCGACTGATGGAACGAAGACCGAGAAGACGTTGGCTATCCGGAGCAGGGGGTGGTCGGTGCAGTGGGACGGGGTCCTTTCTGGCTTGTGAGAGACAGCAACTTTCTACATTCGCGTTGATCATAACACATACTCATAGCACTGTCACTTCCTCTTCACGTCTCATTGTGAGCGTCTTTGCGTGCCGAACGTGGCCCCATGCAGACCTCCCCCTTCACGGAGCGGTCGTGATACCCTTGGAATCGCTTCGCGCGATATCTCTCCAGTGTGGGACCCTCTGAGCTATCTTGTTTTTCCTGTCCGCTTACCATCCCGCGCAGCGTTTGACCTTATAGTCCATCCGACTGGGACGACAACTCTCGTACTCTCTATAGACCTTCCTGGAACATCGAGTCAGCGTATGGGACTGCGATTGTCAGCTCTCCCCGGGCCCCTGTTACGTCACCTCAAGACGGCAGAGTTCTTGGTGAAGCAGGCGGATCTGGTGCTCCGCCAGATGTTAGCATGGAGGATCAGGTACATTCTGCGGAGGTGGCTTCAAGCAGTGCCAAGAAGGCGATGGACAACCTCAAGGGCACCAAAGATTCCATAAGTCAGACCATGCAGATTGCAGATAAAGCGCCGGGCGACCTCGAGGAAGTCGTGGGTCTGTACGACACGTGGGCCCCCGCTCTCAACAATGTCAAGCAGGTCGTAGACATAGTGGATAAGATTGCAGAGGTGCTGTCGATCTTTCCATCCCTCGACGCTTGCTGAGCCGGAGACCGCCTATTAGATACATCCTTGGGCGAAGATGGCATGGAGTATCCTCTCGTGCATTCCAAAGGTGGGCCCTCCAACGCGGCATCCGCGACCATATGCTTACTGTCATAACGCGGTAACAGACGTTCATCGCTCAAGTCGAGCGCGATGCCAGCTTCGGGGCCTTGCAGATCGCAATCCGGGATGCGTTCGACCTCGCAAAGCTGGGGTGGGTCTGGAGAAGCTCCAGCCAGCAGCGTGCAGGTCAAGATTCTACAGAGGATGTGCACATCGTGTGCGAATGCGGCGATTTGATCCAGAACTACGCAAAAAGACAGACTTCTGTATGTTCCTCCCATCGCCTAATCGTGGTGTCGCGCTTATTAAATGGCCTGAAGGGTCGCGATTCATAAATAATGTTGGGCGCAATGCTAATGAGGACGTCAGAAAGTATGTTGAGCTCCTCGGGAAACTACAACGGGGCTTTCTGGATCATGCTATCATCACCACCGAGATGGCGGTGCTCAAAATCCCCGATCGGATAGACGCGCTCTCCGGTCAGCTCGAAAAGGTTGCGAGCGGAATTGAGGACATTGGTATGTGATGACAGCAATTTCGACATGTGCTAGGATATTGAACCATCACCTCCCCTAGGTACGATCGTGGATATCAAAGAGATTCCGTATCCAAAGGGGGCAAGCTTCCTCCCTGACAAGAGGTGCATTCAAGGGACTCGTCTTGCCTTCTTGAACTACATCACCGACTGGGTGAACAGCCCCGGACCCTCGCAGGCCCTCATCCTGTTTGGCCAAGCGGGTACAGGCAAGTCGTCATCGCGAACGAGATTGCGTTCCAGTTCCATGAGACAGGCCGTCTCGCCTCTTCATTCGTCTTCTCACGGACCCGGCGATCCAATCACGACGACCAAGGCAGTCACCTTCTTCTCACCGGCCTCGTCCACGACCTTGCGGACCGGTATCCAACGTTCAGAGTTTCCTTGGGCAAGATCGTCGAGAATAACACGTCTCTTCGGAGTCGTCAGGACTATAGTAGCATATTCGACGTCATGCTATTGAAGTCACTCGAGGGCGTACCCTTCATCGGACCCACCTTGATTGTCATCGATGCGTTGGACGAATCTGAAGCCGCATCGGGAGTGGCTGGGCTGCACACGTTCCTCGCCAGTCGCATCTCCAAACTCCCGTCGAATTTCCGCATCCTTATCACTTCGAGGCCAGAGAAGGACATTGTGGACGCCTTCAGCAGAGCAGGTCCCCTGTCAGTAGAGGTTCGACACATGAACGACCGGGTCCTTTCCTCTACAACGGTCACCGATATCGACGCCTACGTTCGCCACCAACTCCGAGCCAGTAATCTTTACGAGTTGTACGGTGCCAGGCTGGCTGAGAAGGCGGAACGATCGTTCCAGTGGGCAGCTGTCGCATGCGACTACATCCAACGCCCTCCGGCCGGCCGTACCACGTCTTGGATCGCCAAACAACTTCTCCACCCTGTGTCCGGCGGCCAGGCAGCTGCAAACCCCCTGGATGAATTATATATAACCGTACTGTCCGCATGCTTCGACGACGACGGTGTCCTCCCCTTATTCAGATCTGTCGCGGGGCAGCTATTCGCTGCATTCGAGCCATTCTCTATCAGCGCTCTCGCTGAAATGCACCAGCATGAAAAGTCCGATGACCGCCTTGACGAAGATTCGATACGGGCAGTTGTCGGTCACCTTGGCTCGTTGCTGAGCAATGTTACCTCCGAATCCGACTCATCCCTGCCTGTTGTTCCGCTCCACACGTCCTTCCGTGACTTCCTTACAGACAAACAGAGGGCCAGGAAGTTCTGGGTTGACCTTGGCGACGCTCACCATCGGCTGGCGTGCTGTTCATTCGACGTCATGCATGAAGAACTCGAATTCGACATGTGCAAGCTCCCGAGGTCATATGATCGAAACGAAGACGTCTCAGATCTCCCAGGCCTCAGAGATAAGCGCATCTCGCGCGCACTGTCATACGCCTGTCGCTGTTGGGACAACCATCTCCAGTACGGATCCCCGAAGAGCTCGTCGATATGGTGCAATTGTTCTTCGAGACCGACTTCCTTTCCTGGCTGGAAGCCATGAGCCTGCTTGGCGCTGTCAATCTCGCGTCGGAGGCCATGTCGATTGCGAAGGTCTGGCAGACAAAGCATCGTGACAAGGTGAGTATCGATCCGCGCCCTTTGTAATGTGCAGCAGTCCTGACGGATGGCGTCAAAATCAGTGTTCAGCAGCGATTGACGCGCTCATGACATGGACGAACGACGCGCTGAAATTTGTGCGGTATTTTGGGATGCCTATAGCAGCGAGCGCTCCGCACATTTACCTGTCAGCCCTCCCGTTTTGTCCTGAAAAATCCATCATTTTCAGCCATTACGCACGCTTGTTCCCAAACACGCTGTCGCTGGAACGGGGGCGGTTGTCCAGTTGGCCATCACAGGAGATGGTCATTCCGGTGTGGGGGGATGTCTCAGCATTGCATTCTCCCCGGACGGTACACGTATCGCCTCGGGATCGTGGGACAACACGGTCCGTGTCTGTGATGCCAAGACAGGCCAGGTCGTCGCGGGGCCATTCAAGGGGCACACCAGTCGGGTCAACTCTGTCGCGTTCTCGCCAGACGGTCACCACATTGCCTCGGGATCGTTGGACAACACGGTCCGTGTCTGGGATGCCAAGACAGGCCAGGTCGTCGCGGGGCCGTTCAAGGGGCACACCAATTGGGTCAACTCTGTTGCGTTCTCGCCAGACGGTCACCACATTGCCTCGGGATCGTTGGACAACACGGTCCGTGTCTGGGATGCCAAGACAGGCCAGGTCGTCGCGGGGCCGTTCGAGGGGCACACCAGTTCGGTCAACTCTGTCGCGTTCTCGCCAGACGGTCACCACATCGCCTCGGGATCGTCGGACAACACGGTCCGTGTCTGGGATGCCAAGACAGGCCAGGTCGTCGCGGGGCCATTCAAGGGGCACACCAGTTTGGTCAACTCTGTCGCGTTCTCGCCAGACGGTCACCACATCGCCTCGGGATCGTCGGACAAGACGGTCCGTGTCTGGGATGCCAAGACAGGCCAGGTCGTCGCAGGGCCATTCAAGGGGCACACCATTTGGGTCTACTCTGTCGCGTTCTCGCCAGACGGTCACCACATTGCCTCGGGATCGGAGGACAACACGGTCCGTGTCTGGGATGCCAAGACAGGCCAGGTCGTTGCGGGGCCATTCACGGGGCACACCAGTTCGGTCAACTCTGTCGCGTTCTCGCCAGACGGTCACCACATTGCCTCGGGATCGTCGGACAACACGGTCCGTGTCTGGGATGCCAAGACAGGCCAGGTCATTGCGGGGCCATTCAAGGGGCACACCGCTTCGGTCTACTCTGTCGCGTTCTCGCCAGACGGTCACCACATTGCCTCGGGATCGGAGGACAACACGGTCCGTGTCTGGGATGCCAAGACAGGCCAGGTCGTTGCGGGGCCATTCACGGGGCACACCAATTGGGTCTACTCTGTCGCGTTCTCGCCAGACGGTCACCACATTGCCTCGGGATCGGAGGACAACACGGTCCGTGTCTGGGATGCCAAGACAGGCCAGGTCGTCGCAGGGCCATTCAAGGGGCACACCAGTTCGGTCAACTCTGTCGCGTTCTCGCCAGACGGTCACCACATTGCCTCGGGATCGTCGGACAGCACGGTCCGTGTCTGGGATGCCAAGACAGGCCAGGTCGTTGCGGGGCCATTCACGGGGCACACCAGTTCGGTCTACTCTGTCGCGTTCTCGCCAGACGGTCACCACATTGCCTCGGGATCGGAGGACAACACGGTCCGTGTCTGGGACGCCAAGACAGGCCAGGTCATTGCGGGGCCATTCACGGGGCACACCAGTTCGGTCTACTCTGTCGCGTTCTCGCCAGACGGTCACCACATTGCCTCGGGATCGTTTGACAACACGGTCCGTGTCTGGGATGCCAAGACAGGCCAGGTCATTGCGGGGCCATTCAAGGGGCACACCGCTTCGGTCTACTCTGTCGCGTTCTCGCCAGACGGTCACCACATTGCCTCGGGATCGTTTGACAACACGGTCCGTGTCTGGGATGCCAAGACAGGCCAGGTCGTCGCGGGGCCATTCAAGGGGCACACCAGTTTGGTCAACTCTGTCGCGTTCTCGCCAGACGGTCACCACATTGCCTCGGGATCGGAGGACAAGACGGTCCGTGTCTGGGATGTCAAGACAGGCGAGGTCGTCGCAGGGTCATTCACAGGGCACACTGATTCGGTCAGCTCTGTTGCATTCTCGCCAGACGGTCACCACATTGCCTCGGGTTCCGATGACGGCTCGATCGGCCTATGGAAAGTGGACATCCAGAGTATCGCGGAAAATCCCCTGGACTCACGAACACCTAGTTCGTAAGTTAGACATCTTAGTTTCCGGTTTCTGTACTCAATCCTTCCTTCATCCTGTGCCAGCAGTACGACGCCCAGCATGCCTAGCTTCACAGACCAGTCTGTAATCGATGACGACGGCTGGATACGTGGACCAGAGGGAGAGCTTCTCGTGTGGGTTCCAGGACCACACAGGACCGGGTTGCATCGTCCGAGCAATGTGTGGGTTGCTTCCGTTGAAAACGAGACAGTCTTAGATCTGAGCAGGTTTGTTCACGGACGAGACTGGATGCGGTGTATGGACACCATAACACATTAGTTCATTGCGAGGCCAACGTATTGTGAATATAGTCTGTATATGATATGCACATTCGTGTATGTGCTAGGCGAGCGTATGTACTGTAGCTATCTGAACTGCGTTTTTCTTGAATCTGCAATGTTCGATTACACAATCCGTCGCGCAATTTCGGAGGCAGTGGTATTCACGCCGGGATGTAGCAATCGAACAAGGTCTACCTCAGTGCCCCGTTCGCATGCAGGCTATAGAGGTCTTTTCCGCTCGTTCAAACATCACTGATACCGATTCTCAACAATTTTAACGCTTTCGTATCGAATCTCCACGCCCCGCGTGCGAACTTTGCCTGCCATGCCATCAGCCAATGCGCCAAGGGATTAGCCAGTACGTGCTGTAGCTCTGTTCTTCGACCTAGCGCGTGCTGGCGTTCGCTGCGCCTTTGTGCAATCAGGGATGATAAAAACGGGATGGCGTGGGCACGGTCAAGTGGCGCCTCCGGATCGGAGAGTCACGGTACGATGTCCCGTCGATGAAATCCCAGTCAGTTCGTGTTTTTCCGCTGGCAAAGTCGACGTCTGCAGCAGCACGATGGATGATAATTGGTGCTTACCGGGACAGCTCGGTCATGCGCCGCAAGACGCACATCGACGGCCGCAAAAAACATGTCTCCCTCACGATCGAGAAGCTCGCAGGTGCAATACCGTTCAGGCTCAATGACAGGGTCGTGTAGAATGGCACGGGGCAAGAGAATTGCAGAGCAATCCTGGGTATGATCGTGTCAGTATGATCGTGTCAGTATCGGGGTACAGAACGGTAACTTCGTCCCTAGCGCGCTGACGGCTGCAAAGTGTGATAGAGGGAGCAACTCACAACAGTCATGCTTGGATGTGGCCCAGCCGGGTCGGAGGAGTAACGAAAGAACAGCAGATGCTGCACTACCGCAGTCAAGTCGCTAACAGGTACAAAGAGGATACTGCTGTAGAGACCGAGGAACGTTTTCTTGAACGGGTTCGCGGAAACCTTGGCCCGGGAGAGCGCCGATATCTTCTCGGACACGAGAGATGATGTGATTGTGTAACGCTTTCCCACACTCAGCCTGCCAGGAATGCGGCGGACGGCGCCGAGCGAAGACTTTGGACACGTCTTTACTTTACAGCTCCAGCTGCGCATTGGACCGCTTTGTGGTATTTTCCCGGGCCTCTCGTGAGTAGCTCTGCATCCCTAACCCATGTCATCCGTTATCGTGTGTCGCAAGGATCGTCGTCTGGGTTCGTGACAACGTCAGCAACGGAGATGACCAAGTGCTGGCCTCATTGTAAATGGCTCATTGTCAGCTCAAGATCCAGACTGAACTTGACATCTTCACTGGTGCCGCATACTTGTGGCGTTCTTCTGTCTGCTAGACATTCGTACGTCCGCGGAGATTCGACGGTATGATCTGCAACGAAGCTAACACTGGACTTCGTGCGAAAGTTCCGGGCCGGAACTGTGACTGAAAGCCCAAAATACAGCACATTTCAGGAATCTATCCGTCCGCTGTCAATCGCCTGAATCATGACGGATAGGTTCCTGAATGGCCACAAAACAGCGTCATTTAGAGCGCTTCCCGGCCATCACTTGTCAAACGGTGTGACCGGCCCGGCGCTTCTGTCTGATCCTGGCCTCCCTCGTCCCTCCCTTGCACCATCTGCCTCGTAGCACGCGCAAACGTGGACGAAATGCTTAGATTCCAAAACAAATATGTAGCACAGCACCCTCTGTATGTACTGGAGACGTCCGAGACTCAATGGAAGTGTGGTGCGCCGTCAGCGCGACCATTTTTCGAGCCATCATCGAAGACTTTGTGCGTCCGCACAGAAAATCCCCGCGCGCGCACGGCCCCTACGCTCTGGGGTATAAAATGAGCTGCTGAAGAACGGGGTGGGCATCACTGACGCACCGAAGCCCCCAATGCCGAGCCAGCCCGCCCCCGCCCCAGCTTCCGTGGCAGCAGCGTCACACACCATACCCCACCCAGCACTCCTCGTCAGGAGCCTTCCAAGCGTCCGCGCACCGACGGAATGACCGGATCTGGTCAGCAGGGTGAGTATATGCGTGTCCTCAGCGAGCATACGGCCACTCACACCGTATGACTGCGCGCAGGGGGTACGCCGTTCTTGAACCCCTTTGCTGGTCGCCCCCCGGCACCCCTCTTCCCTCGCAATGCAGCCGCACCCTTTCGTGGTATGTGTTAGCTTAGATATTTGATGAAAAACTCTGTGACTTACTCATGTGTCGCATTCTGCAGATCGCAGCGCCACACCCGCGCCGAGCCTTGGGGGTAGCGGCACGGGTGGTGGCACGTCAGGCGCGTCAATTCGTGCTGGCGTTCCCAAGGAAGTCACGGACAAGTTGAGCCGCATGGGCCGCGAAGTTGCAGAATCGACACGTACGATGAATGCATTTGTGGGGCGCCTCGAAGCCCTGGAGAGTTCGTATGAGAAGAAGGCCAAGGACTTGGGGGACTCACTGGGGGCGCTGCGCGAGGAGCTCTGCAGCACCCTCGAGAGCATGGGCACCCAGTGGCATAGTGCCCTCGAGGCACGTATCGGTGGGCTGGAGGCGCACGTTGCCAATGCCTTGAGCAACACAGGCCCGGGCGAGTCTGGGGGCGCAGACGGCGGAAACTCGATTCCGCAGGCCCAAGGTGGGCGTCGCGGGAGGCACTACGCTCTCCCCAAATTGCACCGGAAAACGCTTGCGGTACGTCGGGTTTCCTCTGCTATCTGGAAGACCTCAGAGGCTGATGTACTGGTTTGTGAGGCCGCCGTGCGCTGTGTCATGTTGCACATGATGGGAATGCTGCAGACGCAGAAGAAAAATTTCCCTCACCCTGTCAGCAACCCCGAGGATGGCACGCCCGTGTACTTTGTCTCTGTGGGGGACAGAGAGCTCCTGCGGCCGCAATGGGGAGCGGGCTGGGCTGCGAACCGTCTTGCGTGGGGTGATACGGTTGCACAGAACGTGCAGCAACATGGGGAGCGCTTCTGCCCCCGCGCGCCTGCGCCCTTGCTGCGAGGCACGGATGTTGAGGTTATCATAGGTGTTGTGCAGACTGCCTGGACCTCGTACAGCGATGCGTACCTCAAACGTGCCGAAGCTGTGGCTGCAAGGGGCGATGCCGACGAGGTCTCGGACACCGATCCTGTGATCAAGCGCAAGAACCGCAAGATAAACGTGAGTCGCGCGTATGCTTCAGGAGCGCATCATTGCTCACCTTGCTCACAGAAAGCCGCGCTTCGCGCGCGCCTGCGCTTCGATTTGCCACCGGGAGTTCTGGACCTCAGCTCGCCTGAGTTCACGTTCCTAGGAGTGACTGGATACCAGTCAACCGACGAGTCTGAGACGGACCGTGAGGACGCACGGGGTCGTGAGGGTCGCGTGGGAGGACCCGTGGATGAGGACTCCGAGGGCAAGTCGCAGATTACCACTCAGGGTGCTGCACGCGGTGCACGTCGCAAGGTGGCCATGAAAAAGAAAATCTGGGTGTCGCACCCACCTGAATACCGAACAGCAGAAGTGAGTGACTTGCTGCTCGTTTGTGTACTAGAGCTCACCGTGTGGCACCCCGTCCCATGTAGTTGAATGACGCCCTTGCGGACTTGGACGCCTATGCCACGACCCTGGTGGACTTCAAGTATCCTCGCGTGCGAGGTTCACCTAGGAAGTTAACCACCCTGCCATTGCCGCGCGGGACCAAGAACCGTGGCAAGATCTGTTGAGACGGACAGTGTCCTGGCGGCTCTGATTAGATTAGATATGGACCTAATGATCAAGGACTATCTTATCTTGTGTACATAATGTTCTAGACTTAAGGCTGTGCTCAGCCCCACATTCGTTTCCGTGTTCCGGACTCTTCTAGGGCATTCTATGACCCACCTTGTACTCCGGTACCCACTCTTACTCCATTTCATGTGGGTCTCCTAGGCTTTCTAAGCAGTGTTTATCACATGCTATCTGTCGCTCCTTACAGTATATAAGGACTCCTTTCTTCGCCTTTGTAGCCTCAGTCTTTTGACCTTCCTTGACTGAGGCAAGTACACTTACGCTCCTTTCTACTTTCTTATACTTACAACTACCTTACAGCGTCACTCTGTGTCCTTCAGGTATTGTTGTAATCAAGTCTTTTGACCTTCCTTGACTGAGCGTCACTCTGTGTCCTTCAGTTGTCACTCCACCCTTGCTGCGCTTCAACAGGTTATGGGCCCTGCCTAAATACCTTGCACTGAAGATTTACACAAGCTCCCTTGACAAGACACCGCATCTTCACTCCCAACAAGGCGAGCCTCTGTTCCACTCTTTCCTTCCTCCTTCCCTGGCTAGGCCATGGGATTGTGCATAGCACTTGGGTCCTAACCGGACTTCCTGCAAGCTGTGGGACGGAGCGTGGCGACGCAGAACCACAGTAAGCTTCCTCACCCCACAGTGCGCACTACAGTACTTTTACTATACACTACTGTACATGTTCCTGGGGAAACCCACCAGCGTGCAGTAGTCAGCCGCTGTGTGTGGAGCCAGAAGAGCGGCCCTTATGGCCCCTTAGGCAAGCAGGGGGGAAGCCCCTTGTGACGCTTTTTGGCTAGTGAATGGTTGGCCGTCTGCCCTTAAGTGGGAGCGGTTTTGGTGTATAACAAGGCGGGGAACACCACCCTAGACCTTGCGC
>WTXD01000359.1:0-11377 GCA_022496205.1 Gloeopeniophorella convolvens | reverse complement strand
TGATAGCCATATAGTCGGTGGCAACTGTTTGTTGGGCATCAGATGTACTTTGAAAAGAGAAACGTCTTACTACTGATCCATAAAGGCAAATCAATTGGTTGACAAAGCATCAGGAAGAGAACTTACTGCAAGATCTCCCATCACAAGGTATGACTTCATAATCGGGATATGCCCAATGGTTGAGACGTAGCGATTTACGAGACAAAGGCAGGATATCCAGTCCGGCCGTTGCCACGGGAGCCGCCTCTGCTTATGAAGTGAGCCTGGTAGAGGCCGGATAGAAACATCACGGTTGGGTTCGTTTGTTCTCCAAAGCCAGAAGTATTTCACTTCGTCGGATAGGCTGATCAGGTAGTCATAATATAGAATGGCTATCACAGGGTCTTGTGGTTAACACTATATGCGTTGAACAGAAATCCAAACTAACCGAGAGGAACCAGAGCGAGGATGTAGCCGACGAGTCTAACGAAAGTAAGTCAGCATCGCGCCGAAGATAACGGCGACCGTATCCGCGTACTCACAGGCCAGTAGCCAAGTCAGAATTGATATCGCGCACAGCGATCATGGCGAAGGGAACGACGAGCAAATGGCAGGTTTCAGCGGGCCTCAAGCTCGCTCGAATCCAGGAGTGCGCTGAGATACACAAGGCTTGCACGACACCACTCTGGTTCGTGTGCACCTTATCAATCAGTGGAGGAGCATCAAAAACTGCGGTGCATCCAAGGAAAGGCGCAAGAACGGGCGTAAATGGCGTTGCGCCATGATCGGTGGCATGCACTTGCGGCAGTACATTGCCCCAAATAGAAGCTTGAAGCTCGTAGTTGGAAACCTAAGACGACCCGATCCCCTGGTCTCCCGGTGCCTTACGTACTGCTAAGAGCGCAGCTGCGATGTCAACGGTCGACCTCTCGTTTGGCCAACCGGGAAACTGGTCGCCTGAACACCCGTTCCCATTTCATCCCAAAATTTTACATTCGACAGAGCTTGTCATGTCAGATGTTGACGTCTGAGCTCAAGTGCTAACCTGCGACAGTAAGGTAGCCACCCACCTACGAGTACTGCAAGTGTTTTTGTTTCTTAATGGATATATCTTATATCACTCTGGCATCAGGCTGAAGTCGATACAGCAGACTACCATTTTGAGACCGGGAGGGACTGGTTGCCAGAAAGGATTAGCGCAGCCTCGTGCGCAGCTGTATAGACGCTCACCCCTATCCCCAGGCCATAATATGGGGTCAAACGGTGGGCTGTGGTTTGTCGGCGGGGGCAGTTCGGGTGACAAGTGAGTAGGGTCATCTTCAATCAGAGGGATGTTCCGGCGCCTTGAATCCTCCCACGTGAAATAGACTCGGCGGTCTGTCATTTGCATGCACTTGACTTCGTGTATATCCATCACCTCTTGCACGTACGGCCGCACAGACGTGGCCTTGACTGGGGGGGAGGCATTTGGATCCGGATTAACGGTAAAGATGTAAAGCCCGTTTACCTGTGAAGGGCGCTTAAATCAGGGCGAACATGGATAGCGCATACACGAACCGTGGAGACGCAGACTCGCCCATGCTCAAAAGCTAAGTAAGAACAAATTTCCTTGCGTGACAGGCGCAGCCAGACCCCTGCATCCTGGAGCTTGGTCCCTCCACGATAGATGCGCTCGAAGTCGCGAATAAGGACGATGCGGTGTTTGATGTCCATGATCACGATGTCGCGCCCATCCCTGGAAACGTGGGCTATGCAGTGGGAAATGATAATGATGTATCCAGGTAAATATGCGTAACTATCTGCGCACCTGCACGGAACCCAATGTATTCACCCTTTGTTGAGACTTTTATCAGTGGGAGAGGGGCAACGAACGGGTCACCGGGGATGATACTGGGGTCTTTCACCGTAAAGACACGCGAAATAGAGGCGTCGCTGGGGATTTGTAACACCAGATTACCGCCCTTTCGTGCGAATATGCGCAGGACCCGCGGGCTGCACACAAACACGTATTGCTCATTCACGTCGACGTAGTTAACGTCCTGAGAGCCGATGTTGATCGTCTGCAGAAGCGCGCCGGTGCATACGTCATACACAAAGGCACGACCCTCGCCAGAAATGAGGAGGGTTGGGAAAGCGAGCCGGTACGCAAGCGTGGGTACGGGAAGTGACAGTAATGCCCATGGGCGGAAGTGGCCCCGCGGTGCGTGGGATTGATGCCGTTCCGCAACGACCTCGGACATACCGTGCTGGGCCTCGGACGGCGGCGCCTTCTCGCACACCTCGCCATGGGGGACGTCGGTGGCCAGGCGCCAAACCTCCTTGTCCCCGTCGAAGTTGTCGAGGACGAGATACCCGTTTTCATACTCGCAATGTGCCTGCGGACGGAGATAATTCTACGATGCGTGGCCGCTCAGCACGCACACGGCCATGGGTGTAGACGTATTGAAGCGTACCAGGGGAAGACTCCACAATAGCTTGCCCGAGAACAGATGGTTCACAGTGATGCCCCCATACATGTGGGTTGTGATGCATAGCTCAGCCCTTTCGTCCACCTTGATGCGATGCACATCGCGGCCTGGCGGTACGAGGAGCCTCCCGGCAACGCGCCCTTTGCCTTCCCAGTTCCTGCGGAGTTGAATGGACCGACGGCCTTTGTGATGACGATTTCAGAATTGGGTTCGAGGCGCGCGATGGGAGCACATGGATATAGACAACAAGCGCTCGCCGCATCACCAAGCAAACCCGAGGGTCACTCACAAAAGTCCTTCCAGTCCGTCGATCCCTGCCAAGGGGTGCCCGGATGGCCGGCGGACAGCTCATCCTCCAACGACAACGCCTCACTTTTGATGAATTGATGGACATATGCAGCGCAGTGGAAGATCGCCGGTTCGTTTTCGGAGATCAGTGTGTCCCACTGACGCGAGACGAGGCGCAAGGACAGAAGGCATGGTATGTTGAGGTAAGAAAAGATGGAAAGTGAAAGCTCCGTAGGCAGAACGTCCAACATAACGTGGTTTCAGCTCGACAGAGATGGATCGTCCGTGGGGGTCCGGATCAGATAGACGAAGTAAAAGGTGAGAGGGGCTGTATTGAAGTTGTAGTAAAGTTCGTGCTGCGCCCCGGTTACGCCCATGCAACTCAGTACTGGTCCCGGTGACGACACACTATACAAATGAACGTGACACGTCCCATGTCCCATTCAACGAACCCACCCGACAGACTGGGCGAATCCTGTCATCTGAACACCTTGACCTCTTTCTTTCTCACCGTCTCCCAGACTTCTTCAGCTTCGGCGTGTCTTCAATGGCATTTCGTATGCCCTGTCCCCACGCGGCGAGTTCGCGCTCTACGCGCACCGCCATCTCACGCACTTCACGGCCAACTTCGCCTCCGTCATTGTGCTCCCCAAAACCAATCATCAGCTCATCACGCGCGCGAACGAGTGTCTCTCCGGCAAGGCGGAGACGGGCTGCACCCGACGGTGGGAACGTAGCAGGGGTGCTTGGCGATTCGGGGCGCGGCGCGGGCTCGTCGACTGCGAGAAGCTTGCCGAGTTCCGCGAATGCAAGGGCGCGCACGGGGTGGCCCGGCGGGAGCACTGCGCTCAGTCCAGTTGTGGATGCAGAGCTTGCACGGATGAGCCCGTCCAGCGCGTCCTGCGTAAGGTTTGGTGGGAAGGCAGCGAGAAGAAGTGATTGGTGGAGGCGCGTAAGAGCGAGGAGAGGATGCGAAGACGGAAGAGCTTTTGCCGAAGTGAGAATAGGAAGAATGTTGGTCGTGAGGCGTTGTGCCTTCGATAGGTCTGGGCGAATTATGTTAGGCAAGTTGCGAGCAGACTGCACAAGGGGCGCACCTGAGAACTGCAGAGACGTAGCCTTTTGCAGAGCTTCCTGTCCTATCCGGAGTGCATCAAGCACGGCATCGGTGGCTGCCACCGCCGACTTGCATTTCGAGCAACGTGTAAGAGGATCCTCTGTGATAGGGGTTAAACTTCGCCCAAGTCTAATAGTGCCACCAACTACCTTCCGATGGGAAAGGACAAGTGCCGCCACAGTTTTTCGGACACAATAGAGCTTCCCTGGGATCGGGCTCAGGCGGCTGCGAGCAGAGCGTGCACTCGCAGCTAAAGTTGTATGTGACAGATAGCACTGCCTGCCGCTGCGCCTTGGGAAGAGTGGTATCGATGTATGACGTGAAAATCTGGGATGCCATTAAGTTTGGTTCAGAAACCGAGTTGCGTCCTCCTACCTCTTCGTCTGGAGCGATGTCGCTCAGCGCGATGACCTGCGCGTCTGGCTCTTGTTTTGCAGGATTCTTTGCGGAACGCGGGAACACGACCACAGCGTTCGGCTCGCATGAGTGATTGATCAGCGCGACTGGTGGGACACGCAAACGCCTAGCGGCGTCAGGGATGGCGATGTCAACGTAATAGAGTTCGTCGCGAACTGTGAAAGCAGTGTATGTGAGGCACTCAGTCCGCGGTGAGGCGTGAGCCTACCCGCGAGATCAAGTCCACGATGCCAGCTGCGCTGTCGATTCCGAACGGAACCAATTCCTCTGGTGCAGTCAGCCCGAGATATCGAATTACTGCATGTGCAAGGTGGGTGTGGGACTCGGCGGCTTCAGGAGGGAGAGACGTTCTATCTGCGCGTCAGGGTCACAAGGTTTCCTGACTTCAAAAAGCAACACATACGAGACTGCATTGCATCAATCTCACGTGTCTGGCGGGACGTGAGTAAATGCCCTTGGTAGGTGAGTTGACCTGGGACGCACCCAGACGCTATCTAACCCCTTCTTCTGCTTCCACCAAAGAACGCGGCCAAGACATCGTATTGGCTCAGCAGGGATGGCAACATCCGGGGACGGTGCCCCCGCTGCCCATCTCTGCATGGCTGCGCATTCCTTTTTGTGGAGCGCCCAATCGCTGTTTTGACACGTCTGCGCTCTATCAGGGATGCTTATCACTGAACCGAGGTGACAGTCTTGCACGTACCGCATTGCAGTACCATAAGTTTTTACACTGAGTACAGCGCTTGAGACCGGCTTCAGGCGCGGGTGCGACACACGACGAGCAGAAGTGTTGCAGGTTTTTGGTAGAGAGCACGTATATGTGAGGTTTCGTGTTAAGAACAACTCTGCCTATGATAGGATACATTTAGGGATGCATGCGCACGACTAGAGACCGGATTTACCTTTCTTCAAACGCTCCTTGGCGTACAAACCGCGGCCCCGCTCTGAGCTGCTCCGGATGTCGACCGAAGAAGGTAGATTTTGATACAATAATTCGGCGGGAGCCTCGATCAACGCACGGCCAGAATTTTGGGGCTGAGGAGAAGCAGTCTTGTTCGTAGAAGCGACGAAAGACTTTGCCTGCTTAGCTTGTCGCTGGGTATGCAAATCCGCGAATGACATGACGATCTCAGTCGAATCTCACGCCGGGCACCGGTGGGAGATGAAAAGCGCCCATGTGGTTGTTTGGTCATGTCTGCCGATAGCTTGGGATCCTAACAACCGCAAACATATTCCTCCACAGCCACTAAGTGCTACTTTAGAATATCCATACAACTCCCCGTGACTACGCCTTCGCTTTGCCATTCGTTACAGATACAGTTCTTCTTCAGTGCTTACTAATAACGTACCCCTTCAGAGTGCGATGTTCATCAAGCTGCCCACGAAGGTCAAGATCTGTTTTGGGCGTGTCAATAGAGGTCGTAACGTCAGAGCCCAATGAAAACATACCAGGCGCGGGCGGACATCGACGATATCCTCGGGGACGAGGAAGATAAGGGCATTCATCTTCCTAGCAATGGAGATGGCAAGTTTCGCTAGGAGAAGGATGACACATATCAGAAAGACGTCAGGAAAAAGTGGAGCGAGAGGCGTCGTACCGTTCTGCCGCCGCTCCTCGTAATCACCATGATCGCTGACGTTATAGACGAGCGTCGGGTCGACAATTCCGGGCTTAATTCCCTCGAGGACGTCAAGGAAGAACAGCCCAGTCGTGATGCTTGGGTCCCTGAACGAGCGGATCTGCTTCGAACCGGGCTTGCCCTTCTGAGCAGTGGCGTTCGCCCACTTGAGCATCTCAGTATCGCTGATGGGGCGGCCTTGACCAGTCTTCGACAACGAGCTGAGCGTTTTGGTGATGCTCATCCTGTCAAGATGCTTAGGGCCGTGCCGTGAAGCGAAGATATCAGGTGCATACCTCATCAACTGCCACACGTAACCCAACACCAGCGTCTTGCTTCCGTCCACGACATCAGAGCCCTGGATACCGACGAGCGACATCCCGTTCTGCTTGCCCAGCTCAATACAGTAGTTTGTGTTCTCGACCTGTTTGAAGCGCGAAAGCGTGCTCTGGTTCGGCGTGACACCAATGTCAACCTCTTCCTCCTCGCCATTCTCGTTGAATGTGGCCCGACTCGGAGAAGTAGGGCCCCCTCTGGGCTTCGAGACGCGACGCCATACAACCACGCCCGGATAGATCTTGTCGAAAGCCTGGAGGAGGATAAGGCCGTCGCGCAGGTTTCAAACAAGTTGAAGACGGCAGGTTCGACGCCGAGAGAGTTGAGCCAGAGGGTGAAGACACGCGCCTCACGCTCGCCCTCAGCGTCGAAGTCCTCGACAGCGCCGTAGTCCTTGGCCTCCTGCTCGTCGAGCGGCTCCAAGCCAGGGTGTGTGTTGAACAAGTTGGCGACGAACGCAAGGTTCAGGCGAGGGTTGCCAGCAACAAGAGACGCGGGAGTTAAGTACTTGCGGCATCCGATGTTCGCTGCGTTCTGCAGCACCTGCTCCGCACGCTGGCGGAGATCGCGAGTCTGAAGAGGCGCACGCGAGCATTCGTCGGGCTTGAGCTGGTTCAACAGGACCGTGTAGTTCTCGCCGTCCGAAACATCCTTGCTGAAGTTGTTGACCCTATGTACGCAGAGATCAGTGACCTTGTACACGCCGACTTGCCAATAATGCATACTTCCGGTGCCAGCCTGCCTGCTTCAAGTGGTAGTTGAACCACCTCAGGAGAATCTGATCCGGCGTTAACCGCAAGAGATCGTCAATTGTCTCCCCTTCTTCGCAGAGGCGATATAGCTCGGGATGAAGCTTGATGTCGACCTGCGCGAGCAGGCCGCGACGGATGATTTGCCAAATCAGGCCAAGAATGAGATGCTCAGTACCATCAGCAAGGTCCGACGAGCCGATGTTGACGACGGAACAGCCAATGGCCTTCGCGGAGGTAATGACGATATTGTTGTTCTCCGTAATCTGGAAGGCGTTCAGAGGCTTGCGCGCGGTTGGCTTGTTCAGCACACGCATATCGATTGTATCGGGAACGGAGTCGTTGATCAGCTTGCACAGAATCAGGCCGTCGCGAGCTTCATCGAAGAGTTGCATGGTCTCTGTTGGAATAGGGATGCGCGAGCCAACATCCGCATCACCTTCTAGGATCTATCCTCCAGGGAACGGGGATGAGCAAACATCCTACTGGCCGATCGCAACACGTACTCCGTTAATGTGATTTGTGAACTCCCGCCTTTCATCCTCATTGATCGTATGGCTGACATTCGCGTTAGAGCCTTGCACTGTGACCTTCCCGGCTTTTGTGGTGACAGAGGATGCCTCGGAGCGAAGCTTGGCATTGAGCTATACAAAAGATAGGGTGAATACCGCGGAATGATGGATGGGTTCAGGAGGCGCACCTCCACCCAGTCCTCCACTTCAACCTTGCCACTGGCATCAACCGAGACGTGCTTGAGCGTCTCGCGTGCGCGATCATAAGATTCGCCACGAGTTTGCAGCGCTTGCAGGACAGTGGCCTTGTCTACACGCCCGGGGACGTCTGTGCTAAGGGAGCTGAAGCGCCGCAAACGTCATTCATTTACTGTACCCGATACGCAGAGAGATGGACGCACTTGAAGCGGTTGATGAGATCGAACATCTCATCCCGCGAGAACTCTGGGTATTTCTTCTGCAACCGAATGGCTTGCATGGTGGAGAGGGAATGGGGTTTGAAGGAAAGGTAGGGGTTGCGGGTTGAGGGTTATGAGCGCGGAGGGATCTGGTCCCGCCGGAGCCGCGCGACCACTTCCGAGTCCGAGACGCTGACAACGTCGACTGCGCACTACCCTCAACAAAGCTGCGCCGCCTTGATTTCCTTCTGTAACCAGCACAGCCATACTCCACAGCCTTTGAAACCCGCAGTACTCAATCAGGCGCGGCGAGCGTAGCAATGTCGAAAAATTCTTGGCCGATGAAGAATTGTCGATGTTCGGTGTTGTGGTGGTCAAGAGCAGACACGGTCGACGTGCGCTACATGAACGGGATTGCGAAACGTAATACCGCTTCCGCCCAAACCACCACAGCTCTGAGCAAGGTTCACACATGTAAAGCGAGGAGCCACATCAAGCACTCTCCGAACGATGCCTCCCAAACTATCCCTAGGCCCTTCGCTATGACCAGCGACCGGCGACTGGCGATCTTGTGTCGGCGACGCTGCACAGGTTCATTGCTGCCTCGAGCAAGAATTTACAACGTCCGATACAAAGCGTCCCAACACGTTGCCTACATTTCACAAGTCTCCGTGACCTCAACCGACACTCATACACACTGCGGAGGTTGCACAAAAGTACGATGACGTCATGTGAGTCACACGCAGGTGTCTCTCCTCCCATGCTCTCGGCCGCAGCACTTGCTCGTCGCACACGCGCGGTCATCATATCGAATCATGTCGCCTGCGACAGACTCCGGAAAGCACTACCATCTCGAATGCACCGGCGCTGCGCTCGACACAGCCAATGCGCATGTTGACAACGCGGACATCACCCTTTTCGGCAGCTGCTTCTGCCCATTTGTCCAGAGAGTATGGGTTGCATTTGAGTATCTGGGCATTCCCTACAGAGTGCGTCGCGAAACTTCTACTGTCTTCGCAGTTCCTGACAATCGCTAGTATTGTGGAGCTCATTCATCTGATCGCTAATACCAAGCGCGCTCACTCGCCCTTAGATGAGGTCGATCCGTATAAGAAACCCCAAGAACTACTCGAGGTCTCTCCGAAAGGTCTCGTCCCCGGACTCAAGCTACACTCCTTCAACCCACCGCTGGCCCTCAACGAAAGTACAGTCATCCTAGAGTACCTTGAAGAGTGGGTTGCTGCCATACCTGCGCTGACCGCCTCTTATCATCCACATCAGCCTCGCCGGGGTGGCCACTGGAAGGTCGCTTCTTCCGTCCCGGGAAGACTCCTACGCACGTGCGCTTGTACGCCTGCAAGCCGACCATGTCTCCCGCGCACTTGTCCCCGCCTTCTATCGTTTCCTTCAGGCGCAAGATCCGGAGGCCCAGATTTCTGGGAGCAAAGACCTCTATTTCGCGTTGGAGCAGCTTACCGCACTTCTGGAGCGTGGAGAACGCGAAACGGCGGTCAAGGGTCCCGGCTCTGGCCTTTGGCGTGAAGATGGAGAGCTGAACTTTACCGACGTCCTAGCGGGTCCATGTATGTCCTACCCTTCTGTTGAACCTTATCACTCATACATTTTTGCAAAAAGGGTTGTTCCGCGCAAGCAATGTTCTGAAGCACTATCGCGCCTTCGCGCTCCCCGGTGGGCCGAAGTTTAGCGCATGGCTGGATCGGCTTTTCGCACACCCGTCATTCAAGGCGACTTGCAGTACCGAAGAATTATACTTGGACAGCTACGAGAGGTATAGAGCTCAGCCGGTGCATATCTTCAATAGCAAACAGACTGACCACATTGACAGGTACGCCTTCAACCGACCGAACACAAGTCAGGTGGCGAACGCAATCAATTCTGGCCGTGGGCTTCCATGAAGTTCCCGAGGAAGACCTTCTCGCACGACTTGTAACATAGCTTCTTTCACTATGCACGGATTTATACTTTTTTGTCTCGAAAGATGCTTCGGGTCCGTTCCCAGAAGATGGCGTTGTAACTCCACTCATTGTAGTACTTAAACACACCAACATTCGACGCACCCTCGGAAACACGCTTCTCTACTTCTCCGAAGAGCGGGGCTAGCGGATGTGTGCCGAAAGAGAACCCCATACAAACCCAAGGTCTTCCCACAGGACCCGGTATTGGCTCTTGAGTCTTGAGTCTGGAAGAGTGTTGTGTCGCTGTAACAAGTTGAGGGCTTGGGGTACTCGGTCAGTAAGTGTCACGGAGTCAGTAAGTCGGAGGTCAGAGAGTTGTGACTTCGGGAACTGCCGGTAAGGTTCGTGTGAGTAGGACCCTGCCAAACTCGGCCAGAGGTCCGATGCCAAAAAAACCGAAAATCGTCGGCCCGAGGCAGGAGGTTAGATGCTTTTGAACCGAATGCGGTCTCGTGACCAATCGATGTTATATGGCAAAAGAACCGAATCGGGTCAGCTGACCATCGATCCGGGGTGGGTATGATGAGGAAACGATAGAATACACTCGGTAATTAGTGCTCTGAGACCACTGTGGGAGATCTTATGCTCAATACTGCATGTAGCCTTTCATTGTTGCTCTGTTGTGACAATATAGCCATGCTGGTACCTATATCAACAACAGTAGTCATATAGGACACGAAACAAGTGAGCCGGATTGTTGCGTTGACGTAGTGGTAAGCATCATGTTGACTGTGATTGTGTGTGTGGAAGGTCCGGGGTTCGAATCCCGATCGATTTTTCCTTCAGGCTACAGTGTTTCTTATCAACAAATACACTGGCTGCTAGTGGGAACGGGGCCACACAGACACCATAGAGAGGGTTCAGAAGTGTCCAGGCCGTCCTATTTGTCAACTAAAGCACAGTGAATCAGTCTCTGGCAGCTCAGGATTCAAATAAGTGACTTGAGGCACTGATCATGTTATGCTTTCTCACTCAGCGTCTACTCTGCTGTAAAAAAATGCCCATTTACACATACTGCATGCAACGCGAGGCCAGTTGAAAGCCCTGGCCGAAGTTACACGGAGAAATGACTGAAATACGATGTTGCAGCGCAGAGGTTGTGCGAGGTTAGATGGAAATGAACCGAATCTTGCCGGCCCGCTCCGGGAAGGGCCGGGCCGGAGATCCCGAAGAGAACCGAAAATCTGCTCCTCAGGATCTAACCTCCATACGGGTTTGGCAGGGTCCTGTGTGAGTGCCCTTCGACCAGATCAGAGGATGTTAGGGGCACCTTCAATATGCCAACGTCTTGACGCTCATAACGTTAACAGTCTGTACTCTACTACTACCCTCTCGGAGAGCATAGGGGTGATGCAGTTGTATCCGATTTGGCGTTATTGACCTCGGTGCGTTTTACCTGCACGCATCTGCGCCACAAGTCGGGGTAACACCGCTTCATTCAGTTCAGGCTGCAAATTGGACGCTATCGATGTGACAGGTCCTAGGGGTGCTCAAAGTGAACACGCCTCAGGCATACGT
>WTXD01000358.1:0-11400 GCA_022496205.1 Gloeopeniophorella convolvens | reverse complement strand
CATCTACGTGGCGGCGCCGGCGGACGACGCCGACCCCACCGCGATCCGCGCGCTCGCGGTGTGGTTCCCGCCCGGACAACTGTTATACTCCACGTGCGTTGCGCGCCTATTTAGCCTGCGTTGTGATGCAGGCCGGGGCTGAGTGGCGGGGCGCGGGCAGGCCAGAGCAGCGCGCGCTGGGCTTCATGGATCTATTAAGCCAGTTCGAGCCCAAGTTCCGCACATGGTTCCTCGACGAGGTGCGCCGCGCTGCGCTGCCCGTCTCCTACTAGGCCTGACCTGTTCTCTCTGTGCCAGTTCTCCGCGGAGACCCGCGCGCTCAAGACGCGCATCTTCGGCCCCGAGGTGCGTGATGTCTCATCTTCCCGTATGCAGAGCCCCGCACGCTGAGCGGCGCGCACACAGATGGAGCGCGGGACGATGTACGCGAACGTGATCGCGACGGACCCGGCCTACCAGCACCACGGGCTCGCGTCCGCGCTCATCCGGCACGTGCTCGCCGAGGCCGCGCAGACAGGGACGGTCGTCGCGCTCGGCACGCAGAGCGAGGAGAACGTGCGTGTGCGCTTTGTGCTGGCCGCCACTGGGCTCTGATACGGGTGCGCGCTGCAGGCGGCGTTCTACCGCCGCCTCGGGTTCGTCGAGCAGGGCCGCCTGGACAAGGAGACGCCCTGGGGCGTTTTCGCGGGCGTCATCTTCATCCACAAGTCCGGCCTCCCAACCGAGGCGAAAGAGATCGGGGCCTGAAACGGCACCGACACTGGGTACGTAGCGAACCTCCGGGGCGGTGCCGCGTTGCACGCGTAGCGGAAAGAATGCAGGAAATGCGCGGAGGATGCAGTACAGAGGCGTCGTGTACGAGTGCGTAGATGACGTCTGGGAAACGAAAACGCCAATCGAGCAGCAGCCTGAGACACGACTCAAAACAGGGGACGGTACGCAACGACCGATAGACGAGATAGACTGCTGTGTTGATAAATACGAGTCTTGATTGCTCCTGCACCGCCACGCGTCTTGCATAAGCCATTGGCGCCGGCCTCGTGCAATGCACAACTTCGTTGCCTCTTACGGCCCGAAGCCGGGTACACTGGTACCCTTGTATATGGCAAGTCCACGAATCCTCCCGTTGCCAAATAGCTGCGGCGGAGCAACTGAGTCTACTCAATCAATCCTGATACACAGATACGTGTAATAGCGTACTCGCGGAACCCGCGCGGTATCCCCAATAGCTATTGGGTTGTGGTGGTACGGGGCGCCTCGCTCACGCGTCGCCCCATCACACACTGAGGCCCGCCGGCGGGTGGCTCGTAACGGAGGACAGCCCACGGACCCGATCGACCCGCCGTGGCGCATGCGACACCAGATCCTCTGCGCGCGGGCGACGGCCAGGACTGCGCGACGCGACACGCGACGGGTTTGACAGCGGCATGCCACGGGCACAGGATCCGGGGACCCAGATGGGGTGTGCCATATACCTACCGTACAGTGGAACCTGGTGGCTCTGCGAAGCATCCCTCTGGTTTATATACCGTGCCAGGCGATCGCTGAAGGGTACCAGAACATCTCTCCACCCAATTAACTGCCAGCCAGTCAACGCACCAACTAGTCCAGCAGCACCAACCCCGCCTTTGTTATCATATACATGAAGCTTGCCTCTTTCACATTCGTCGTCGTCGTTCTTTCCGCGATCTTCCAGGTCTGCGACGCAGCTGCCCTCCCAGTAGTCGACACAGAAGAAGGTGCGTTTGTAGCGCCGGGCAGGCGACCTTGGAATTGAAGGCTGACGTTCGCTCGACAACAGCCGCCGCCCTTGAGGCAGATACCATTCATAACCTCATCTTCAAGAACTAGAAAGCTGAGCAAAGTTGAGACGTAAGTCGAGAGAGTAGTCCTTGAGATGATACTGGGTGCTGACCCGCTGCTCCCTGCAGAGACACACATGTCGAGCAACGGAGACCAACCAGAAATGGATTTGAGGGAGCTGCATCAGTCGGCTCGGTATTTAGAATTGCAGTTGCTGTCATTCCCACGTTGTAGAGCGAGGAATACAGAGGCCGTGTCCCATGAAGCGCATGAGTGCAGGTGGCAGCCTCTAGTCCAGACGATCCGTGCCAGTCAAATGCCATGCGGCAAGAAGACAGATCTGCAGCTAGTACTTGCCCGCGCAACGGTAAGTGGGGCCTAGAGTCAGCGACCGCATGCAGACAGATTCGGCAGACGACTCACTCGCGGGAATCGCCGTCGTCGGTGCAATTCACGAAGGCTTCACAGGCGGTAACGTCATTCAAGCGCTTTCCCGGGTGCTGCGTTCTTTGTAAAGCTGTGACGCTCTCCAGCAGACGACGGTAGCTCGGCTCTGCATATCGTCCACGGGGCACGGCAGCGTCGTGTCGTGTCTGCTCGTGCAGATGCACCCTGGCAGGCCAGGAGCAGGCGGCACGCGTCGTCGACGTTGCGCAGCTCGACTAGCGCTCAGCAGGTAGGGGCGATTGCGAAGAGCGGAGGACATTTTGAGAGCTCGGCGGAGGTGAGTGAATAGTTGCAGCGAAGATGCAGGCGGGGCTTACAATAGGCACCGGCCATTGCCGATGTTCGTTCCTGGTAGCCGCCCGGCTATAACCACTACAGTATGCCATAACCTGGGGCTAGCCTTGCAAGCAAAGTGATCACTTACGCTTTGCAGCACTGGCGCACATGAGACGATCGATGCGAAATAGCCCAATTCTAGTATTATTGTGTGAATATTGTATAGTAGTAGGTGAGAAGGTTGCCTCAAGGAACGATATACCCGCTCTGCTCGAACCAATCGACAGCGTCCCGTCGCGTGACGGCGCCGATGGCCTCGCGGATGACTGCGTCCGGAGCACTGCTCGCGGCAGAGCCGGGATCCTCGCCCGCCTGGGGTGCACGATCGCGATGTGCCCGAAGCCGCGCCTTGACCGACGAGAGAACGAGCTCCACCGGGTTGAGGTCGGGCGAGTGGGTAGGGAGAAAGACGAGGCGCGCGCCGTGCGCCTCGACCATCTCGTGCACCCCGGCCACCTTGTGCGCGGCGTGTCGTCGACGACGAGCACCGAATTGGGCAGCGGCCACTTGTTCATGTGCTGCAGCAGCGCGCGCACGAACAGCCGGAAGTCGTCGTCCGTGACGGCACGGCCCAGGACCTCGGCGTGGAGGATCCCGTCGAGAGAGATGGCCGGGAGTACCGAGTAGAGCTTTCCGCCGAGGAAGACCTCGCGGCAGCGCGCGCGCTTGCCCTGTGGTGCCCAGACATACGGTCGCTTCATCGTGAGACGGCTGAACTGGCTTTCGTCGGCGAACACGAGCTGGTCGGTGCGGAAGTGCTCGCTGATGTGCGCCTTGTACGCGTTGCGCTTTTCCTTGCTGAGGTCGACAGCAGACTGCGTGATCTACGACCGGTAAACGGGTTCAGTGAATCGAAAGCGGCTGGGGAGAGTGCACGCACGGTCTTCATTGTGTACCCCTCCTTGCGGAGGGTCCGCATGACGGCGTCCAGCGAAACCTCCACGTGGTGCTCATGGCGGAGCTGCGCTTGGAGTTCCACCAGCGCCGCGTCGGGATGGCGCTCGATGCAGTCGCGCAGAAACTGCGATGGGAAGTTAGCTTCGAGGGAGAGTACCAAAGCGTTCGGCACGCACCCGTGTCTCGACTGGTCCGACTGTGCGTGCCTGACCCGGAGAAGCCAAGCCCGGGCGCGTGCCTTCGCCCGTGGTTGCACGGTAGGTGTGTCGCAGTCTTTTAAGTGAGCGCTCGCTGATTCCCGTGTACTCGCGGATTCTCGAATCCGAGAGGCCTTGGAGGGACATTGACAACGCGGTATCCTTGAGTTCGTTGGAGATGCGGCGGCGCACCATTGTCGAGGCGCAAGGGAGTGTGAGTGATTAGGTCAAATGAAACGCGTGAGACAGCGCTGGGCCGGGACAGTGACAACAAGTAGCCAGCAAGTGGTAGTTGTGGGTGGCCTCCAGGGTGTAGACGTTATGTAAGTGTTCTAGCGCTCCGGGTACAAGCCTGCGCCCATCATAGACGTCAACAAGGGGCCGATGTATATGACTTTGCTGTCAGCGCACCTTCCTGGAAGTGGCCGACTCTCGTGTCTTATCTTACGAGCGATGATGGTACGATAACCGTTGGGGATCAAGATGCTGGTAACGACCTCCTCGAACAACCTAGGGCGCTAGTTGCGTCCATTGTAAGCGGTGGTCTAAAGTCTTGTCAAATGTTGAAATCTTGAGATCTTGAGATGCGACACTCAAACTTGATCAACGGACGACGCGAAACTCCCTGCATTCTCGTGGCGATGGACACCGCCGAGCCACATAGCGCAGTGCACCTACCGACGGGATGATCTCACACAAGGGTAGACCAGATCTCGAACTCGAGAGCCTGAGCTAAGTAAGTACGCTGCGCGCTGATGCGATGACGAACGGAAGTCAGGTGCAAGTATGAGAGTTCGTTCTATCGGAGAGGCACAGCAGAGCGCAACGAGCCTCGGACAGACATCGATCTGTGTTGAAAGTCCGCTCGCCTGCCGGCAAAGGCCGACAGAGAACGGCACTGCCCCCAGCAAGCTTTCAACAACTCATGAGCCCAAGCTCGAAATCCCAACGATGTTCGTTGGCGTCTCGCCTCGCGTGCTCTTGTCGATTCAGGCAGGTCGGGCCAATGCACCTCGAGGACACTCACTTCAACTACTGTTCGCTACAGGTTGTATTTGATAGTACAATGTGGGTTCTCCTAAGAAGTGAAGCCTGGGTAACCACGCGCTTTAAAGTCCTCCAAGCCTGCTCGACAACATCTTGAGTGGCGTCACCTGCTTCAGTCCAAGCAGGTCTTCTGCCTTCGTCGTCTCGAGATTCGTGAGCTTGGGAAGGTCTTTTGTCGAACCAGGTCCCCACGAGGAACACCGGAGATACCAGCTTCTGCGGCGGCATCGACTGCAGCAGTGTTATTCCCACGTTTGCGGATCAGGGCACAGGCGGACTCACGAATATCTTGATAGAAAAAGAGGCCTGACGGACAATGATACGCTGGCCTCCGGCGGCAGCCACGTGCGGGAGCGCACATGAGCTTCCGCAACGACATCTACATGGACCCAGTTTCCCTGAGCCCACAGCTGTGCGCCAGTCCGCGCGCCGGACAGCGTGTCGAAGTTCACGCTGGGAGGTGTTGATGTCGTCGACTGTGGGCGCAGGAGGAGGAAGGCTGCGAAGAACGGCGGTCAGTACGTCGCCCCTGGGAAATAGTAAAATTCTCACCCGAGATCCATGGAGGGTTAATCACGACAAGATCCCAGTGATCTCCGACTTGTGAGCATCGACGAAGTCCCATGCGGCCCTCTCCGCAAGCGTCTTCGAAGCGAGTAAATGTTAACGGGACCGGCCGCTCCACCTTTCGTTTTCACGGCTCCACAGACCCGTTGTTCCAGGTTGCTTCGCTGAAGACGCGTGGCACCGTGGTATCCTCACGGACAGCGGCAACCGAAGAGGTGAGGACTATGCGCTTGACTGAAGACCGTTTTCAGAATCGAATTCAGGATCGAAGTAGTCCCTCGCACAGCGGGATGATGAGTTCTGGTGCGCGCTTCAGTTCAGGAGTCTAATAGGGTTGTACGGAACGCACCATCGGGTTCAGTCGCCTTGTAGTGGAAAGGCGAAGCAGTGTGTGCGACAGGCGTCGACGCCCTTGACCGCTTCGTCGAATGCACCCTCCTGTGTGATGTCTTCACAACCACGAGCTCGAATCGGTCGCCGTATTTGGCAAATATGTCTTGGAAACGCGCTCTTGGTTGCAGACCGGACGGTTCCGCGTACAGAGTACCCAGCCTCTAGGTATTTCTGCACGATCCAGATGGCGATATAGCCATTCGCACCGGTGACAAGGACTTTGGCGGGAGCGGGACGGCGACCATCGCGGCGGTGTGGTAGGGAGGGGTGCAGCCTACAGAGTTGGGATGACGGAGTCTCTTCGGGCTGAAGCCGCTTTATATCTTGTTGCAATCACGCATATCGAGTTCGGATATCGATGGCGTTATTGGCATCCAATACCATATCCGATCGGATATTTGACCATGGCGCAGAGGGCGCACTGCGTGCATGTGCTCCAGTAGAATCATGAGATGCAAGTTGTGAGAGCGAACTTGAAGCCCCGCAGGGCCCCGCGAAAAGGAACAACCGGACAAGGCCGGACCGGCGCTGACAAATAGTGTCAGCGACTGTCAGCGAGCGGTCGCTCTATCTTGCTCTATATCTGGCATCCAATTGCAACCAGCATCCGTTACCAGTAGTTATCCGCTCCCCAACTGATCGGAGTAACAGTGAACCCACTCTCACAGCAGACCCACTCTCTCAATGCCGTGCAAGAATTTCAAAAACAGGTAAAGTGGGTACCTGTCACACTATTGCACACTATTGTTTCTAGCTATTCTGCGTCTGGTACATGTTCGTCTTTCTGAATGAAGAATGTTGGCTCATCCATCAACCTGGTGTGGGCCGAGGCTGGTCGAACTACATACAGTACTGCCTTTGTTATAGGAGATTGACATGACTCGTAGGTCTAGGTGCGCATATGCCAACTGGCGTCATGTTGCCTCCTGAGGTCTTACGATGACCCACTCGTTCAGAACGGTATACCCTCCATCGACAGCAGCGCGCTTCAGGTCCTCCATCAGCGCACGCCGATCTTCCTCGCTTGTAATGCGTGTTCCGTCGGCCAGCTCCAGCGTTCCTCCTCTCAGCATTGCCAACGTCAACATGCTGAAAACCTGGTTGAAATTGTCGAGCGAGAAAGCCTTGAAGGCTGAGAGCGAGGAACCATTCAAGCCTTTGTGCTTGTCACTATGGTCTCCGAACGGGACGACCGCGCGTTTAGAAGATTGAATGACTAGGGACGCCTCTTCGAGGAAGCGCGGTAAGTAATAGGAGAGGCTGCAGCTGCGTGAAATCGTTTGTGGGTACAGCAGGAGGACGAACGCACCCAATCACGAAGTCCGCTGGAGGGCACACCCTGAAAATATACGGTTGAAGTTGGAGAGCGGGGCTGGTCCGTTCATAATTGCCGTGATGTCAGGTTTTTGGCCGCATGGTGGGGCTGGGTGTTCGTCGTTGTACATGACAAGATCACTATCCCGCACGATAAGATATCCACCAGGTTCTCGTCATTTGCCATCAGGGCAAACATACCATCTGTTGAAGGTAGAGCTCACTTAATAAATCGTGGAGATTCTGCAACGCAACCTTCCATCCTCGCTTCGTCAGCGCGTAAGACATATAATTCAGGTTGATAAGATCGAACGTTCCCAGCATGTCGTCATGAAAAGGTCTCGTTATGTCGCACTCGAAGAACTTGATCCGTTTCACCTCAGGCGCGTCTGTGTCTGGGAACTTTGCGGTCGAGACGTCGCACGCAAAGACTTGGACGTCGCGATCACGGACGCCAGGCAGGGACACAAAATCAAGGGCCCATGCGCCAGTTCCCGCCGCGGCGTCCAAGACTCTCGACACGCGCGCGACATCAATCTCAAATGGCAAAAGTTGAGGGTAATCCCATATGCTCTTGAACCAGAGATATTGTCCATTGAGTCTGTCGGATACGAACGAGGGTAAAACAATGGTACACGATGAAACGGCGTTGGGACATACCGGGAAATCTCCGAGTCATTCTCGTTCAAGAAATAAGTGCTCAACGGTTTGGATTGAGACGACATTCTGTTGGAGTTGGTTGTCTATTACAGGAGGGGAGCGTTGAAAGCAGCTTCTGTCTGTTGCTATATAAGTAATTGGGTTTGAAAGGGCGCTGAGACGTGCTGGGAAGAGGGGTCAGCTGAGCGTCGAAGTCAGCACCATTCCAGTCAGGCACAATAGATGACATGGCGGAGAGCGAGCCGGCTGCTTCTGCCAAGGTTTTGCGGGAAAGGAACTTCTTACCATGTGTGTAATTGGTGTGCCACGAGCAAAGCTATTGAGTTTGGAATCCGTCAATCTAAACGATTGGCAAGCGCCTGTACTTCACTTCGACCGTACGGTCAAGGATTGGGCAACAAAATCGGGTGTGAACGTGAAGAATGTTCAAAACAATGCAGCAAACTCTAGACACGGCGTACGAAAGTTTGGTTTCGGAGCCATAGCGGGAAAGCCTGAGATCATACTGTGCTATATAGACTGCGATCTGAACAGCTAGACTGTCGCTTACGTCCGCAGTATATGAGGTAGTGGTCGTTTCAAGTGAGGAAAACGGAGGGTAAATACTGGATGCAGAAAGTAGACACACCCGCTGAACCAAGGATCTAGCGCTAGCGATCCTAAGGCTTCATGATGACCCACTCGATCAAGACAGCTATGCCTCCCTCAGCTGCGGAAAGGTTCAGATCCGTCAGCAGCGCCTGTCGCTGCTCCTCACTAGTGATCCTAGTTCCATCAGCCAACTCCAGTCCGTCACCTCTCATCATGGATAATGACATCATGTTGAAGAGTTGACCGAAGTCCTCGAGAGAAAAGGCCTTGAAACCGGATAGGGACGTCCCGTTGCGGGCCTTGAATCTATCACAATAGTTCCCAAACGGCACCGAAGCACGTCTCGAGGAGCGAGTCAAAAGTGAGGCGTCATCGAGGAAGCGTGGCAGATGCTGGGACAGGCTGCCATTGTATGAGCCTTCTCGTAACGCGGACGGTTCCGAACACGCACCCAACCACCAAGTCCCGCTGCAATGCAGCACCTGCGAAGATGCGATTGAAGTTCGCGATCGGAGATGGGGCATGCATAAGGGCGGGAATATCGTGTGGCTGATCCGCAGGCGGGGGCGGGGTCTCTTCGTTGTACATGACGAGGTCGCTATCTCGCAAGATAAGATGCCCACCGGGTCCTGAACACGTGTCTAGATTAGAGCGCCAGCGATGGCTGCTTGTAAAGCTGCACTTACGTAGCAAGTCGCGTACATTCTTTAGCGTTATAGCCCACCCTTCCCTGGTCAGAGCGTATCCCAGGTGGCTCAAATTGACAAGGTCGAAGGTCCCCAACATGTCTTCAGAAAACGGTCTCGTTACGTCGTGTTCGAAAAACCGTATCCGCTTCACTTCGGAAACATCGGCTTGTGGGAACTTGGCGGTTGAAATATCACACGCGAAGACTTCGACGTCGCGATCGCGGACATCAGGGAGGGACACGAAATCAAGTGCCCATGCACCCGTCCCTGTGCCCGCATCCAGAACCCTCGAGACGTAAGCCGCGTCGATCTCGGGTGGCAACAGTCCAGGGTGGTCCCATACAGTCTTAAACCAAAGATATTGGGAATTCAGCCTGTGGACGTAAGCGGCACGACATATGCTGGGGTCGAAGTGCCTACCGGATGACCTCGGAAGTACCTTCATTCAGAAAATACCGACTTAGTGAGTTTGATAGAGATGGCATGAACGGGATGGCGGGAACTACGCACACTAGACATAGCGCATCCTCGACCTATAAAGCGACAGCCGGGCAGGCACGGAAGACGGGCGATACTGGGAAGCGCGAGTCAGCTGAACGGAAACATATGTTGTTTCCGCTGAACATGCCAGATGAGCAGGATATACGCCGTCTTCTGAGAACCATGAACCGCGTTATTCTGTTTTTTTTTGCCGCTTTGTGAGAGGAACAGAATAGTAGCCTCAAGGGAGCGCTTCTCACGTGCCTCATCGAACCGGATGAAGGTAGCATGGAGGAGCCATCTCCGCAGGGACGTTAAGCCATAGTCTAGACTTAAGTGTGTCATGCTGTGGCTAGCTTAGTGGGCTGGCATTGCGTCGAAAGTGGCACGGACGGCTCCTGCAGCAGCGGAGGTCAGAAAGGTCCGGCGGTGCATGCGGGGATGCAGCTTACGATCGGCTTAGAATAAGGCGTACAAATGCGTGTTGAGGGAAAGGGGAAACCTCCTATGAATGGGGTAGGAGGGGTGGTGGAATCCCGATCGCGGGCAAGTCTAGTTGTGGATAGGTGCAAGGCAAGGCAAACGCCTCGTCAATGCCCCAATCATCATAGCCAACGATCGAGTGGAGCGAGGTCGCGAAGAGGCCTTGTGTCGCCAACATGAATTAGCCACGATAATGCTGATGGAAAACCCAGATCCAACGTGACATTGCTGTCTGCAGCTATTCATTCCAATCCGAGCCGAGAGGCATGTTCGCAGGGAGCTCAGCTGTAGAAGATAAGGAGCAAGCAGGTTCCTCGGATTTCGATGTCGACACGAGCGCCACGAAGCCCGAGGGTGAGAAAGTTCACGACCAGCTGACGCTGAAGCGTGCAGAACCGCAGGGGCCGCGGGGAACTTCCATTGAAGTCGGCCGGGTTCAACAAGAGATCGGGTCCTCGGACCTCGACTGGCACTCGGCTAATTGCCTCGTGAATGTCAATGACATGATGTTTGGGTGGCCGTGAGAGTCACAGACACTGCCCTCGGAGATAGCGCGGGCGCTCACCTCGCCAGGAGGTAATCTCCGAGAGACGCCTGACATCAGTCACCATCCTTTGGTGGCAGGCGTACAATGTATGCTCTAGTCATTCACCTCATCCTTCCTGCTACGCCTTCTTAATTGCCATTCATATCACTTCCGCAAAATTTAGCTTTACTTGCGCCCACTGAACCCAACCTGAGATCTGGTGACTTACCACGACATTCAGACTTTTGCCATGAGAAACGTCACTGCCACTATTCGGTCACAACAGGTGTTTTCTGCACTGCAAGAGTGTAATGCTGAAATTTCCCGTAAGTGACAGCACTGTCCTTCGTTCTAGAATTTCCAACCGTTGATCCCAACACTTCTTCGCTGGAAAGCACGTTCAACCGCCTTCGTCGATTGTCCGGATCAAGGAAGGATGTGCGTTACCTGTTCTCGTTTAGTGCGACGGTGACTCTGTCTGGACATGGAGGAACGGGACCGACGCTCACAACATGCGGTGCACGGTGATGTGTTATCCGCAGCCCGCCCATAATCTAACCAAGACTGAGTGGATCGGTGACTGGTGACATGTGATATGGCCCGATCTATGTGGGCGAGCCGGCGCTGGAAGCAATCAGCTTATCCAGTTGTAACCGCAACCGAGTTAGTGGAGGACTCACTAGGATGCCGCAGGACTGACTGGGAACCACCGTCGCTGTTGTCGGAGTCCGATCTGCCCCTGAATCTGTCGGGCCGTTCAGACGTCAGAGGCGCATAATCTCCCCTAGACACTTACGCTCGGTGCGTCGTTCTCGTGCTCTTCTTCGTCACAGAGGCCCATCAAGAGGAGCGGGTATTACCTTGGTGTCGTGTACGCATTGTTGACATGCCGTTGGCGCATTGTTTGGAACCAGAATGAATGCACTGTACCGCCGACTTATGCCGCCCACCAGTCCGCCTCAAAATCAGA
>WTXD01000357.1:0-11400 GCA_022496205.1 Gloeopeniophorella convolvens | reverse complement strand
TCGGAATTGCGTATTTTGTTGAGGCCTCGTATTACATGGTAAAATTTGCCCTCCACCGCCACCGACAGCACGACGCCGGTGCGCAGAATCCAGATCGCGTGGGCGGGCAGGGGAGAAGTTCCTGCTTACCTTCTTCTGCAGGAATACTAACCGCTAACACAACGGGCCCGATAGATATCGGGGTGCTATCAAGGACCGAGGCTCCGTCGCCTTGGTACGGCGGTGAAGGTGCTGAACGTGGCAGGGTGGCGGGAAAAGGGAATGGGCGCCTGTTTGAGGGTTATCAAACAATCAAATGCATATATTAAATGTTATCGTCATCTGGAGCACAGAATGTTCTGATTGGCGAGAGGAGTACGATGGGGCCGTGGGCCCGGCAGACTCCGGCAGAATGGCTGCCTCATTCTTCCTGAACGTGGTGCTCTGCAGAGATGTGGCGTCGGCGTGCATAATGTTACGTTACCCGCGTTACCAGGCATCGTTCCGAGATCGTCCGCGCGCGGACAGGCGCGGACCGGGTCATCCTCTCCGCGCCGGCAGGTGCCTCGGTTCGAATGTCACACCCCCATTCGTATTGACCATCCTGTCCATGCGTACCATTTCCACAAGTTCACGAATCTGAATCACGATCAGCCACGTCCTGCATCGTCATGTTACAGCATGCCTGCTTCTATCGCCCGATGGGAATCACCGTTACACCCTCGCACAGGCCGCCGACGATTGAAAATTGCGCGCGTTCAAAGCCTCCGTTGCCTGCCAGACGGGAGACGGATAAGCGGAAAAAACACTCTGAGAACGGGAACAAGGACATGTACAATAGCGTACATATGACCAACTGTGACTCCAGTCAGGACTGGCTCCGATCCACGCGACGGGGTGGCTGGTGTCTGCAATTGATTTTGACATGCACCACCGTCATATTCAGACTCGTCGGAGACCAGACTTAGCGTTCGTTCTTTAATTCCCTCACACGCACATCGTAGGTGCCAGCCCGACGATGGCCTTCCACCCCCCTCAGATAGGGCTCACGACGTGCAACAGCCCTCAAATTATTTCGTCCAGGCTCCCTGCCAACTGTGAGTGGGATACCGTACTCGTTCTTGTCTCTGTACTGACTGTCAGTCATAGTACTAGGTTGGAACGAGCCGTTGGAGAGCCGTCTCCCCGAGCTACCGGACGATGTTCTACTCGTGGTCTTCCAATTCTATCTTGCCGACTTCTGTCCTACCGGGGACCTCGGGCGGTACTCGCTATGCCACTGGCATCCACTCTCTCGCGTTTCACAGAGGTGGCGACAAATCCTTCTTCACTCTCCAAGAGCTCTACAACTGTCAATTGATTGGAACGCCCGGTGGAGCAGACCAACTCTAGAGCAGCTCAGCCATTTCCACAGCGTACCGTTATTCCTTTTCCTCGACCATCGAGACACGATTGAGGTGCCAAAGGCCGCAATCGAGCATTTCCGGTCAGTATTCAAACAGACCCATCGCGCGTACAGCGTGAAGCTATGGGCCCTCCTGCAGTCCTGCATCAACTCTTTTCCATGATGGACAAGCCCGCACCCGAGCTGGAATCGCTGGACATCCGTGCGTCTACGCCGTCTCCCTGGGCCGAGAGGCCTTCGCCGTGCCAAATCGCCTACCCGGACAACTTCCTCGGAGGTGTTGTCCCGCAGCTGCGCCGTGTTTCTCTTGAACAGGTCCCCGTTTCCAAGCCGCTTTCGTTGCTGCTAGCGCTATCAGGCCCGACACACTTCTCACCCCTACACTCCTTATTGATCGACCTTCCAGCCTCAGACCACGTCACTCCAGACGTGTTCCTAGGCTACCTTTCCCTGTTGCCTCGCCTAGAGAAGCTCCGCCTCACTTTCCACAGATGCCCGGAATCCGCCCCAATGGATGAGCACTCGACACCGCTCGCCACGGCGGGGCCGCACACACTGATCCCACTCCCCGGGCTCAAATACGTGCGTTTCCGCTGCACCAGTGCATGGATGGAAGCCGTAGCAGGTCCAATTCGCGCCCCCATCCTCAGGAAGCTACATCTCAGCCTCACCGATGCTAGGACAGTCCCCGAAATGCCCAACCTGGCCAAGCTGATCGTGTCCGAGTTTTGCGCCATTGGCAGTCTAGTCGCTCTCCGGGACGAATTTGCATGCATCCAACTGGACCACCCTCGAACCTCGGAAGACCCACATCGGCACGTGGACATCAAGATAGACTCCACCGAGTACGACGTCCAGCTGGCCTCTGTCGCCAACCTGTTCACTTCGCTCGCCCCCGTCCTGCAGTCCACGAAGCGCCTGGATCTGTTCGCATACGACCCTCTCCAGGTTCACCAAACGCCCGACTTCAGCTGGGGAGTCTCGAGGCAGTGGCGCGTCGAGGTCGAGCCTGGGCTGTGGCGCCGTGTGCTTGCGCCGCTGGAGCATCTCACCATGCTCGGGGTGGACAAGCCGCTGGGCAGGGCCATCGGACGGGCGCTGGACACGTGGGGGGAGGGGCAGCCAGAGGCAGTCCTCAGCCGCTTGGGTGATATATTAGTACACGAACGGAGGGGTTACGGTGAGGGGTGGGTGGAGAGGCTCACTCGTTTTTCGGAAGAGCGCAACAGGCGGATAGCCGAGCAGGTCGCGCAATCTGGGGCTGATGCGACTTCTGCGGAAGTATAAGCAGTCAGGTGCTGCAATGTCTTGAAGGTTTATGCTCTGGCGGCCAGCCCTCAAGGCCCCGTCGAGGCAAGCCGCGTTCACCCTTTACCGTTTTGTTCGTCAAATTTCCCGCAGGGGAGTTCGCGTCTATGTCAGGCCATAATCAGACTGCTTTGTATCGCTAGCACGAATATGAGTTGGGGATTACCTGAATATGCATCATCTACGAGCTCTTTGCAGAGGGGAGTCTTGGGGGAGTCACTCAGGATGGCCCCTCCACAACGTTGGTAGCCGCAATTCCGCGAGACGGATTGAAGTTGTGGCAGCCACGTGTCGCATGTCACGGCATTCCCCGCGCCCGCGTTATGTCCGCGTCATACTTACGGTCGACACATTTTCACCACTGGTCTCCGCTTGCATTGAGGTGCTTCACTGATCTCGCCTGCCTTCACAGCATTAGGGCTGCGCTATCGCCCCGACCGCCCCTAACAATCGCTCAGCATGGACACGCGGATGTATATCCGAGCTAACACCAGCACCTCGGAGGAGATCTTCACACTGCTCCTCCCGCTCTTTACCCTGCTACCGTCGGCTTCGTGATGCCGCGCCGGCGCCGCACGAACACCCCTACCTCAACTATCAAACTCGAATAAGCACGTGGATGCGTACCCAACCTCGAGTAACGGCTCCCTGGAAGCGACAGTGAGACTACGACCGCGAAGATATGATCACGGCGATGTGGTGAGCGTGTCTTCCATCGTGTGTGGTGTCGTGCCAACCTGATCATCCCATCGCAGATAGGAAGGGCAACCACATTCTTCCCAAGGCGGGCAGTTGCTTGTCGTCTGGTCTCCAAATCGACTACCCGTGTCCAGCATGCCCAGGCCGTAGCGACCATTCTTGTCTCCCTCCGTCAAACGACGTCCAAGCGAATATGTTCACCCCACTTCGTCGCTCCGACTTGCATCCCTCTATGCAAGTAGATACATGGCGCAGCCACGCATACAACAAGTTGCTTTCGTGTCCCGGGATATCATCTACCCGCCAACACCCGGCCCCCCAATATACACGGCATACAAATAATCTTCGCCACTCTCTCGTACACACCATTCACAAGATATGGACCTGCCAGTGACCAGAACGGAAACCGCCACCCGGACTATCCACGAGTCACTGAAGGGCAGAGCATCTCATCAGCACTATGAGTCGACGTGGTATATATTCTGCCGTACCAGTCTATCGAGTCAATTGGACGCTGTTTGGTTGCACTGCGCTTGACAGTAGGTCCACGATATCTTCGTATCCTCTGGCTGATGCTACCTTCAGCGCGCTTTTGGCGACCGAAGTGCCCCGCGCATTGACGTCGGCCCCATGCTTGAGCAGCAGTTGGATACTAGATATAGATCCACTGCGGGATGCTGCCTGAAGGGCGTTTCCGTACATCCCACCTCCTTCGTCGTTCACGTCGGCACCGTGGTTCAGTAACAGCTGCACCATCTCCTGCTTGCCCTCGTACGATGCTATGACCAGCGCAGTCCCACGCTTGGACCCTCGAGCATTGACGTTCGCACCTCGCGCTAGTAGCAATTGAGCGATGTCAAGACCGAGTTGGGGTTTGTAGCAAGCCGAAGCGGCGGCCAGTGGGGTTGCGTATTCGGCATCGCCGGTGCTCGCGTTTTTGGGGGATTGAGATGGCATCGAGAGGGATGGCACAAGATCAGTCTTGACCTGTGGATTGACGTTCGCACCCCAATCGAGTAGAATTTGCACGATCTCCATGTCACCCTCGAGTGACGCCGCTACCAATGCGCTTGCGAACCGTCCGCCGTGTACCGTGTGTGGATCCGCACCATGCTTGAGCAAGAGACTGACAATATCTGGATGCCTTGTCGAGGACGCGGCCGTAAGACAAGTGACGAATCGACTGCCTGCAACTTGGGTGTTGACGTCCGCACCGCGCCCGAGCAGTAGCTCGACGATCTCGAGGTGTCCTGAGGCCGACGCTGCCTGCAATGCGGTCCCATCCCACTCGCCAGTTGCGTTGATGTCCGCACCGCGCTCAAGCAGCAGCTGAACAGTCTCGAGGTGTCCCTCGGCTGATGCGATCTGCAGCGCAGTTGCATCGTAGCCACCCATTGCGTTGACGTCCGCACCGCGCTCGATAAACAGCTGGACGATCTCTAGGTGTCCCCCTGTCGATGCAGCCTGCAGCGCGGTTCCATAATTGCCACCTGTTGCGCCGACGTCCGCACCGCGCTCAAGCAGCAGCCGGACGACCTCGAGGTGTCCCTCACATGACGCAGCCTGAAGTGCTGTGCAGTATTTACCGCACTCTGCATTCGCATCTGCGCCGTAGTCCAGCAGTGCCTGAACAGTGCTGAGATGGCCGCCGTATGCTGCAGCGTGCAGTACGGTCCCCTGCTGACCGGTCCTAGTGTTCACGCTCTCGGGCTGGGGGATGAGCAGGCGATGGACGAGATCGGTGAGGCCACACAATGCAGCATGGTAGAAAGGTGTCGCGGATGGTTTTGCTGGACGACCCTTCGGGTAGTAGAAGCTGTCCTTATCATAGGCCCAGATCCATGCTGCAAAGTGCGGCCTTTGCGGATCGAAAAGAAGATCCATGGCGTCATTGATGTGGTCTACTACGTTGTCGACTCGCGCGTGGTTGTCCCAATGTTCAGCGGCATAGAAAGAGAGGGGGTAACTTCTGATGCTCTCTTTGATGCTCGATATGTCTAAGTGGAGCAGTGTGGCTAGACAAGCCTGAGCAAGGACGGTGTGCGCGACCCCGGAGAGGATATGGAAGCGGGATACATCGCGGTCTGATGAGTTGGCGAGACGGTCTGATGTCAGGAATTCTTTCACTGAAAAATGTGCAAACTGCACAATCCTGCCACCATACCCATCAACGATGGCGATGAAGCTTCCAGGGCATGTGGAGAGGATGGCATCTTCTGCGCTCTCTGAGCGCCAATCTAGTTTCAACGTAGGGATCGTTTGATCAAAGTCGACTGCAAGAACTTCGGAGAGCTCATCGACGCGGAGAGGGCGGGCAGAGAAGGAAAGACATTGGAAGATGCGGTGAGCGTGACGCCAATTATCTTCAGAATCGTCCTTGATGCGCCGTAACGTGGACTCGTACGTCTCATAAAGTGTCCTGGGAAGGGTTTGCAGAGTGACATCGACGGTCGCCGGAGGACAGTTGCACAAGATGTTGAGCTGGCAGGCGACGTAGCGGAACCTTCAATGAGCTGTGAGCACGTTTATCATGAATGATGCCGGTGCGGCAACGCACATCCCATCAGCATTCTTCGACAGTGTCTCGACAACGTGATTCCTCGTCTTTTCTTTCCATCTCCGCATCTTCTCGTCCGTCTCGACAGTGTATCGTATATATCTTTCCATGTCGAGTGCATGTCCGACTTCGTTTTCCAAGCAAATCCTATGGGGCGCCAGGGGTCGGACACGGGTGGAAATATCATCCTCGGGACGGCTGGTGATGCATACACGCAGATCGGATGAGCGGAGGGAGACAATTGAGTTCAGGAAATCCAGAATTTCACGACGTGGTGGAGACAAGCGATTATTTGGACATTCGTCCACGGCGTCAAGAATAATACATCTAACTCCCTGACCCGGGGCCGAGAGCATGTTCAGTAAACATTGTACGAGCGCTTCTTCCTTAGGTTGCCGCAGACCATTGCCGTGGGCAGAATACGAGCGTGAGACAAGTTTACAGAGAGTGTCGGATGCCGTAGAGAGTTGGATGATGAGAGACGTGAGCATTCCACGGAAATCCTGTTTCTTGGAGTCCCGGAAGTCGAAGTAGAAGTATACCACAGTAAGGCTCGACCCCCTTGTGTGCAATCGCTGAAGTTCCTCGATAATGGTAGAGCTTTCATCATAGATGTCAGCATCAGTGCGGACTATTTGGATATGCATCGTACCACAGGACGCTCTTCCCGGATCCCGCTTAGGTTGCGAGAGGGCGATATATGTGAAATCAGGAAGGCCGACAACTTGAAGAGGATGCTCACGTTTTCCGTATATCCACATCAGCGATCCTGCTTTCCTCCACTCTTCGAAAACGCGGCCTTCAATGAACCAGGTGGAGGTTCCAGCGTGATGTCCCTTCGACACGAAGTTATGGTTCGTCGACGGATCTGGTGGGCTCAGCCATTCACGGTAACGGCTTTGCAGTTGATCACCTGAAAACGAGTCAGACAGCACAGTGAGGGATATCGAGAGCATGAGACGAACGGTTTATCATAACCCCAATGCTCAGGGCTCGATGTACAGAATCCTTGATCGCCACAGTGTTGCCATACGTTTCAGCCGCCACCGCCCGACTTTCCTCCTGAGTGAGCTTGTTCATCCTCTCCGGTGCATCCCGTATCCCCTTGTGTCCCAACAGCGCCTTCCCAAATTTCTCTATATGACATTAAACTCGAGCCGCGGAACGGAAGACAGGACTCACTTAGAGTGCCTTGCTCCATCTCCTTGGTCGCGAGGGCGAAGATTGAGATCATTTCAGCGAAGACTTTCGTGATGACCTCCGAGATGGTGGAAGGGAGTGGCGCTTGATCGTAGACCTTGAGACGATCGAGGAAGATTTTGATCGAGTCGAAGAGGCCGATGAGCGTGTCGAAGTCCTCTCCAACCTTCCTCGTGGTCTGATTATCTATGAGCTATGGCATTACTTCGAGCGCGCCGCGATGTGTGACGCATACCTGAAGCAAGATCCCGATGCTACCAAAAATCGCCTGCGCAGGTGGAAAAACCTGGTGAACAATGGATCTATTGAATTAGTCCGGATGTGATGATCTACAGCGGGCAGCTTACCGATGCCAGACATTGGTCCAGTACCCCGCTGGCATACAACGAAAGAACAGCATCCACCACTGGCTTGACCGCTTCCAATACCTTCGCCCGTCTGCCCCGACGGTTTCTATACAACTTCAATAGGTACAACTGGTCCGTAAACACGTCAATAACACCATCGATGGTGTTGCAACGGCCCAGCTTTCCGGTAAGCGCATGGGTGGTCAAATCGGCTCCGGTCTTCGCAGCATACTGTTTCAAGGCGGAATCGAAGATGATCGGAATGCTCGACGTGGATGAGCCCAGAGGTTGGGTAGGCGGCGGAGCATCGTCGGGTTGCGGTATGACCATGATCAGTCCTTGGAGGGTGTTGTCCCATGTAACATGTAACGTGTGGTAAGTACTTACTAGGAGTGAAGGCGGCGCGGGCGGCCTGTATCTGACCAATATCTGACAGCCTATTTTCGCACGCTCACAACCACCAATAAGTATTGGGAATATTAAACTTGGATGATGGCACCCAAGCAACTTCGTCACGGTCACGAGATAGGTTCACATTGCAGTCAGGTGACCGTCGCGAGGGCTCCCGCGGGTCGGGCTCGATTGTGCTCTTCTCCTGTCAGCAAGCAATTGAGCGCATATACATCGCTCACAGCCGTTTTCAAGAGGTGCGGCTCAGTATATCAAAGAGATCAACCTAAATGCTGAGGGCTCAGCCTGGAAATCCCTTTTACGCCAGGCCACTGTGGGCGCGTTGCCTACTATCGCGAAGACTCGGTCGTGACTCGTCGCTGAGCGCTGGTAGGTCGAACTGCCCTCCCAAAGAAAGAAAACGCGGCTCTCGATGACGATCGCCAATGTTATCAAAGTTATGGAATCCAACGGTGCGTATTCGTGGCGCTCCACCCCTTGCACTGCTGATTCTTGGGCAAATACGCTCCCACAGAGTTCGACTCCAACTCCAACTCCAACTCCAACTCCAATTCCTCGAGATTCAGGTGCAGGGTTTGCAACGATGGGCAGTGGCTCATCGCGTCGGCCGCACTGAAGCATGCAGAAGGCAGGTACCATAGGAACCGCAGATATGCGTTCAAGTTGCGCGAGCGCGAGGCACGTCGCGCGCGTCGCGCAGCGGCCAAAGCTGCAGCTCGGCAGCTTCAGGCCCGAGACAATGTCTCTGGCCAACCGTCACGCCAGGAAGGGTCATCTCGTGTACCGGAGCGCCAGCGCACGCTTCCAAACCTCCACACCACCTCGGCCCCTCCTGGACGTGGCATCGGCAGCCGCACAGCACAGCCCGGCACCACGCCCCGGCGCGAGCGTGAGGCTGCGCTTCTGGCGAGCAGCCCCGCTGCTACCCACGGACGTCACCGTGGCCGGCTCGGAGCCCAGGAGAATGAGTCTCTTTCAGCGCCCGCTGCGATAGCAGCCGGTGGGAGCGCGGCAATTGACACCCGCGAACCGGAGGCTACAAGCGTGTCCAAGCGCGGCGCCACGACCGGTGCGGTAGCTCCCCAGGGACCTCATGCGCCTGCGCAGGTGCCGGCCGGGGGCGAGAGGGCGGGAAGCACTGCTGGCGTTGCCGCGGCGGAATATATCGATCAAGTAGCGACGGCTCGCTCTCTTGACGATGTGCGCAGGCACGACCTACACGACTTTGCACAGGTGCGTTGTCCCGCAAGCTGTGAGAGGCTCTTGCTATGATGCTGACGCTGCGAATGATAGCTGCACCCCGCCAAGCAGATGATCCTGCAGTCCGTCCAGTTGGCCGCTATGGCGCAGAACTTAGAGGCGATGAAAGCCATGTTTGAGAAGATGAGCGACGTTGTAAACAAGGTGGCGGCGTCTACGGTCCCGCCGTGGTCGCAGTAGAGGATGGATAGCGAATCGAACGAACTCACGGACAATGCTCAGTAAACCAAGTCGGGCTCCTTATAATTCATAGTCTTCCAGTAGTGTTTTGATGCTTTTCTAATATCGAGTTGCAGCTACACTTGTCAGAGCTTGACAATATATGCTTGTAGAGAATCGGTGAGATAGACTTGGTATGTCAGACGCCCGGTGGCGGAGTGTGGCGTCCACGCGCGTGCGGCGGTGTGCGCAGCGTGTCACGGTTCCGGCACTTGCACGCTCTCCTCCATGATTGAGATTGAGATTTCCTGAAAACATACGAACATGGCCCAGCGCTCGACATTTCCGCGCTCTAGCGTCCTCATCCTGGGCCCAAACTCGGTCCAGTCGCTCCTCCCCGACACCGCCATCGACCAGGCAGAGGCCCTCCTCGACAGCCACCGCATCGAGGACGCCATCCGCCTCGCCGACCAGCAGCGCAAGAAGGTGCAGGGCAAGCTCGTCGTCGACCCCGACGAGGTGCGCGCGCACGCTCCGCCCCTGCGCACAGCGCTGACGCCCCGCCGCGGCAGGCCGACGAGCTCGCGTACGTCTACCAGCGCATCGGCTTCCAGTGCCTGCTCGAGACGCGCTTCGAGGACGCGGGCTTCTGCCTCTTCCAAGGCGAGCTCGACCCGCGCATCCTCATCTCCTACTTCCCCGCCCTGCGCGGCGCGCTGCTCGCCGCCCCCGCGCACGCCGCGCTCCCCGTCTTCGCCGGCGTCGCGGCGCACATGCCGCCGTACGCGTCGCTCGACGACCTCAGTACGTCCCTCTCCCTCCCCGCCCCCCGCCCCGCCCCCGCCTCCCCCGCCGCCCGCATGAAATGACGCGCCCGTCCGCCGGCGGCTGACGTGCAGTCGTGGCCAACATAGTCCGGAACTACTCTCCGTTCCTCGCGCCCAACACGCGCAGCGCGCCGCCGACCGCGGAGCTGCGCCGTGTGCTCGGCATCGCCGCGCACGACATGCTCGAGGCGTTCCTGCGCAAGTGGCGGCGCGTGCGCGGCGAGGCAGCGGCGCCGGCCGTGCGTGCGGTGCGTGTACCCTCGCTTGTGTGCCGTGCGCACGGTAGGCTCATGTTATGCGTGTAGATTGTTGACACGGTGCTGGCGAAGCTATTCGCGCAGGCGGAAAAGACGACGGACCTATATGCGCTGCTCGCCGAGGCGGACGGAATCGACCTGGGCGAGGTCGAGCCCGTCTTCCGCACGACGGGGCAGTACAGCGCGCTCTGCAAGCTGTACGCAGCGCGCGGCGACGACGCCGCGCTGCTGACCGCCTGGTCTAAGTGCGCCGTTCCCTCGACGCGGCTTAGCGTGTGCTGATACACTGCGCATACAGGCTCGTCGACGGCGAATGGACGGACACGGAGATCCCAGACCCGCTCTCGGACATGTTTGCGCTGCTCACCACACGGCGCAACCGCGTGCTCACACAACAATGGGGTGCCTGGCTCGCCGGAAAGGACGCGGAGCGCGCGCTCAAGGTGCGCCCCTGCCTTCCTCACAGCGTCCTCACAGCTAACGGCCGCCGCGCAGCTGCTGACTGCGCATGGCCCCGGCAAGCGCGGTGCCAAGTCGGAGGACGAGGCGACGCTGCTCGCGCAGCTGCGCGCGGCGAGCCCCGAGGCGGCGATGCGTTTCCTCGAGCACCTGGTCCTGCAAAAGCGGAAAGCGGTGCGCGCACACGCGTGCGTCCCCATCCCCAGCTCACTCTCGGCCCACAGGACCCCACGCTCCACACCGAGCTCGCACTCGCATACATCGACGAGGTGCTAGCCCACCTGCAAGACGAGCCCACCTCGAAGCTCTGGCGCGCAAAAGGTGTTTCTCCCTCACCGTCCCACGCCCGCATTCGCTCACTAACACACACCCCGCAGCGGCGTCGTACGCCTCCGCGCCCCCATCCGCGCCCTTCTTCTCCTACTTCGAAGCAACGACCCCCGCGTCGCCCGCCAAGCGCGGCGCGCCTGCGCACCGCGCTCTTCCTGCACCGGCAGCAGCGCATACGACGCGCCTGCCGTGCGCGCGCGCC
>WTXD01000356.1:0-11536 GCA_022496205.1 Gloeopeniophorella convolvens | reverse complement strand
ACGATCCAGTAAGTATACGATGCGTGGGTTTTCTTTCAGTAGCTTGGTCACGGCACCAGCTACTGAAGAGAGGGCCTCGGCCTCAAATATGAAGCCTGTACTGATGTAAACCTGCTGCAAATTATCTGGCTTCATCGTGTGCACTCACCAGTCAAGATCCGCGCGGGCTTGAGAAACCCATTCTGCTCGAGCACAGAAAACATGTCTGTGAGTTCCCCGGCTGTTGCCCTCGTGCAGTAATGGTGACGGTATCCTGCCGCCATGGTATCAGCGACGCAGCCCTCGGCGGCCCAAGGTTGTTCCGCGAACCTGCCTGATTGGAAGAATTGCCGGTATTAACGATCTTGGAGAAATATTCACAGGTCTGGTCAAGAATCGTAACGGAGAGAAGCTCACGTCGACATCGTATCCGAGAAGCTGAAGCGGGAACGTGGCCGCCTTGCCCGCTACATAGCGTATGCGACATGAGACTGGATGCTGAGCACGCGCCCAAAGTCTTCGAGTGCTGCTGATCTCATGGTGCGTTCGAAGACTGGACCAATTTGTACTTCTGGGAAAGATGAGGCTTTGAAGATGATGACACAAGTTGACTCGAGTCTGCATATTTAAAACTCACCTGCTCAGCAGTGCGGCCTAGCGTAGATTGACTCAAGTGGACGTCGGACTTTCATGACCGAGGACGGCGCAGGAGGAGGGCGCGAGGGAGCGGTGACACAGGCAGTAAGGAGCGGGCACGAGATCGAGAGTCAGAGCGGGTGCGAGTGCGGGAGCGAAAGCGGGAGCGAGAGTGGGCACGAGCGCGGGTGCGAGAGTGGCAGGGCAAGCGCGGGCATGAGTGTCGGTGGCCAAGCAAGGGCGAAAGGGTCGACAAAGGTGGGCAGAGGGAGGAGAGAGGGGAAATGATGGGGGATTGGGAGCAAGATGGAACGGCGGCGAGGTGCGTGGATTTATGTTCGAGTCCGAGTCGTTGGGGATCATTGTCGCCTCGGGCACCGTGTGCCATCACTGGATGGATACAGGAATTAGCAGGCCAAACGAGATGAGGAGGGAAGCAGGGTTGCCATACCAGGGATGTCCAAGTCTGGCGCTCGCTGTCGACTGAGACGGCGCGAGGAATCACAAGGTTCGGCCGGGTCTGCGTGGTCCCGACAAGGAGTGGCGTGGCCAATTTGCGCCCATTCAGGAATGGCAAGGAGAGTGACGGTTCGAAAAAAGGTCGACCAGGGACCAAGGAATGGGGAGCGCTGGCACGGGCTAGTTCGGCCCGGCAGCGCTAACATTTCTGGTGTCTCGTCCGCAATGGTCACCCCCGTCCCAGACCCGCCACCCGCAACCCATGCGCCGCCGCTCCCCACCGCACAACCCCCAACTAACAAACACAGCGATAAACCCACGCAGAGTACATGCAGGCGGCGCAGCGCACGGTGAAGAAGGGGCTGCAGCTGCAGGCCGAGATCGAGTGCGTACCCACCTGCGTGCCTCCTTGCGTTGCGTGGCTGATGCGTAGATGGGGCAGTATGCTGCTCGACGTGGCGCTGCCACCAGCGCTCGCGCCGCAGCTAGTGTTCTCCGCGCACGTCAGCGCAAATGGATATGGCCATGCGCATGGACATGTGCATGGACACAGTGGCGGTGACAGTGGAGGCACGTACTACGGCATGAGGTCGTCGTCCACCCCAGCGCCACCCCCGCACTCGCCCGCACACACGCACCGATGACTCCCCATCCACACGCATGCACGCATGTGTTGAACGCATGATCATACAGCGCACAGCGTGAAGATCGTGAAGACCGTGGCCACTCGCCCGGCGTTTGCGCTGCTCGACCCGGTCTACCTGCAGCTGGACCGCCGTCAAGCGTGACGGTGCGCATGCATGGCTACGAGCTGCCGCGCGTCGGAGATATTCGACGGAAGCTTCTGCGTCGGATCCCGATAGCACATACAATAGCTCCTGTTCCAGGGCAAATGATTCACCAGCTATCATCAATTGTGTGGTTGCGGTACGTCTTATGCCATGACGTTTGGAGACACAATCAATTATGTCCAGGCTATGCAGATGTCGGAGAACCCGTGCATATCTCAGGCTCATGGGACATAGGAAAAGCTAATAACTACAACTCCATCCATTTACATGTCTTCTCGCAACGACGCAGGTATGCAGTGGTTGTCCCATGGGGCGAACGCCAAACCGACTTCTCGCGCGGGGGCCGTTTCCGAATTGTGACGGTCGTCACCTCGTCTGAAATGAATTAGGGGCTCGACCCCAGCGCGATCACCAGTTTTGCATGCGTACGAAAGGAGCGGCGGTGAGATTCCAAGCCGTTCAGAAACATGTTGGAGGGGGGAAGCACGTTCGAATCTGTGACACAACAAAAGTGAAATCTATACAAATATAAATACTAGGGATACGATACCGATGCCGGAGGAGAAGCATATGTGAATACTCGTCGAAATGGGTTAGATAGCCACGATATATAGGACTCAGCAGTCATGTATAGCACGAACAATGTTCGGGATATGTAGAGTCAGAAAGAGCTACGCCCAAGCCCGGGTCCATCAGCACTCTTCAGGAACGTTTTCTACGTACGGTGAGCGGGTACCTGCGAGTGTGAGGCTCTCTGTTGATGCTTCCCCAGGTGGCAGCCTGGCGGCTGGTACGTGGTTGTCTCATGGGAATCCCTCGAGTAGATCTGCAAGATATTTTGTGGCAGAAGGTCCTGCGGCGTTAGAGCGAGGCAGAGTTTGACAAGCAAACGTTTCGTTGTATGCCGACTTCTGTAGATCAGCGATCAGCAGGATTGCGTTGGGGTACATGGCCTGTCCGAGTGTGAGCATATTGAGGACAAGTCGTCATGTGCATAGTTCGTCGTTGATACACTTACTGTAACATAGGCAACCATCGCCGCTAACACTTCTTCTAAAAGGGATATGGTGCGATCGTTCGGCACACGCGTAGATACAATTACAGCTATGTAAGAGGCCTATGCCAATGTGGCTTCAACAGGGACCAGGCTTCTATAAGCCGAGCACACACTTACCCATAACAAGCTATACACCCCGCCGGACTCGAGGAGGAGGGCAAGTGTGCGCCCGACTGGACTACCGCGGAATCCCTCATTATGGAAATCTTTGACCAGTCGCCTGCGGTACCTACAAATTGAATGAAGTCATCCGTCTTAGGTATTGTAGCGACCAAACAAGGACACCGCACCATGCCTTCCACGCGATCAGTACAAATGCCCAGAGGTTTGAAGCGAGTGAGAGGACGCAGAGAAAGAAGGTTTTAGAGACGGAGAATAACAGATTGGGGAGGTCTTCATTCCGCGACGTGATCCCTCCCTCGGTTATCGTGCTCCAGATGCCAACAGCTAGTACCAGATGAATGTATTTTACTGTGTCAAAAGAAGTACGCCGGGTAGAAACCAGCTTCGTCCTCACCTACAGTAGCCAGAGACAAGATAGTAGACGCGGCGAGAACCCTTTTAGACTTGTCCCATATCAGCCAAGCGCGCCACATCACGATGATGTCGCTGAGGAGAACCTAAGCATATACACGCCTCGTCTAAGTCAGCCTATCTTCGACACGATTAACCTTGGAGCGTACGTTAACCAGCGCGGCGCTGCCTTCCACCGACCTCGGCCAGCTAATAGTGATGTATGCCGACCTTAACCACTTTTGATGTGTGACAGTACCCATCAAGACCTCGCCGAATCCAGAGAGCTCGTAGTGCATGGCTACGAAGTGGGCGAGCGAGTTGAGGTACATGATGACAATCACAATGAACATGCGAAGAACGACCATGTTCCGGAGGCTTTTCTGGCTGTTCTGCATGAGGGGAAGTGCTGTGCGCAGGCTCTGGCACAGTGCTTACCTAAGGAGAGAGATTGAAATAATGGTCAGGGAGGTGACTGCGCCTGCGCGCGCATGTGTATCAGATTGCGGAGGGGCTCGGTCAATATCATGGCTGAGGCCTCACCAAAACATACAGCCGAAGGAATGTTGTCGAGTTCGTAAAAACCAAAATTGGTGCTTTCAAGCTGGACGATAGCTTCACCCGTAAAGCCTTGAACAAAGGTACCCGGGAGGCATGGTTCTGTCTCCATGACTTGAGCCTTTTGAGCCTTGAGGGAGGAAAGGGTAGCGGTTGGATCCCCAGTGTACCGAATGTCGTCTCTGATATACGCAGACAAAACCCCGAACCGGCACTGTATGCTGGTAGCGCATCACGATTGGGTCTTGTTGCCGTCAAGTTGCCATGGTCAACTGTGTTCTCAATCCCTACCAGGATCATGTACAATCGGATGGACGTTCCGTGCATGACGACAGCATTTGTAGACCTGGAATCCTACGAACAAAGTACGGTAAGCCGGCGACGAAAGGGGCGCCTGAGGAATAACGTGCTATGATATCGAAGGTTGGGGCCGCTGGACGGCGGGGATGTTTTGGTGCATGCTTGGGAGGCTGTTATGATACCATGTAACATGTGGCTGGTTGGTGACGCGCCACGATCTCTGTAGTCAGCGGCCAGCCTGACACACACCACTGCTCGCTGAATCGTTCGCTTTCTTGAACCTTCATATATGTACCCTATACATTGACGCCGCGCGACGTGACTTCCGAGCCTTTCGAGACCAGCTGTAACGCCAGGTTCCGTGTGCAGTAACAGTATGCACAAGCCAAAGTCTCCACCCTGCCTCAACTCAGAAACAGAACGACAGAGATTGACCGTGTTCAAAGATGGAAGAGAAGGAGACGGATATTGAGGCAACCGTAGCCCAGTGAAGTTTGATGGAGACTGCCAGTGGTGGTGTTCAACAGGAACTGGCGGTTGTTGCTTACATAGACTGGTGACTTTACGCGCCCTCATCGACATCCACAATGGCCACCCCCGCACCAGACCCGCCCCCCGCGAACATCAAAACCGAAGACTGCACGCGCGTGCATTCCCCCAAGCCACCAGCACATCGTGCCCGAGTCGTGCGTGACCGTGTGTATGCGCCCAAGACGAAGTGGCAGTATGTAACCAAGCCTGCAAGCGCCCCCGCCCCCGCCCCCCGCTCTTCCACGATGTCCACCCCCACCCCCGCGTCTGCCGACCCGCCCCCCGCAACCATCAAAACCGGAGACCCCACGCGTGTGCGTGTCCCCGCCCCCAAGTCCCCCGCACTCCCGCTCGCACACTAACGTCCGTCCGCTACACAGCCGCTGCCCCCCGCGCCCGTCCGCGCGCAGCGCTACGAGGACAAGTAAGCGCCTACGTCCCCATCCTTTCTCTCTACATCTCTGCTGACCGGCACCCCCGCACGAGAAGATTTCAAACTCTCCGCGAGCGCTACGGCGTCGTCACCGCCCGGCGCCGTGCGCCCCCATCTTCCCTCCCATGCTCCCAGCTAGTCAACACGACGATAGGCCCATGCCGAGTGCGCGCGCGCGGCCGAGAAGGAGCTGCGGCTGCAGGTTGAGATCGCCTGCGTCCCTGCGTGCCTCTATGCGCTGCATTGCGTTGCGTTGCTGATGCGGGTGCGTGCGGGGCAGCATGCTGCTCGACGCGGCGCTCGCGTCCGCGCTGCCGCGCCCGCCACTGCCGCTGCCAGCCCACTGACTTGCTCCCCTGGGCGATGATGGTCTGCGCGTCCTCTCGCTCGAATGCGACAGGCGCCACAGAGATACAGGCTAGTCAGCACATACAATTACAAGAGCGCCGTGACACTGCTCGTGTGCAACCATTCCTCTTCTCCCAGCTGACATCCCTCTCCCTGAACAACGTCGATTTCACCGAAACCGTCGAGGATACGGACTCTCTAATCTTCCCCGATCTAATCAGCAGTCTGACCAAGTGTCGGGAGGATTTGGAAACGCCGATCAAGGAGCTCAGCGTCTGGAACTGCACGATCCCTGCCGACGATGCAGCTAGGCTTGAAAGGCTTGTCCCCAACTTTCGCTGGGATGGGGACGAGAACTTGCCCGATTCCGAGGAAGATGAGGACTCGGAGATTCCATACGACGGTAACCTTCTTGGATACGGCAGTTTGATTCAGTTTGATGAACAACTCGGAGGCGGGGACAATTCGTATGTGAGCATGTTATTATTTGCTTGATATCAACGGATGATGCTCACTGGGCCTGTGTTATCTTCGTTACCTAGACCGGGGGAGCGCCACTCACGCAGTCCCATCATGAGCTAAAAGTGGGACATACACGCACACCTCGTTACTAACGATTCACATGTTCCTATTATAACAATACGTAGTACATATATTTCTTTCTCCTGCCGTCGAGCGCGCGTGACGGCGCGCACGTACGGCTACGAGCTGCCGCGGGTCAGGAACCGGACATTCGCGAACTCGGACTACATCGATGTGAACCACTCCGGGTGCGTGACCGTGTCAACAACATGAAGGACCCGATCCCAACAATGCCTGGCATGTTCCTCAGACTCCCACCCGAGTGGTGAGGTACATATCCAGGACTCGGGACGCGGGACTTGTGCTCCAGGAAGGACAACCCCGCGACGGTGTGCGTCGTCGGAAACGTGCCAGATATATTCGACAAGCACCTCTCGAACTACGATGAGTTCCTCAGATGACAAGTTGTAGAGTGACAGATATAGGTCATATGTAACGCACGTTGTTGTAAACATCTTAAGACGGGATTATCTGGGTCGCGAATAGCTCCTAACGTCATGTGGTGCTTGAAGATACAATGGGTTATGTCCAGGGTACGTATGCAGATAATAGAGAACCCGAGCTTAGCGAGAGCTCACGGTGTGACGTATGAAGGGCTGATATCTATGACCCTCTCCATGGGTATTTCCTCTTGCATTGAAGTAGTCGTATGCACGTCGCATGGGAGCTCCTCAAGGAGCTCCGCGAGGGACTTTGTAACACGCAGACCTGCGGCGCCAGTCCTAGGTGCGTTTCCATAGCTGATATCTTCGATGCGTGTTCTATTTTGAAAAGCGATGATCAGCAGGATGGCGTTCGGATACATGGCCTATCCGAGTCCAGGACTCTGATTCAACGTATGTCTTCGGGTTTTATTGTGGGTGGACTCACAGATATATATATTATGACCCTGACCAGGACGTCAACCAAGCTTGCCATCTGATCTGCACCCACGCCCGTGGACGACAGAAGTGCACCGATGAACAGACCCTGGGCCAGCGTGAGTAAGGGTCTGAGCTTACGCAAGAAGACTGCATCCGCACCCAGACCAAGCTGTACACTGCACCGGACTCGAGGAGGAGGACGAGTGTGCGTCCGACCGTGTTACCGCGAAACCCTTCGTTATGTAGCTGCCCGACCAGTCTCCCGCGGGACCTGCGTATGGAGGGTCATTCAACTTCGACGACATAGCATGCTGACGAGGGCCGCACCATGCCTTCCACGCCACCAACCCAGATGCCCAGAGGTTCGAAGCAAGCGAGAGGATGCAAAGGATAAGCGTCGTCAGGATTTCATGGATGTCGGATCCAAGACGCTAGTGTGTTACGCCGACGTCTTGGGCCCCCGAGGCGATTCCCCCGGCAGTTCTCACACTCCAAATTCCGGTAGCTTCCAGAACAAAGGGTGTTACTAGCCGCATCACAGGGAATGAACAGAGCTCACACTCACCGAGAGTGGCAAGGGACAAAACCGTCGAAATTGCGAGAACTTCTCTGGATCTGTCCCATATAATCCACGCACGCCACATTACGATTCCATCATTAAGAACAGCCTGGAGGTATGTCGCGTTAGTATCAGCTAGCGATTGTCCGCACCGGCTCTCTACGCTTACGTTGACCAAAACGGCGCTGCCTTCCACAAGCGCCGCCCACCTGACGTATCGGGGAGACCGAACCAAGTCAGATGTGTCGTGGTGCCTGTCCAGACGTCGCCGACGACGGTGAAGGCTGCGTGCACAATCGCAAGAAAGTGGGTGAGGGAAACGATGTACATCGTGGCAATCGCGATGAACATCCCAAGAGTGACTTTGTTCCTCAAGCCTTTTTTACTGTTCTTTATGAGAAACAACTGATACGAGTTCGAGAGTAATCTCACTGAAGGACGATAGTCACAATCAACATTAGCGAGGTGAGTATACCTTTGCAACGAATCATCAAGGTAGCAAGATTGTATAAGCGTAGCTGCGACTCACCCATGCATACAGCTGATGCTATGTGTTCAGGATACGCCGTATCAAAGCGCAGAGGACCACGGATTAAATGAATGACAGAATCGTCGGTGCACGGCTCTATTTCCATAGGTTGTACTTGAAAGGGGGCTTGAGAGGTTTTGCATTTGTGAAAAGCAGTCGGAGATCATTCTTATATCCCTGGAAGAAAATGAAGCGCTGTATATCACCAAGGCGTACTCGCAGCGCATCTCACGCCCGTTGCTGCATGCCGTACCACGTGTCATGCATACAACAGAGAGCGTCGTGTGAGCAGACATATTCGACCAGGCCATACATATATAGGCACCCCATCGACACTTTGGGAGCGCCGCGCCTGAAAGCGGTGCACGATAATCCGGGGATAGAAGCGAAGAACAGACCGGTCGCCATACTCAGTACATACATACCTTGTAGACGAAGATCGAATGGAAAGCCGGGTAAGTACGAGCATTTTTCTAGGAAAGAAGTCCCATTCTTACCAGCTGTGGCGTAGCCCACTGTCCACCGCTCCGGAAGATTTGACGATCCGAGCCCCAGTGATCTGCGAGCGACTGTTGCACCAACATCTTTTCCCAGCGTCGCGAAGCCAGCCACCGCCGATGCTCGACGAGTCTGCAGGGGGTGGTTTCCCAGGGGGCGCGTGCATGGCCAATTCCTCAAAGAGCTAGATCTAAAGATGGATATTGGGCCGTGCTGCCTGAAAACTTGGTTACGCACGGCGACAGATAGTAGCCAAACAATCGGGTGAGTAGCGGGTATGCTAGTCGCTTCAAGTGTTATACTGATGAGTAGCAAGACTAAAATTGTAGCTGCGTGCTTCCCTTAGAGCAGATAGATGGAGCATGTCAGCTGTACGCTGTACGTAGGAGCGGGAGTTATGTGTGACGCCCGCGATTGCCTGCAGCAATCGGACGTAGTAGCCATCAGACTGTGTTGGCAGGAAGCAAGAAGGGTTGACTGCACGTGACGGCCAACCCGCTGTCAGCCGCATCAGGGAATCGGCACCCAACGATTGCCCAACGAAGCAACAACGAAGTAACAACGAAGTACAAGTTACGACTCCAGCTATAAACCCTGCCAGCAGTGCTGGCGCAATGCCCGCGCGTTTCGGCGTTCGCCCACGCGCAGCAGGCGACGACGCGCGCAACTTGCCGCACCTCTCCCTCGCCCGCGTTAGTAGTTGGGCCGCCGGGTGGCCGTCATCGCGCACGTACGGTGCGCGCACAGTGCGCGATCTACGCTACGTCCGAGACCCGCGCGCGCATATGTAACACACACGCATTTACAGGTGCACGCCAATGGATTCTAAAAAAAAACGCGCATCAGACCTGTGGTGCTTGGAGATAGAATGATGTATGTCTAAACTATGCAAATGCCAGAAAGCCCGCACAGAGCTCGAGCTCATGTGACGTAAGAAGGGCTGATATCTATAACCCTCTCCATAGGCATTTCCTCTTGCAGGGAGGTAGTTATGTGATCGTCCCATGGGATCTCCTCGAGCATCTCCGCAAGGGACTTTGTAACGCGCGGACCGGCGACGACAACCCCGGGCGCGTATTTGGGGCTGGGGTTTTCATCGCGGAATCTACTTTGAAAAGCGACAATCAATATGATTACGCCGGGATACATAGCCTGTCCGAGTTCAGGACGCTGGTTTAACGTGTGCCTTCGGGATTCATCATGAGTGTACTCACGGACACATAAACAATGTCTTTGACTATAATGTCCTCCAAGGTCACTATCCACAAGATCGGGTGCGCACCCGTGCACGTGAGCGAAGCTAAGAGTGCGCTGATAAGCAGGGCCTGGTCCAGCGTGAATAATGGTGTAAGCTGGTGCACGACAACGCATCCGCACCCAGACCAAGCCGTACACTGCGCGAGACTCAAGGAGGAGGACGAGTGTGCGCCCGACCGCGCTACCTCGAAACCCTTCGTTGTGCAGATGCCTGACCAGTCTCCTGCGGGACCTGTGGAGGAGTCAAATGCCTTTGGCTATGTAGTATCCGGACAGGCCCACCGCACCATGCCTTCCACGCCACCAGCCCAGATGCCCAGAGGTTTGAAGCAAGCGAAAAGGTACAGTAGACAAGCCCCGTTAGACTATTATGGGTGTTAGCCCTAGAGCATTGGCCTAGCGAGATGGTTCCACTGCCAGTCCCCAAACTCCAGATCCCGATAGCTTCCAGGACAATGAATGTTGGCCACGCCCGTGCATGAACGGAGCGTACACTCACCGAGAGTAGAGAGGGATAAAATGGTCGAAACTGCAAGAACCTTTCTATATTTGTCCCATATGATCCACGCACGCCACATTACGATTGCATCACCAAGAAAAGCCTAGAGATATGTCGTGTTGATATGAGCCAGCGATCGTCTGCACCAGGTCTCCAAGCTTACGTTGGCCAAAGGAGCACCGATTTCCACAAGTGCTAGCCACCTTTGGATGTGTAAGAGGGGACCATCCTCGAGGAAACCAAACCAGTTCAGATGTGTTGCAGTGCCCTTCCGTATGATGTCACTAACGGGGACAGTTGTGTAGATGGTTGCAACAAAGTCGGTGAGAGAAATTATGTACATCGTGGCGGTTGCGATGAACATGCCAAGAATGACCTTGTTTCTTAAGCCTTTTTGACTGTCCTATATAAGAAACAGCTGATGCAAGCTCAAGAGGCATCTCACTAGAGGACGAGAGTCACGATCGCCATTAGCGAGGTGAGTATACCTTTTCAACGAGATATTAGAATAGCAAGGTCATATAGGTGTAGCTGCGACTCACCCATGCATGCGGCTGAGATGATGTCATCAAAGGACACCGTAACCCAGCGTAGAGGGCCAAGGATCAAATGAATGTCAGAATCATCAGTGCACGGCTCTACTTTCATGAGTTTTATGACATGGAGAATTGGGAGTTTTTGAATCGTGAAGTGTAAGAGGCCATCAACCGACCTTTATATCTGGAGAGGGGGGCTATGAGAGGAAGATACCCGTTTTGGCCAACTGCAGTGCAGCCCACCAGCGACAGTGACCGCGACCCTGAACACTCTCCGATACGAGCCATAGTGACCTGCGAGCGACCCGTTTTCCTTGGCACTTCCCAGCATCGCGCCCGGGTGACTCGATAGCCGCCTCTGGTAGACGGCTATCCGGCGGATCAACTGGTTGTTACTGATGAGTCTGCAGGACACACTTTCCCAGGAGGCGCGTACATTGATTTCCTTTTTCAAAGATGCCAAAGAGGTGCACAGTGACGGTGACGATAGTAGCTAAACGATGGGGTGATAGCGGTAACCATGTGAGTTAGTTCAATCTTGTGTAAGCGGTCGAGAAGGCATGTTCCCTTGAGAGTTCTGAGCACATTATCTGCGCGAAGAACATCTA
>WTXD01000355.1:0-11543 GCA_022496205.1 Gloeopeniophorella convolvens | reverse complement strand
GGTGAAGAAGGTCACTGACGTGCCCTGCCCATCCATGGTCGCAGTTGAGGACGAGTACGACGAGATGGACACGGGCATCGAGTTGTACGCGACCCCAGTCCGGCACAAGAAGCCCGACCACCTCGCTCTGGAGACCGAAGACCGACTCATGGCGCAGGACAACCATCTCCTCGGCATCGTTCGAGACCTGTGGGATGACGGACTCACCGCCGATGCGTTCCGTCTAGGTCAGGAGATGCGTAAAAGGAAGCGCGTCCAGTACGACATCGACGAGGTGGAGAGGAAGTGCGCGGACGCGAACATGCGCATCCTTCAAATCCGACGACGACTCGAGGCTGCCTGTCTCGAGTCCCGCATACAGGCGGTTCACAACGCGCGGCAGCATTCGACTAACCGCGTCACACCACTCCTGCACCACTGGTCGAGTCGGATTTGGGCAGACGAAGAGACGCTGTTGGCGAGACGTACGGCAAGGCAGGGACCAGCGGAGAGGACCGAAGGTACGAGTGATCACGATGTGGACTTTGGCACGCAGAACGAGGATTGAAGTCGAGGCGACTTCGAACGTAAGAGGGACGCAATGTCACGAACTGTACGATACGTTTTCTTTTTCTGCTTATCTTCGATGTACGATATGAGCTCTGTTCTGACTCCATGACTCGGGGACGCTTATCTTTCACTCGTCATACGATTCCACCATACTTCTTGACGCGCCCCTTATGCCATTGGACCCCTATTGTACTTCTACCTAGGAGACCCACCTTGAGTCCGTTCTGACTCGGTACGACTCGATACTAGGACATTATGTAAACCGATATCTTCGTAGTACTTAAGGCGTAGCAGTTGTACTCCAAGGCCTTAAGCCTGTTCTCCTTTGTCAATTGACGAGGTTACCAGGGAATCCGCGTGAGGGACTTGTTCGCCCAAGCATCGCGAGGTCTTCAGCTTTGAACTCGACGTACCGGAGGCCGATTGCCTCCAAACTTCAGACATCACGTCTTATCCAGGATCTCGTGCATACTCACGTGCGCCTTCGAGGACCGGCTCACATCGAGACCGACTTACCGAACCTCGCTCGTCTCAGCCCTCACCAGCTCCGCTCGCGCCGGCTCAGGCCGTGACAGGTACTCTGTTGTGAATGACGCCTGTAGCCTCTACCCCCACCTTAAACTCTTCACCGCCTACGCCCGCGTTCCCAACAACATCAAGGAGATAGGCGATGACCCCTTCCTTGCCCTCAACCTTAACCTCATCGCGATCGTTCAAATTCTGGTAGAAGAGTTCCTGTAAACCAAGTTGAATACTTGTATCAGTAAATAGTATCTGCCCAATTGTTTTTTAGAGTGCGTAGCACCTCTGTGGGAGATACTATTGACTCAGACTCGACTCAGTGAAAGCACCACCCCAAGTATTGCTTGAAGGACTCCATCTGATCCCTTACAACAACGACAATCGCCTAACCTTTGACCAAGCCTATCGACGCTTCTTTGACAAATATTATCAAGTCCTTCATCGCATTATCCAACTCCAGTTCTACGACCCTCGTGCTTGTGTCCACGACTTCTCCACAGACACTCTAGTTCGCTCTGACTCTTGGCTTACCCCGGTCCTAACAAGACTCCGACAATCTCTCCCATTTGGACAACTCTTTGACAATGATCTACACCTCAGCCACTGGTTCAACACAGAAAGGAACATTGTTCAAAGCACTGTAGAAGAACAGCATCTTTTCTGGTTCCTTCAACGACCTAGCGGCGTACGCTGGGAACCTATCCAAACCACCAACCTCTGGCTCGAACTCGAGCTCTTCTGGTGGAACATCGTCCAAGTCCACAAAGAACATCTCATCGAGAAAATCCTTACCGGCCATCGAATCTACTATCTTGAACGCTTCATCACTACTCCGTACCAGACTCGTCTCCACTTCGCTCAACTTGTTCTACTTCAAGAAAACCCTCTAGTTCCTATCTACTCTATCTGCTCCGGCCCCTTCTGCAACTATACCTTGCACCTGCAAGATGCACACTGGATCATAAGTAATCCTCTCGACCTCAACCTTGTCCAATCAAACAACGACTTCCTATATCCTGTACCACAACGACCTCCTCTTATTCCTCCCGCAACCTCTGAATCAGACATCGGAGAAAACAGTTAGAACAATGCCCCCAGCATCATCAGTAACTTCAGCCTTGACGAAGAACAAGAAGCAACAGACAACGACGTCCCCAGTATCCACACTATCAGCGACCTCGACCTACAAGACACCAGTGACCTTACCGACACCCAGTATTTAGAGATCTAGTCAGATCCTCCTGTACCTTGTATTTTAGACTATCAGAGTCTTTCTGTCGCAATCCTGGCATCCAGACCTAATCGTCGACGGTCTCCTAGACACCGTCCTCCGACACCACTACCTCAAGTAGCATTACCACCAGTACAACGTATGCCGACCCCTGAAGATTCAAGAAACCTCAGTAGAACCCGACTCGTCGACATCCAACGAGATAACGTTGCGCACCATCCAGAAATCATCTACATTGGCCAAACCTTGCCTACTCGAAACTTCCTTGGCTTTCACAACTTCCGACGCTGGTGCAGAGAAGAATACAATCGTCACCAACTCCGTATCATCAGTTTCCCCTGTTGAAGCGCAGCAAAGGGTGGAGTGACAACTGAAGGACACAAAGTGACGCCCAGTCAGAGAAGGTCAAAAGACTCATACATTAGTGCAATACCTGAAGGACACAAAGTGACGCTGTAAGGTAAAGTAAGCATAAGGTAGAAGTGAAAGGAGCGGTAGTGTACTTGCCTCAGTCAGAGAAGGTCAAAAGACTAAGGCTACAAAGGCGAAAGAGGAGGTCCTTTTATACAAGTAAGGAGCGACAATAGCATGTGATAAACAATGCTTAGAAAGCCTAGGAGACCCACATGAAACGGAGTAAGAGTGGGTACCGGAGTACAGGGTGGGTCATGGAATGCCCTAGAAGAGTCCGAAACACGGAAACGAATGTGGGGCTGAGCACAGCCTTAAGTCTAGAACATTATGTACACAAGATAAGATAGTCCTTGATCATTAGGTCCATATCTAATCTAATCAGAGCCGCCAGGACACTGTCCGTCTCAACATCCCCCACAATCTCCACGAACTCGCCAACTTCACTAGCGATCCTCTGCACTTTGAAGGCTATCTGTGAAAGCAATCTACAAGAATCTTTCGCGACCACATCGAAGAAGACTACGCCCGCATCGAACACCATTCCATTGATCGACACTGTCCCATCCTTAACCACGCTTTCACCATCACATATCATCACAACGTCAACACCTACACTGTGCAAGTTGTAGGACTCCCCGTCATCTGAATCACTCTTTATGAGTACCAAATTCCAAGAATATATCAAAGAACACGCTTGGAACAATCCTAGCCCAGAAGAAATCACTGATATCTCCCGACATCTACCTCCCAGAAGCATTATTAGGAAAATCAGACTTGACGAAGAAAGCGGACACGTCTACATTATCGCCACAGTCCTTGAATGAACTCTCGTCCTTGACGAAGCAACCAAGCAAGCAGTTTTTACCACTTATCAAGTACCAGTTCTCGAAGCACTCAACGCCTACTACCCACACGCCGATCAACTTCAAGGTTACGCCTGGGCTTCCCTAGAAGGACTTTACAAAGACAAGAAAGTCTGCTGGAGAGAAGATAGGAAATGCTGAGAATCCTTCAATCATCAACCTGTCTACTTCAATCCTCCTGAACAAACCCGCATCGTACTGCCACCTTCACCACCTCCCTCAGATGACTCAGATGAAGTCAACGAACTCCTAGAATCTACTCAAGAAACCATCCAACGCATCTCCAGAAAAGTTACTCCATTAGGCACCCCATTCGCTGCAAACTCACCTCGCACCATACCTGGAGGCTTTGGTACCCCAGAACATCATCCATCTCCTTAAGAAAACCCAATTCCTGAAGAATTATCTGAACCAGTTGCACCTTCACCGTCTCAGCCTCAAGAACTTGTACCTTTCGTCCAGACTCCTACACCTCCTGTCTCTCGTATTGGACTGACTCAGACTCCAGTTGCCTCTTCAACTCGTCAGACTCAAGTACCACCTCCATTTAAACCACCAGTAAACCCACCATCTCAAGGAACCACTACTGCTCTGCCCAAGATGTCTTCCAAGTTACTTGGCAGCCCCCAGAACCCTTTGATGGCGCAGAAGCTACTGCCTGCCAATTCCTTTCTCATCTTAACAACTATTATTCACTCAATGAAGACCTATATAACACCGACACCAAGAAGATCACCAACGCCTATACTCACTTTAAAAACAACACCCATGCCGGAGAATGGGCTCGCGTCCGCATGAATGACACACTCACGAACAAAGCCTATGGCACCTGGAAAGCTTTTGTCGACACCTTCGAAACTATGTTCACCAACCCTGACCAGAAACAACTCGCTATCAACAAGTTCTTCCAGTATCCACAAGGCATTCGCTGCTTCCGCGAATGGTATCAAGATTGGGATGTTGCACGAACAGAAGCTGCCATCACTGACGACACCGTCACTATCCCTGTCCTCCGCCATAACCTGAACAATCAACTTGAGCAGAAGTACTCTGCTGTCGCAAATAAACCAAAGACGCTTGCAGAAGTTGTTAAGATTATCCAAGAACTTGACAACTCCTACTGGACGAACCGTCCCAGGAGTACCTTTCGAGGTGGACGTGGATGAAGCAACATCCGCTCCCTCGAAGAAGGAGAAATCTCACAAGTCAATGCGACCACTGCATTTCCCCCACTCACTACTGAAGAACGCAAGCATTGTCGTGACAACAACCTCTGCATGTACTGTGGAGGAGGAGGACACTGGTCTAACAAATGCCTCAAGAAACCTAGCGGACCCTCATCTTCCACTTCGTTCAATTTTAACCGCCGAGGAAGAGGAAACTTCAGAGGATCATTCCGAGGCCACGGACGCGGCGGATCCTTCACTCCCTCATCTAACTCTCGCAATCTCATTGCGAATGACCCATCATCTTCCTCCACTACCGACACTTCTATCCAAGCTATCAACAGCTGGTATGCTCAAGCCACTCCCGAGGCCAAACAAGCTGTTTCCGACATCATCTCCCCACCTGCCACTTCCGAGAAGAAGGATTTTTGAACCGTCCCATAGCCGCACTGTCTATTGGGACTCTTCGTGTTCAGAGGACGTATGAGAGGTTCTTCGGAGTCAAGAAATTTGAACCCTTTGTAATGATTGACTCTATTCCTGTACCATCGTCTACGATGCGTAATCGACGAACTCCGTCCATATCTGTTAGAGTCAATTTCCTAGGACAGTCCTCTGGCTAAAAAATCAGTGTACATGCACTTGTTGATAGTGGCGCAGAAGGCATTATCCTACATACCAACTTCGCCAACCAACATCACTTCACACTCAAGAAACTCGTCAAACCTTTCCCTGTTTGCAATGTCGATGGCACTGATAACGCCACCGGCTTAGTTCAACATACTACTATTCAACGCCTTGAAATCCCTACACTAGACGGCCACTCGCATCAAGAATGGATTGAACTATATCTCACTGACATCGGCAACCACGACCTCATCTTAGGCACGGACTGGCTTAGATGACACAACCCTAGTATCAACTGGGAAAAGGACACAATTACCTTTGACCGTTGTCCCCCTTCCTGCCAACTATCTAACTCCACCATCTCTGCCACCGCACTAGACAACATTCCTGTTGGTCTAATCTGTACCATCACTGCACCAATCAATATCAATGAAGATGGTATCCACGAAGCCGACATGAACTTTGCCATAGAAATGCAAACAGTCCTTGCATCTTGCGGTTACATCGACTACACCCTTCAAGAACCATACCTCCTTGACTCCGTCGACCTCACCACCATCAGACGACTCTTCCAAGCAGAATCAACACACACCCGCTCAATGGTCCATGATCCTAGAGCTTGTCCTGTAACACAACTAGAGTTACACCTGTCGATAGGATCTATATCTGTCCACGCCAAAATGACTCATTCACAACAATTGGCCGAACAAAATGTCGCACCTAAGAAGACAATTGAAGACATTGTCCCTCAAGAATTCCTCAAGTACCGTAAAGTCTTTGAAGAATCAGCTGCCCAATGACTCCCTGCTCGCAAACCCTGGGACCATGCTATCGACCTGAAACCTGACGCACAACTCTGTGATTGTAAAATCTATAGTCTCACTCTGGACGAACAGAAGGCTCTTGACGAATTCCTCAAAGAACACCTTGCAAAAGGCTACATTCGCCCTTCAAAGTCACCCATGGCAAGCCCTTTCTTCTTCGTCAAAAAGAAAGATGGAAAGTTACGCCCTGTACAAGACTATTGTGCCCTCAACAATATCACGATTAAGAATGCCTACCCACTTCCACTCATCCCTGAACTTATCGACAAACTCAAGAACGCCCGCTATTTCACCAAATTCGACATCCGCTGGGGCTATAACAATATTCGCATCAAAGAAGGCGATGAATGGAAAGCCGCCTTCAAGACCAACCGTGGTCTATTTGAACCCCTAGTCATGTTCTTTGGACTCTGCAACTCCCCCGGCACATTCCAATCCTTCATGAATGAGAACTTCAAGGATATCATCACAACCAGCTGCGTTGTTATCTATATGGACGACATCCTCATCTTTACCGACACTCTTGAAGAAAACTATGCTCTTGTTCACCGTGTCCTCCAACGCCTTCGCGAACTCGACCTTTACCTCAAACTAGAGAAATGTTCCTTCTTCCAGACAACCATTGAGTACCTCGGTCTTATCATCTCTGCCGGTCGCATTCGCATGGACCCTGCCAAACTCAAGGCCATCAGGGAGTGGCCAACGCCAAAAACACTCAAGCACGTTCAAGCATTCCTCGGCTTTGGCAATTTCTACAGACATTTCATCAAAGATTTCTCCAAGATTGCACGACCACTTCATGCCCTCACATGTAAAGACACTCCGTTCCAGTGGTCCTCAGCCTGTCAACAAGTGTTTAACAACCTCAAGCACGCATTCACCTCAGCCCCAGTACTCACACTCCCCAACCACACCCGTCCATTTTGTCTGATTACAGACGCCTCCGACTTTGCCATCGGCGCTGTGCTGGAGCAACCAGATGAAATTAATCGCTGGCACCCGGTCGCATTCCTCTCTAAATCCATGACCAACACGGAATGCAACTACGACATCCACGACAAAGAACTCCTTGCTATTATCCGCTCCCTTGAAACCTATCAACATTATTTACAAGGGGCCCAACACCATGTTGAAATCTGGACCGACCACAACAACCTGACATACTTCACCACGAAACAGAAACTCACTTGGAGACAAGCACGTTGGTCTCTCGAACTTTCCCAATACGACGTTCTTCTCCTTTATAAACCTGGCATCTACAACTGTGCCGATCATCTGTCCCGCCATCCAGATCTTAAAGAGGGGATAATGACTGAAAATGACAACAAAATCCTCTTGGACGTCAAGTTTTTCGCAATCCAAGCTACTCGTGCTGGCACTACTACTAGTATTGGAGACCAAAATCTATGACGATGCATCAGAGAATCTCAAGACAACAATACTGGCAGCTATCTTTGTAAAGTAAAACATGGTAATATTCATATTTTGGTCGTCATTTTCAGCATGAATTTTTGATACTATAGTAATGCTGATAATACAGCTATTATAGTAAAAACTTCTATAAAGTGCATACTACACTGCTAACATGATAGTGCCTACTATAAACACTATTATAAATACAATAGTATACTATGTATTGTACTATCAGTACTAGTAAATACTATAGTATATATATAGTCTTACTTAGAGTACTATAATAAATATTATAGTGTAGTATATACAGTTCTACCAGCACTATAGTAATTACTATAGTATACTATATATGGGCATATCAGCCCTATAGTAGATACTATAGTATAATATATATGGTTTTGTTAGCCCTACAGTAAAGATTATAGTATACTATGCATAGTTCTATCAGCTTTATAGTAAATACTATAGTATAATACATATGGTTTCACTAGCACTATAGTGAATACTATACTATACTATACATAGTATTCTTAGCCTTACAATGAATCTTACAGTATACTATACATGATTCTATCAGCCCTTTAGTGAATACTATAGTATAATATACATGGTTTTGTCAGCCTTACAATAAATATTATAGTATACTATACATGGTTCTATCAGCCCTATAGTAAATACTATAGTATAATATACATGATTCTACCAGTACTATAGTAAATACTACAGTATACTATACATGGTTTTGTCAGCCTTACAATGAATATTATAGTATACTATACATGATTCTATCAGCCCTTTAGTGAATACTATAGTCTACTATATATGGTTCTACCAGTACTCTAGTAAATACTATAGTATACTATACATAGTTTTGTCAGCCTTACAATAAATATTATAGTATACTATACATGGTTCTATCAGCCCTATAGTGAATACTATAGTATAATATACATGATTCTACCAGTACCATAGTAAATACTATACTATACTATACATAGTCCTACTAGTACTCTAGTAAATACTATACTATACTATATATAGTTCTATCAGCCCTGTAGTAAATACTATCCTATTCTAGACTCTTCCAGATTCTTCCAGGCTCTTCTATAGCCCACCTTGAGTTCCAGTATCCACCTTAGTTCCACTTTCATGTGGGTCACTAGTTATCACATGTTGCTGTGTTTATTACATGCAAACCACACTCTTTTTATGTATATAAGGGATGCTGTTTTTGCCCTTGTTGCCTCAGTCTGTTAATTTCACTAACTGAGGCAAGTACTTTACTTCTGGTACTTCTAGACTTGCACTTACTTACTTACTTACTTTAGCTTTGCTCTTGCTTGCCTAGGTATTGCACCAATGATATAAAGTCTATTGACTTCACTGACTGAGCTTTACTCTTGCTTGCCTAATTGGCACCCTGTTTCTACTATGCTTCAACAATATAAATAGACTCTTATATATATAAAGATAGTGCTAAGACAAGTAGTCCTCAGACTATCCACTTGTGATATTTCTAATCTACTCAACTCATCATTCTTAGTATTCTACTGGTTGCCTTTGCTCTGCTATCTTTATTGGTCTACACTAGCTAGTAGATTCAAGGCCAACACCTATAATATCAGTCCTTTACAAAGACTACTCTTTGTGCACCACCTCTGCTCCTCTATATACTAGTATTATAGAAGTAAGTTGTAACAAGAGGTAATCAGCCTCTAGTGCATTGATAGAGAGCTATGTTAAAGCACAGCAAAATAGGGTGCCAATTAGGCAAGCAAGAGTAAAGCTCAGTCAGTGAAGTCAATAGACTTTATATCATTGGTGCAATACCTAGGCAAGCAAGAGCAAAGCTAAAGTAAGTAAGTAAGTAAGTGCAAGTCTAGAAGTACCAGAAGTAAAGTACTTGCCTCAGTTAGTGAAATTAACAGACTGAGGCAACAAGGGCAAAAACAGCATCCCTTATATACATAAAAAGAGTGTGGTTTGCATGTAATAAACACAGCAACATGTGATAACTAGTGACCCACATGAAAGTGGAACTAAGGTGGATACTGGAACTCAAGGTGGGCTATAGAAGAGCCTGGAAGAATCTGGAAGAGTCTAGAATAGGATAGTATTTACTACAGGGCTGATAGAACTATATATAGTATAGTATAGTATTTACTAGAGTACTAGTAGGACTATGTATAGTATAGTATAGTATTTACTATGGTACTGGTAGAATCATGTATATTATACTATAGTATTCACTATAGGGCTGATAGAACCATGTATAGTATACTATAATATTTATTGTAAGGCTGACAAAACTATGTATAGTATACTATAGTATTTACTAGAGTACTGGTAGAACCATATATAGTAGACTATAGTATTCACTAAAGGGCTGATAGAATCATGTATAGTATACTATAATATTCATTGTAAGGCTGACAAAACCATGTATAGTATACTGTAGTATTTACTATAGTACTGGTAGAATCATGTATATTATACTATAGTATTTACTATAGGGCTGATAGAACCATGTATAGTATACTATAATATTTATTGTAAGGCTGACAAAACCATGTATATTATACTATAGTATTCACTAAAGGGCTGATAGAATCATGTATAGTATACTGTAAGATTCATTGTAAGGCTAAGAATACTATGTATAGTATAGTATAGTATTCACTATAGTGCTAGTGAAACCATATGTATTATACTATAGTATTTACTATAAAGCTGATAGAACTATGCATAGTATACTATAATCTTTACTGTAGGGCTAACAAAACCATATATATTATACTATAGTATCTACTATAGGGCTGATATGCCCATATATAGTATACTATAGTAATTACTATAGTGCTGGTAGAACTGTATATACTACACTATAATATTTATTATAGTACTCTAAGTAAGACTATATATATACTATAGTATTTACTAGTACTGATAGTACAATACATAGTATACTATTGTATTTATAATAGTGTTTATAGTAGGCACTATCATGTTAGCAGTGTAGTATGCACTTTATAGAAGTTTTTACTATAATAGCTGTATTATCAGCATTACTATAGTATCAAAAATTCATGCTGAAAATGACGACCAAAATATGAATATTACCATGTTTTACTTTACAAAGAAGATCACCAGGGCTCAAGACAAAGACAAAGAAGTCACTAAAGCATTAACAACAATCAGGAAGAATGGTCCACGTACAATAGCGAAAGGCTTAGAAGATTGGAACTATGAAGACGGTCTCATCTTACATCAAGGAAAGGTCTATATCCTCAAAGACACTAAATTACGATGAGAAATTGTTCAACAATACCATGAGTCACTCGCCACTGGCCACCTAGGAAGATGGAAAACTTACGAACTAGTCTCCCGAGAATACTGGTGGCTTGGAATATCCAAATTTGTCAAAGACTATGTCGACGGCTGTGCCACTTGCCAAACCACAAAACGACAACACCTTCATCCCATTCCACTGCATCCGAACGAAATCCCAAACCGTCCCTGGGAAGTCATCACTATGGACTTCATCACCGACCTTCCCATCTCAAAGGGATACGACTCACTCTACGTTGTAGTCGACCGCTTCACTAAAGCCACTATCATCGCTCCCTGTCATAAAACTATCACTTCTGAACAAACCGCCAACCTTTACATTAACTATGTCTGGAAGCGTACTGGACTTCCTAAACAAGTCATCTCCGACAGAGGACTGCAATTTGCATTGCAATTTATGCAAGAAGTCTGGAAACGACTCCAAGTAACTCTCACCCTCAGTACTGCATATCACCCTCAGACCGATGGTGAAACAGAACGAGTTAACCAAGAACTAGAACAATACCTACGAGTCTTCTACAACTATCAACAAGACAATTGGGTTGACCTCATCCCATTCATGGAGTTTGCACAAAACAATCGCCAA
>WTXD01000354.1:0-11578 GCA_022496205.1 Gloeopeniophorella convolvens | reverse complement strand
CGCCAAGAGAGGCATGATCGCGCACGAGCATGGCGCAGCGTTGTCTGTAACCTTGCTGAGACGATTCTCCTGAGGGGGTACTGTCCTCGTCGAGTTTTCCTTGCAGCGCAGCAATAGCCTTCGTGTAGTCAACAGCGCAAGCAGTCACGCTGTTGAAAGCATCGATGCAGTCGTCGCACTTTTTCCACCGCTCGAAGTTTTTGTTGATCAAGCTGAAGATGGACTCCCGGCAGGAACATCGGCAGAAGGTACAGATGCAGAGGGTTTGGCGGAGGATGAGTTGGAGATGGAGGAGTTGTACGGCTGCGAAAAGGTATGAAGAGCCGGCTGAGCAGGCGGTGCGGAAGTGGTGTCACGTTCCTCGGACAGGGGCGTGCGGGCGCGCGAGGTCGGTGCGGAAGGGCGGGATGACTCTGGGATATAGCCTGAGGAGACAGGAGTGTCTGGAAAGGATCGGGCTCATTCGAGGAGGCGTGGTGTGCAACGCGCAGCGCTGTGACTGCGCCATCAACTTTTCGATCCACGTCGGTTGTTTTGAGGTATTGGTTGGTATGGGCTGCCGCCTCACCCAATTTGAACCACTGGCCCAGCGTGACATTCTGCATCCCCTGCTCACGTTGAGCCTGAAATAAACCTCAGGCCTTTGCCGAAATTGCTGAGCGACTCGCTCTGCTGCGCCTTCACAGTCTTGTGCGATGGCGTTCATGGCCTGACGAACATCCAGAGGGAGAGACCCTGGCAGAAAGCTTAAGGCCCCTCCTGAGAGCGATATGGTTTTGGGGTGCCCAGCTCCGATGCTGATGATGCACGAGATAGGTGCATGCTGCCCGAATACCAGCTCGGCTTCCGAGAGCACGGTAGCAGCGGATTGTTGCAGCCAACACTTCCCCAATGAACGTCTCCTCTACGCCATGTAGCCCAATCTGTATGCTCTTGAAGAGGGCAGGGCTGGCCGAAGTAGCTCGGGCGGCTTCCCATATCATGCAGTCAACGGTCTGGTTCTTGGGCGCCGTATAAGTGCGGAAGATGGTGGGGATGGTGCCGTTCAAGTTATGTGCTGACATAGCACAGACAAAGCTTCGGACAGTGTCAAGCTGGGAAAGAACGTGCGATGACCTGGACATACGTTCTGCAGACTCGGCCAGCGGAGTCCCCGCTGTCCATCATGCGGGAATTAGCATCTCCTGTATGGATCCTGACCATCTCTTTGATGAAATGCTCGAGCTTGTGGGCCTTGAATCTCTCGCTACGACCACGCTTGACTTCCGAAAACACATCCTGGGCAAGTTTCGCGTAAGATTGGATCGCCTCGTCGATAGTCATGCGGAGGCGGCCGAGCATGAGAGCGATCAACCTGCATGGTGCCAATGTCGAGGAGTAAGGGCTTCGGATGGTGGACTTAGGGCCTGGCTAACCCGCCTGTACTCGTGCCTCCCACGAGGTCGAAATAATGGCACGGTAGTGGTACATTGTCGAGTTTGTCGTTAGCCTTCACCCTCCACATGAGCTCTTTGAGGATGAGCAATGCAGAGATGCCCCCGACACCCCCGCCATCTATCGATCACATGAGGCTAAGTCAACTTTCAGATGGTAAGAAGAAACTCGTCCGGAAGTAGTCACCTAGTGAGAGCAATCTTAGGCTACGAGGTTGACCGGTGTCCATACGGTCCTGTCGGTGTTGCGGGGTTGACTACCACTGTATAGCTCAATGACGAACACCGCGTGGGGCGAAGGGTAGAAGGTGTATTTGGGAGGAATGGACGGTGACATGTCAAGCGCCAATTGTGAATGACGTGAGTGCTGCTGGGACTCCTTGGGAAACACAGGTGGGCGCTATTAGTCGTATGCGCAAGATTGAGGCCAACGGCAAAGTTGGCTTCATATGTTGGGTGTTGAGTCCGGAGTTCCAGCATTTCTTAGCCGAGGTGTGACGGTCATCTTGTCATCTCATTATGTGCACTGCGGGCGGCAGCAACTCAGGTGGTGGTGGGGATCTTCAGTTCGCAGTTACAACGTTGGCGTCACCGTCCTACTCCTATGATTGGACAGGACGAAAGCAAGTAAAAAGATCATGTGGCCGTGGTCGACTGGCACTACTAAACAGCAGCCATTTCTGAACACGTATTCTGGTATTAGGTCAAGTCATTGCTTTGCCGGTACATTTCATTCACTACATTCGATTGTCTTTCCTCTCCCTTAGCAATGCTGCATTAGTGGATTATACCCAGTACGATGCCTATGTATTCGTCGCGTCAGAACGATCCGTCGAAGGATAGAACATAAGCCACTGACCAGCGCCGATTGTCTCCCCACCTCTGCGAATTAAAATCCGTCCCATTTCCTTGTTGACGGAGAAGGGTTCCAAAGGAATGGGTGTACTGCGCGCGCCAAGGCCCGCGAACGTCGCTGGGCGAATCGTGATCTGCACTTCAGCAGAAGCACCTTTCGTGAGGACGCTGCGGGAGCAAGGCAATGTCAACAAAGAAGGGCGGGGATCAGCCATGAACGGCGAACAGACCGAGGGTTCTTTTTGGTGACAGCACCCGACGCGCGGTCCAACGTTGCGTTCAGTTTAGAAATTGCCGCGGGAACGTCGCGTGAATGATGGAAGAGCTCAACCTTCAGCAAAAAAAAGTCATTAGTGAACGTGTCTGAGTCTGGAAACCGCTCGCGTACTGATGTCCCTGCAAGGATAGGCACCTGGATATCGAAGACAATTATTCGTGCTGTAAAGGCTGATGCTAGCTGGATGGGGTCATTTTGTGGGCACAACACGCTGCCAATGTCGAGGTGGATAGGGTCGACTGCGGTGAGATACAGAGTGACGTTCGATCCCGCAGCGGCCCACGGAACCCTGTCCGTCTCGGTCTCAATCGCTGTAACAATGGTTAGTGCTATTCATAATTCAATGAACAGAAACTACTTTTTACAACTGCAGTCTCATCTCCGGGCAAGATGCGCAGGCGTTCACCGACCTGGACTAGACCGCCACAGATTCTACCCGAGACACCACTGGTAGAGCTCTGCCCTTTGAACACATTGGAAATGGGGAACCGGAGAGGTGACGCGATGTCGCGCTTCGGAGGTTGTAGCCGATCTGAGCACGTTTGAGGGTCAGGACGTACTGTCAAGGGGGAGAAGGGCACTGACCAAGTAGTTCGACGAGGGTAGGACCCGAATACCAGGTTTTGAGCGCCGCTGCATCCTGGCCTTGCCGTTTCATCAGGTTCACGCCTGTCATTGCACCAACGGGAGTGAAGTAGGTCTTGGACGTCTGGAAGCCAGACTGGACAAGGAAGGCCTTGAGCTGGGCGCAGATGTCCTCGTAGCGATCTTTTGACCAGTCGACCTGCAGAAGGTGAGCTTCGCATGGGCACCGGAAGGGACTGGACGAACCATGTCAAGTTTATTGATTGCAACTATGATCTGCGAGACACCCAAGCTGCGCACGAGGACGACGTGTTCCCGAGTCTGCCCACCGCGATCGAAGCCTGCCTCGAACTCGCCTGTTGAAGCATCGACCACGAGCAGCGCACAATCCGCCTGCGAGGCGCCGGATATCATGTTGGGGATGAAGTCGCGATGACCGGGTGCATCAAGGATGGTTATGTTCCTGTGCGGGGTCGACAGCGACTGCATAGCGACGTCCATCGTAATTCCTCTGAATATATAGTCTGTCCCATGTTCAGCAGAGGGTAACGGCAGGTACACACCTCTCGCGCTCCTCGGTGGTGCCATCTAGCTGCCAAGCCCATGCAAAACTGCCTTTGCCAATCTTGTTGCTCGCTCTTTCATTCGCCACCTTCGTTCTCTCGTCGATCCGGCCAAGTTCATATAAAAGCCGCCCCATGAGCGTTGACTTTCCAGCATCAACATGACCTGATAGCACTGAGAATGGATGTTCGGCCGTGAACACGACACCTACCGATAACCACCAGGCTGATTCCCGCCTGGCCTTTGCTTTCTGCTTCGAGCGCCTGCCTCGCCTCTTCGAGCACCTTCTCACGCGCGAGGGCCATCTTGGGCGGCTCTTCATCAACAGCCTCTTCCTCTTCCGCGCCGAGTCCTAGAGCAGAAATGTCAATGTTGCGCTGTTCAAGCGCAGGACCGGTCCCTTTCCGGGCTGGCGTTGCGGTCCCGCTGGCGGTCCCAGTCTTCTTAGCGCCCTTGGGCGTCTTCGGGGTTGGCGAGATCGCACGATTTGCAGCCTTCGACGCGGCCTGCGCCTCGGCCGCCTTCTTTTGCGCAACAAGCTTTTGTGCTTTCTCGAGTTCCTTGGCAGCTAAATAGTATTTGCACAACAATCTAGTCAGTACATTGTTCACGAAAGCGACAAAGCCTAATTTGCAGAAGCGGAAACTCGAGAACCCGATGTGAAAGAAGAACGAGAATGGGCGCTGGATGCAGGAAAAGCGGTGGGTGCAGACACATCGGAAGCGGAACGCCCGAGCGAGGTGCCACGGCGGGCGTTGAAAACGATGTCGTCAGGGGAAGGGACATCGAAGGCAAAGGGGCCGAGTGGGGACAGTGGTATGTTTGCAGCTTTAGCCGCTGCGGAGGACTTGTGTTTGGAGGATGCCTTCACGTTCGCAGTGGACTCGTCTAGAGGAGATGTAGGTTTCGAGCGACTATGGCTACGACGCTCTCTGTGAGACTTCTCTTTCTCGTGCTCCTTCCGGTGTCCTTTATCATCGTCAGGTGTCAGAGGGACCCCATCCAGTAAGATGGAAGCGAATGTCGAGGGCCACGCACGGGAACGGTTGCCCTCTGGCTTGAACATTGTATGGACAGGAACAGGAAGATAGGGCCGCTCGTCTTCGGCGCTATTAGTACGCTTATGATGTGGCTTCTTCGCTTTCATCGCCAGCTTAGACTGTTTTGGCTCGGGAGACGATGCTGATGAAGAGACGTGGCCAGGGGGTGGGAAAGAGGGCGGTAAAACAGACCGAGCAGGTGAAATGAGGTGGTCCAAGGACTGATACGAGGTTGTGATAGCAGTCGTCGCAGTTGCTCCATTGGCGATAGGGGTAAGATACTCCGTGTGTGTGCTGCGAAGGAGCGCCGACGGTGATGATGACCGCGCAACCTTGGGCTTCGGCATCCAGGGTCCTTGCTTTGACTTTGCTTGCTGGGCCAGCTTGGAGAGCTTGGAAGCCGGGCGCTCGCTCGAAGAAGTGACCGGAGACTCCGCGGCCGTAACGAAAGTTTGGGGAGAGTCGGCTTTCACCTCGGAAACAGGTTTCGCTGTTGACTTCGAGCTCGATGACGACGACGCGACAGAATCCTGTTGAATCTCTCCGCCCTGCATCTGTGGCGAGGCCACTGACTTGTCCACAACTTCTTGATTCATGGCAATCTGAATAGCATGGCGGACCATAGACGAAGTGGCGGAAGCAGCCTCTTCTTCCTCGATGTAGGAGAGTTCCGATTCAGAAGAAGGGCGTAGTGCCGGGTACGTCCGCACAGACGACGTTCCGAGGCTACTCGAACTCATCCGCGAACTCCGGGAGACTGTCGTTGCCCTGGAACTAGCGACTCGAGAATTTGCGAGGGCGGACAATTTAGATTTCCTAGGAGGTTCTGAAGGAGCAGATGATTCTGCGATGGAGTGGCGAGGTTCGCTCGGGGGTGGAAGACTGGGTAAGGGCTTGTCGACGGGGTTGAAGAGACCCGCTGGTGGAGATGACCTGAAGACCTGCACTGGAATTGCTCGCTGTGCGGAGTTGGACCTTTGTAGCTTTGACGAGGGCGTGCGCGCAGACCTTGTTTGATTGTCGGGAATGTCAGGCATGGAGTCGAGAGAAGGTACCGGAACGCTGGGTGCTCGGGGTGGGGGCGTCACAGTGCGCGTGGACTCGCCATCATCTGAATGGATTACGGCCGACTCGTTACGAGACAGTCGCAGTGCAGATGGGGGAGGAGACGGCCTTATAGTGTTCGGGTCTACATGTACGCGTGCTTGGCCCAGGCGAGACTCTACAACGATATGAGCGAGAGAACTCACTACAGGCACAGCACCCACCAATGACTTCTCCATAAGACGAATCTGTTACGGAGCTCGGGGCATGCGCGCTACGGCGAGTGGCCACGCTTCGCGAGGAGCGCGTCGGAACGTCAGTTGCCTCTGTCCTCTCCGTCCTCTCCGTAATCGTGCTCAGACGTGGCACGTAAGCGTCCATATCGGAGGTGGAGTTGTAGTCCTCCATAGGTTGAATGCTCGGAAGAATGAGTTCATCGCGAGCAGCTGCGTTGCGAGCCTCGGCTATTTGGGCCATCCTGGCTGCGTGGACTTGTGCAGTAGTCATACCCTTAGCGACAAGGTCATCGTCGGGGAGAGCGACGCCCGCTTCTGGATGACGAAAGCAGTCAACCTCGACGACGATCATGGAGCTGGCAGGGGGCTGAAGCAAGTGGAGATGCACCTTCTTGCAACCGTCGCCGCACCGTCTACAAGTAGCGGCCACAATAGAACAAAAAGGGGAGGGTGTGGAGAAAGGGACACAGGGACACGGGCCGCGCAAAGCGTGATAAGCGAAGAGACCACGGCTTACCTTTCCTCTCGCGCGCAGCGTTCTTCCTCTCCTGTACCTCTTAATTCGGAAGGGTCAGTCGACGTGCTATGCAGGCGGGAGCGCGACATACCCAGCAGCCATTCGATAGTCTTGTCGACGTCAAAGTAACAATCCCACAACGCTTCTCTGATGAACTCGTCGTCGAAACCGCTCTGGGCCTCCGAGCCCAATATTGTGCGGACGTCTTCTAGCGCCGCTTCCAATTGGGCTGACACCCGGCAACGGAACCAGATAAGCGAATGCATTATATGGGTAAAATAAAGTTCGTACCGTGTTGTTCTGGCGTCATCTCGTCGCCGCCGTCGGACAGTGCACCATCGTCGCGCTCCTCTGGGATCAGTGTACAAGGGTTGAGATGGCAGAGGCGCAAGGGAGGAAACATACCATCCAGATCTAGATTCCTGACAAATCTATGTCTAGACATAATAGAAATACAACGTTTTACAAGGGACTTGAGAATGGTGATAAACTGGATGGTGGGCCCGTCTATTTGAACATGAGGTTGAGGGGAGGCCTTCAGACCCAAATCCCAACCCATCCCTCCGTGCCTGTCACGCGTACGTCACACACCCCACCATCCGTCACGTCCCGTCACGTCTTCGCGGCTCCCGAGCTGGCCAGAGCCGACGCGCGCTCACCGTCGCGCTCAGTCACCGTGTTCACCAGGGTCTGTCTTCTTGCGTCCACCCACTTCACCATGTTCTCCATCGCACGCCATGCCGCAGCCTCCCGTAGCGCTTCCCGCGTGCGTATATACAGAGGCCCCCGTTAGCTCCTTAATTCACTGAGCGCCCTTACAGGCATTCTCAACCACCGCGTCGCGTTCCTCCGACGTGGCGAAGCTCATCCTCATTGGCCGTCTTGGCAGAGATCCAGAGGTGCGCGTGACCAGGAGCGACAAGGAATATGTCTCGTATGCGTTTGTTTCGTCCGTGCGGCATCATTGCCTGATTTGCAACCCGAACTACAGCTACACCGTCGCCACGACGAACTACCCACCCCCCCCCAGGACCCGATGGCGGTACGCCTTTTCCGTTGCACGCTCTGATGCACCGATGCTTATTCAACTGTGCAGTCCGTCCTGCGTCCAAGACCACGTGGCATCATGTCCTCTCCTTCAATCCAGGCTCCAACAACTACCTGAGGCACTTGCAGAAGGGTTCCCATGTCTATGTCGAGGCTAACTTTGAGGTGCGCGAAGCGGACCCTACAGCGGACCCTGGCACTCCCCAAGGCCAACGCCAGATTTTCCTTCGCCATGGTGCGTATCTCGAGCCCAGGCACTAGGCGGCTTCTAAACTATACCTCAGAGAACATCCGCGTGCTCCGTTCTCCAATGCAGTCTCAAGAGGTCCAGGAAGAAGAAGAGAGCCCCTAAAGACACGAGTGCTATTCCAGGGAGTACTGTCGTTGATACCGTTATCATTTCTGAAACTATGGTCGCCTGCCCATAATTAATGCACCCCCTCTCTTAATGCACCCCTTCTGACTCGTGCTCATCATCAAACTGTGATGGACGGTATATCTTTCCCACTGCGGAGTTAGATATCCACCCCTTGGCCAAGCGGTCGTTAGAGAGCAACGTCGCAAGCGAAGTCTAAACTTACAGTACTGCCATCACCGATGCCAGGTGAAGGCATCCTCATCGGGGCTCGCGGACCAACTGGTGGTTTATCTACCCCCTCAGACATCTTGCGCAGGTAGTCCCGCACTGACGTCACCACCATCTGGCGAAAAAAACGGTTATCATGGCACACGCGGGGATGGAGGTGTGACAAACGTGATGGTCATCAGTACTCGACCCAGAATAACAAGCAACGACGGCAATAGGGCAGCATGGCGCGTTCTATGAAACAATAGCGCGTCAGATTGAACACACCAACGTTCTCTCTAAGGAACCTACCTCGAGATATATCGGGAAAGCTATTTGCTTGAGTGTTGAGCAATCGAAGAGTGTCGGACTCGTCAGATGCTCACCTCCGCCATGTATCCGTAGATCGTTTGACAGGCCCAGCTGCCGTGGGGTCTTGCCCATAGCTCCCATTCCCTTTTCGACGTAAAAACTTGAGTGACCTGTACGGCGCACGACAGCAATCATCCCATCCAGACTTGCCCAGCTGTCCAAGCTGACGTCCCCAATCGTGCTGCCCAAGTCCCCAACGGTGCAGGAAAACAGCGTGTGGCCGACGATCGTCTGAATGGATATAACGAGTCCGCGTCCCAGCCGCTGATGTCGAGACGACGCGCGGAAACGCTTGCGCAGGGAAAGACCCAGAGTGACGGCATCATTTGCGGAGAACGAGGGAAAACGGTACGCGGCTTCTTCATCCAATGCTTTCGTGGCAAGCTCCGCATCTGTGGGTGGCATGGGTCTATGGATGGATCGGCGAAACGAGGACATCAGGATTCAAGCACGATGACTTTCAACAGAAAAGAAAGAGTTCAGGACAGGATGAGGGGTGCACAGAAGTACCAGATGCCGCACGACTTGGATATAGCGATCCACGATAGCATTGGGCGAAGCAACGCGCAGGTGGCATGCGGTAGTAGATTGCAAAGGTGTGGTAGAAGAAGAAACACGAGGCTGAGGGTAGGTAGGCACGCACACTTCGAGAGGGGGAATGCTGCTGGCGTTCTCGTAATGCTGATCCCTGTAGCCATTCAGATAGCTCATGGTGACGGTGAAACGAAGGGGGGTGGTCGCAAGGGCGGTGACGTGGAGGCTGGAAGCTAAAGAAAGAGAGCTCTTCAATGGGAGCACAATAGAACCAACCATGGGAGAACGCCCGGGATCGACATCTCGGCAAGCAGAAGCAAGCAGTTTGACGTAGTTGGGAATGCCGAGTCCCGCTGTCAGTGACTATTGCAAGGGAGTTGTGAGCGAAAGTACCGGCACAAGCACACTGGATAGGACAGCGGCAACGTGGGCGGAAGTAAACTTATGTGAACAGCCTGCGCGCAGGACATATAACGCCCCCAAGAGCACTGTATCAGTTCCACTTGGTGTGGCAATTCATTCAGCATTCATGCACATGCATCAAGTCCATGATATCCACACAATGCATCAGTATGTACTTGTTAATACAAAAAATGGATTCGTCTGGTATGAGCGTTACATGTACTCCTAGGCTGAAACCACATCTCAGAATACAGCAGAGTCGCATAAATGCAGCGCATGGAAGCGAGACTCATTAGGACGCTTGGTCGAGCGTTTACTATTACCGCCGATCTCGGGAGTGTTGCACATACATACGAAGGTGACGGGGTGTGTATTGATTTCTGCACGCGTCTCCTTACACTTAAGTACACGCGCCCCACGTGAATCCGGTACGGCACCTCCAGAAAACGCGATGCCTCAGGCCTTCAGGCCTCAGGGACCAGAATCGAGTCCCCAGCAGCGTGAGGCCAACAGCATTCCGATGAATCTCCCCCTGTCAAAGGCATTGTACGCTGGTTTTCAAGACTAGGTGAGCACGCGCTCGCCGTGATCTCCGTGGAAGGTTCATCCAAAGGGGTCGACTGCCTTTCGCCTTGGACCTATGACCCTCGGAGATGCCAGACGTCGAGCATAGTATACCTGAGCGCCATTGTAGAAGCAGCTTGTGAGAGCTTAGGCTTATGGAGGCTGGGGTGCACTGGTCAGGAAGCGGCCCGGGGCGATCGTGCCTCGCAGCCTCACGCGTCTCACCTAGTCTGCTTTCAATACAGGACGTATTGTCGGGAGGTCCCCCCCCCTTCCTGATTGGGATAGCATAAGTGGGGGTATTCGAAGTCCGAAGTGACGCGCGGACGGTCGTGCTCGAAATTATGTAAGTATATTCCGACCGCAGCTTCATGGCCTGTATGCCACCGACGGCGAGTCCGAGCCCTACCCTTAGTCTCGTCGATCTCATAGAGACCATCGTATCTGAAGGCTGACGCGAGCAGCAAGCGCAACACTGGCCTTCACAAGGTTCTAGCACCACGCAGATATCCTCCTCCACCTCTCCAGCCCATTTTCAATGACCCGGTCAAACGGTGCGAATGGCAACACACGAGCCGGCGAGTCTGCGAAGTCAATCGTCACCAGCACATGTGTGCTATCTCTTGGCAATCAACACTCGTGGCTGTGCGCAAAACTGGCGCAGAGCATACGTGGATGTGTTATCGAGTCTTGACACTGTCATCACTCTACGCGGATGCATCCCGGATCGTAGGTGAGCACGCGGACCATGCACAGTGTATTTATCCAATGGATTTTCGAACCCACTCGGCCCTACTCAGCCAGCCTGGAGTCATCCAAGTTACAGCCGCAATCATGCGAGGCAGCCGTTGCGCACGCATGTGGGATTTAGATTCAATATATCATGTTTTTGACTGCATACATTCCATTCCCGAGTGTTCTGCAGAGTCAACTTAGTGGCAGTGGCCGTCGAGGGCACGCACGACGACGCAGACACAGTGCCCAGATTCGAGGGGGCAGGGTGTTGTGAGATAATTTAGGAAGACAAGACTTAGAATATGCGGCAGATGCGAAAAATAGGACCTCCCGACAGTGGCCCGGGTATTGGAAGCAGACGCCAGATGGAGGATCCCGCGGAACAAGGGTTGACGTAATCCGGCGTCTGCCTCTGGGAGACTAGTCTCACCGGGATTTTCGGGTACAGTCAACTACGGCTGACCGGGTCACTACCTCTGCGCGGGTCACCTGCCTAATCCGGTAATCAGTCTCACGCTTGGCCTCTATCGACCTGGCTTCGACAACTTTATCGAGGGCTTCGTTTTTTTTGTTGGGATGCTCGAGGCTGCTTTTCAAGCGTGGGTCTTTCCCATACAGCCATGGTTTTAAAAGATAGAGGGCATAAGGAGTGATGAGTTGGCTCGGTTGAAGACCTGATAGCATGGCAACAGCGGCTCTTTCAATTGCCAGTGGCTACTGGCAGCTATAGCATATGTATTGTAGCTCTTTATTTGATTCATACATTGTTGTCATTTTTAGGTCTCTATAATGATATGTTAGGTGTGTT
>WTXD01000353.1:0-11640 GCA_022496205.1 Gloeopeniophorella convolvens | reverse complement strand
GGGAACAGCGTGGGCCCAAAGACGATGGCGAGGTTGCCTATGGACATCGAGTTCTGCGCCTCGTACTGCGCGATCCTGGCCCAAAGACGTCAGTCGGCCCGGGCGCGGGCGGTGAGCCTGCCCGCTGGCGCACGCACTTGTATAGATGGCCCATGAAGAACTTGAGCGTTGCGTAGTTCGCGTCGGGCAGGTCGTTGACCCGCTCGTGCAGCCGGATGTGTCGCAGCCGGTCGTTCTCGATTCCTGGCCGGCCCAGATCAGTCGCCTGGACTATGATCCGAGGCTTGAAGCGCGGACACGCACTCGCAGCATCTAGGAACCCTTGGTGCAGGTGCATCGTCAACAGCGGTTCTGGCAGCTCTCTGAGCCAGAGCTTGAGCACGCTCGTCACGTTGCTAATATCGCCCGCCCACTCTTCCGCGTCGAGGTTCACCGAGTCCAGATCTATCAAAACCCCCCTCGCGTACGTCAGCACGTCGCGCTGGGCGGCCAGGACCAGCCACGCACCCTTGTCCAGCTTTTCCTTCAGCCGCGTGACCTTGCTCATCGTCCCGCCGATGCGGTACACGCCCACGGTCTGTATCCCGTGCCTCTCGATCGCCTCGCAGCACTTGACCATGATCGCCGGCACCTCGACGCCGTCGCGCGCCATCTGCTCCGCGAGGTCGACGCCGAACGTCGGCTTGCCCCGGTCGGGCAGCTGCGAGTGCCCGCTGCTCGGCGTGTTCGCGCCGTGCGGGTTCGGGTTGACGCGGTCGACGTGCTGCGGCAGGGGCGGCAGCTGCGGGGTGCGTCAGCTCGCGCTCGCGCGGGGGTGGCACGCGTGCGACGTACGAAACCCTCGTGCTCGGGGCCGGTGCGCCGCGGGCCGCGCGCGACCCCGCCATGTGCGTAGGCATAGTTCTGCATGTACACCTTGAAGTCCGAGCGGTTGTCGATCGACTCGATGGTGGGCTTGAGGCCCGGGCCTGTGTTGCCGTTCAGGAGACGGCGCCGGCTGCGTGCCACGCCGGCTGCTTACCGTCCTCGATGCCTGCCGGCGCGAGCGTCGAGCCGTCGCTGAGGACGATGCTCTCGTACAGGAACGCATATCGCGTGAGGTGGTATTGCGTCCCGAGATCGATCTCGTCGGCGCACTCCTTCAAAGCCTAAATCATCCGAAATGAGCAGGGGCTGGCAGACAATCTCGGCGCTAGATGCGCTGACCCTGAGGATCCGGGGAAGCTGGAAATTAAAGTACTCCTGCCGCAGGCCTTGCGTCTCCTGCACGGACTTGTGGTACGCCTGGGAAGACGCCTGCACGCGCGCGCGGATATCGTCCTCCTGGCGCTGGATCTGCCGGCGCGGGTAAGGCGTTGCAGACAGAGTCACGCGACCAAGGCACCGGTGCGACGCACATTTCCAGGATTCTTGCCCTTGAGCAGGAGTCCGCCTTTGGCAACGGCCTTCCCAATAGCACGCTTGCCGCCGGCAGGCGCGCGGCCCTGGATGACGGAATCTTTGGCGGCTCGCCTTCTTTCTGGAGGAGTATGCGATCGAGTTCCTCCATCGTAGTGTCCAGGCGCGTCTTGCTCTTCTCGGTGGTGACTTCCGAGTCCTGCAAGTTCCGTTCATACCGGGTTGCAAGATCCTTTGTCTGCATTCGGAGATAATTCCGTTCAGGCGTTTGTTTTGCCTTGACATGAGATGACGTACCGCCTTCCTGTTCTTGTCCACTTCCTTTGCCAAATTCCCCAGCTCTTCACTCATCTCGTTTAACCGTAATGCGAATCGCAGTCTATTTTCGGCAATGATCTCGTGGATCTTCATAGTGGATGCACTGACGAAAGATCTGAGTGAAAGAGAATCCAATTGTCAGAATGTGATGTTGGTAGGGGTCCGATGTACCACACCCTGCTTTACCGTCATTCATAGCATATACCTCGGCGGTGCTCTTAGCGAGCTTCTGCATGCCTTTCCCGAACTCTTCTTCCAACGCAGCACGCTTTTTGAAGAAAACAGATGCTTCCTGCAGAGGTAATGTTATTGGTGCGGCGTGAAATACAGGTGGTGCGACTCACTCTACACGAGACCATGCTCTGCTTGATCCTGTCGAGCAGCAAAGGCACGCCACACTGATATACGATGTGTTCGGGGATCATTGATGAATTAAGGCACAGTACTCACATCGAGCTCACACAACGCCCGCAGCACGCTCTCGTCGAAACTAGGCTCGACAACCGTGATAGATTCGCTTTGTGCAACGGACACGACGTCTGGTCCTCGTGCGGCGGGAGGGAGGCTGTTCCGCCACCGCGCGGCTGACGAGGGCGAGATATTTCCCGCCAAGTCAACTTCGGTGCTCGATCTGGGTGGAGACGACGATGAGGAAATGGAGGGCCGCGAGGGATCGAGAGCGTTTGGGGAGTTGCTGGAAGATGCAGGGAGGTTAGGCTGCGCAGGGTGTGATTGAAAGGGATGAGAGCTATAGCTGGCGGTGGGTGAGCCGAGGACGGCGTGGCCGTCGGCTGAGCCTGAGGCAGCAGGTTCGTCGGGCATTCTGAGGCTCATGGTGGGCGGAAGAGAGCACGCGTCGGAGCGGCGTGCAGGATCGGATCGCGGTGGTAGCCAAGGGCTGGCGGGCGCTGCTGCCGCCTGCAGCGCTCCGTTGCTGTGCGCGCTTGTCAGCCGCCCCCGCCGCTCTCCGCCCTTCGTTCTCAACCACCGCTGCCTTTGGAACTGTCAGATGCTATCCACGCTTGTCTCTCTCGTCCATGCGCATTCTCTATTCCGAGTGCCTTTGTACTCCGAAACCGCGCAGCTTGTACGCGGCCTTGACAACCCTCCCTCCGCCTGTGATGCAATCGCTGTGACGCTCTAACCCCAAGTAACACATACCTATAATTTCGGCCTTGGATATTGGATCTGCAAGCATACTTATACGGTACAATTTCTGTCCGGGACCCCTGTCCGGGTTTCTCAAGGCCGAGATTCTAGAGGCCTCCACTCAGTACCCTTTGCATTGTACCGCATTGAGCCCACGCTTCAACGACGTGAATCTGGCGCGTAACATGCCCACTGAGCATTCCAAGTGCCCCTAGGTGACACATATCAAACAGACAGGGCCTCTGGCCTACGGATGTGGAGCATCCTGTGTTCTTCGACGCAGTTTACCAAGGCGCCCCACCTTCACTATCATTGGCCCACGTTTGACGAAGCTTCTCGTAGGCGCCCCCCTTTAGCCAGAGCGCCTACTCATATCGGCCTCCTCGATGCCAGCGCCATCCTATGTTGAAACTGGCCTTCCTCTCTTGTAGGATGCCAAGAGAGAAAATCTACCGGAGCCTCTAACTGCCCCTCCCCTTCTCATCAGCTGTGTCCCATGACAGCCTCGTGCTTTCTTACACGTTCTTATGGTCGTGTGCCGCATATCTGTTTGGAGGACGTCACCCCGCCGGTGCCCCCTGATTATCTACCCGTCGAAGTCTCTTGCTTCGCCTTCGGCACCTATGACAGGACGTCTGACATATTTTTTACTGCGAAGAGCACACGTTCCCGAGGATAAGTTCCGCGTCCTCGTCGTTTCACGTATCCCGAGGCCTAGATCGCAGCCCGGCACCGACGGCACCATGTCTGTACCTTTCCCGCATGCGCGGTTGTAGACATGATGCAGTGCAAAGAAGCACGCCCGTGAGGACGGGTCTGTCCGCCACCCAGTCCATTGGACAGCTACATCCATCCCTGATCGCACACGTTCTCGAGCGGAGTCCAAAGCGAGTGTTAGTTCGTGGCGGGCGCGGAGCGACGTTCTCCGTCACTCGGCGCGCTGAAAGAGCCGTTTCATGTATGGTCACAACGTGCGGAGACCATCCGACATCTGTCCCCTTTCGCACCTATACTGTCCCGGTCGCCTCTCCTAGCATTCGCAGAAGAGCACACTGGCATAGCAACACCCGAGGGGGGATGCCAAGGCCTTCAATATGATAAGAGTCCGATTTATATTGATGGAATGTAAGCTAGACGGGTGCTGCTACAGTCGTACGAACAGAATTCTAGGTCATTATACAGCGTGGACAGCGACGATATGATACACGGTTAGAAACACGAAGGCGAAAACGATACAATCTAGGGGATTATCCATGTGCGGGCGCATGTCCAAGGTACGCAGAAGCAGATGGGCGCGACACGCTCAACAGCCCTTCGAGCAGGGCTTATTGGTCTTCTGCTTATTGTCAGTCTTCAACACCCTGCGCCGCGACGTCAGCAGCAGTGGCGGGAGGAGCGGCAGGCACGTACGTCTTATGGCAGGCGGCCGTGCAGGCCTGACCGGGGTGCTGCCCCACATGGTTGCGGCTTCCGGCGCACTTGTTGCTGCCGCAGTCGGTCTGCAGAGAGGTGCTGTTAGCGCGACGCGCAGAGGCGGAAGGCACCGTGCGTACGTGCGAACGACCAGAGAACTCCGTCGCGCCGCAGGCGTGCTCGTTGTACGTCGTGGTGATGGTGCACATTGCAGATATACAGAGGATACAGAGGGTAAGAAGCTCGAGAGGCGAAGAATAGATGAGAAGGCGAATGCGAATGAGAGTGCGAACGGATGATGGTGAAGCAGCATCCTGCAGCGCACAATTTATACGCGGCATACTGCCTCGCCACATAGACAGCAGAAAACCAGAGACGTGCGCGGCAGTGATGACCATATGTCGGACAGTGAAGGTTCAGTGTGCGGAGCACATAACACAGTACAAGAGATTAACTTAGCAGGATCTGTTTCATTCTCAACGGAGAGGAAGGCGCCAGCACGAGCGCGCGGGCGGGTCCCGAAGAAGAAAATCAGACACATAACCACCAGAGTCCGCAACCCTAAGATCCACCAGCGCAAGCATCAGCGACGGGCATCGACGATGGGGCCACCAGCGGGGGCACGCCACAGTTAGGTACTCGCACGATGCACGTGGAGCGTACTGGCTTAGAAATTGGGAGTCCATCGCAGATTTCCCGGAGAAGTACAGTCCAACCTGTGCAGGCACATCAAGTGTCCCAGGCTAGGTTCTGCGTTGTAACGGAATGCATGTCGCGAGTGATGAGAATGGCGCTTGCGCTGCTAGAATGGTACACAGTTTGAAAGGAGACACATCTGCTCAGATAGGAATAGGACTTATGGAGTTCAAGGGGCGGGGTGGGTTATGCGCGCCGAAAGGGAAAGGTCGACGACTTCATGGAGGGCTAACATGGCGGTTTGAGTTTGAGGAAAGTTCTATGGTGGTGGCAGATACCAAGCCTCAAGCTCAAGTCAAGTGAACGTAGCCACGACACGGACCGGCGATCCGAGATGCCCGCGGGTTCGTATGGTCATTGTAGAGTACTGTATGACTGCGGTTCAGCTGGGACTGCCTTCGCTGCAAACATACCAGCGAGGCTTGCTCGGAGAGCTGGCAGTCAGCGTTTACGATCACTGTTTGCCTCAGTCGGGGCGCTTTCAGCGTGGCGATAGCCTTGAGGGAAGCTACAGCCCAACATAACATCCACCGGCAGTTTCGGCTTGCCGCTGAGTCACCACCTGGGGGTACGTTCTCCATAACGATCTGTAGAATACTGACTAGACTTCTGACGAGAGCTAGAGGGTTATTGTACACACTGGACAACCCGTAGGGTGGATGATCTATTATACTGCGGTAATCTCGACCCGCGAGCCCGCGATGCCGTGTCCACCTGCAACCATGGTGCATTTTGCGTAATATTTTGCCAGAGAGAGGCGTGCAGACTTGAGCCGCAGAAAGGCCTCTCTTTCGTTCGCCCCCTTCATCGACATAACGAGGACGGACAGGTAATCATCCCCGGCACCTTGGGCAGCCGAAGGTGCACCTCCTCCAGTCTCTTGAGCAGTTCCACAGCCCCGGATGAAGAATAGAGCATCGTATTGTCTGCTCGAGCGGAGATAGGTATCAGACGTTGGGAAGCTTTCCAAGACAGTTTGAGGGAACAACACTCACCAGATCGAATAAGCTCGACGGCATCGCAGAGCAGAACGCCCCACCACGCCTTCGGCGCTAGGTCCTCCGCGAACATCGCAAGGAGGTCTAGCGCTGCCTCCTGAGAGTCACCGTTCAACCTCCGTTGATGGAACTCCGCGTAGCGGACCGCAAACATAAGTCGGTGGGTAAATACACCATCCGCACCAGGGTGCTGCCTCAACTCCTGTAGAGATGACGCGACATCGGCGACAGAGTGAGCAAATGTTTCTGGTCCTGAAACAACGTGTCAGTACGCAAAAGCATACAAAACGATGTGCGCAGACCATGTCGGATATACTCGGATAGAACCGCGTCAACTATCCGACCTAGCCAGGTCCAGTCTTCCGCTGAGGTCGCGTAGGAGACGGCCAGGCCATACTCCTTACGCTGTAAGAAATTACGAGCTGCAACCTGTGCATTGTCATACACATGAAAAACCAAGGACTCATAGGTTGGGACCTACTGTGCAGACCATTCTCCGTACAGATTCTCTACCATACTCGTGGCAGGTCTTGACGATTACCTCAAGCGCGCTCGGGACTTCTCCAGGCGCTACGGTCGTTCCACCACCCGACGGCGAGCCGCAGTTCAGGCCGTTCGGCACACGAAGCAGAACCTGATCTGCCCGTTCCTTGCCGACGGGTCCACAAGAACACAAGTAAGCCACAGTAATGCGCCATAGTGCCGGATCAGAGTGTAGATAGTCTGCGTATGATAGAATGTACTGGTCACGCAGGGAGATCTCTGAGCTATCCTCGAAGTTGAGTCACTGAGCAATTAAGATAGGAAATCCCTTACTCTTCAAAGTTGTGCCCGTTCAAGAGGTCAAGAGGTTCCATGAGGTCGGCCCAGTGTGCAGCTAACCAGATATCCAGCTTCGCCGCATGGGTCAATGCTTCCATAGCCTCCCCACGGAACAAGGCCACGTGAATCATATCCTCGGGTCCGTCGGATCAGGTGGCATGATTTCTAAGACCTGGTTGACAACATCACTAAGAAGAGAAGAAGGGAGTGCGGGGTTGAGTGCATGAGTTCCAGAGTATTAACGGCGCTTACGGAAGATCTTGCCTCCGAAGGCGATGATTCACGAAAATGCTCCAAGCCACGCAGACCTCCTTCCAGTCGGCACCGAGGTCAACGCATATGCTTTGAATAATCTCAGAGCGCCCCTCTAGTATCCCCACTATGTTGCTGATTTGCTTCCACCAATTTTCGTAGTCATCCTCCCGTTCATCTTCTGGGACGCCATCAAGCTCCAGGCGAAGCGATTTCACCTTGTCTTTCCAGCGACGAAACGCGATGACGTAATCACGCTCTGTAGAGAACTGGATGATGCGAGGATGCGAGCCCAACAACGGGCTCAGATGCTGTGCTGATATCTGAAGGTGCTCGGAGGGATGACGGGACAGCGTCTCCAGTAAGAAGACAGGCGCTTTTGAGAATCCTCGGAGAACCGATCTATGCAGAGCGTCAGGCTCCATTACTAACCAAAAACAAAACGAGATACCTCGTGAGGTAAGGCCAGAATGTTTCGTCCTGCCACGGATTGTCTTGTGAACTCAAGTGATCACCTTCCTCGGAAGACGGCTCGATAAAGTGAGTATTGAGCCATTCCATCAGCTCTTCCCCAACGGGTGCGTCATCGAAGCCTGCATCGGGCAGATAAAGAACCACAAAAAGAGAGAGACAGGTGTAGAAAATCCGGTAGTGATTAGCGTCGTACTGAAGGGGTTTAGTTCTGTTCACAGGTGCCTGTTTGGGAGGTCAACGCGTCCATGAAGAAGTGGATACGTGCACTCACGGACGCCCGTGCCCAGCTGCTCTTGACGCACTGCACGTAGTCCATGGCATGTTTTGTAATTTCGGGTGATACGTTGTCACCCGCAGACTTGTGCTGTTGTTAGCACCCACGTTACCCCATAGACAAATTAACAACAAACAGGTGCAACTCTTGTTCGCGGAGCTATTCCTGACATTCTGGAGTGATGCGAAGACAACGGACGCGTCGGTTATGAGCTTAAAGCAGACGTGAACTTTGTCTTTCACGTTCGACGCGTGGACCAGCACACACCAGTCGACGGTCAGAAGAAGGTGTATTGTCTGCACTCGCAATGTATACGTCCTGTGGAGTGGCGTACGCCTTTCTCGGAGATGTCGAAGCTTGTGGTCATCCTTCAGTTTAGATCAGGGGTGCAGCAGAGGCGCGAGGATGGCTTCGTCCTACAGCATTGGAAGCAAACACGGCAACGGAATTGTCTCTCGGCGACTGCGCGGCCGACAAAGTGCGCCCATACTTCCGGAAATCTGCCTCCTTCCCCTCTTCAAACAGTGGAGGATACAAGCGTATTGTCGCCATCGGGGGAGTGGGGGAGCCGCTTGGGAGCGAGGGAGGAGGAACAAGGCGGCGGTGGCGGGTAAGCGTGACTGAGGCGCGTCGCCGGTCGATCACCGGTCACTGGTCACCGGTCACATGTCACATGCGAGCGCTCGAGCGCGATTCGTGACAACACGTGATTCGTGATGCATGCGTGACAATCACTGATAGGTCATATTCTTTCACGAGTCCACGTTCCACCCACCGTGACCAGAGTCACCGGGAGCACAGATTCGCCGCCTTCCTCTTTGCGCAAATTGACCCCTTCACAACCAATCCGGTTGCATTTGTGGCGCCTCCTTTAGTCGCCTGATGCCATGTGCTATCCCGAGCTCAGTTTGTGGCACGACGTCCGAGCTATGCTCCATCGGATCAACTACTAGCACCTGAGGCACGTCTAGTTGCAAAACACGACTACGCCAAAAAGTCACCAGACCGGCTGGACACCGCGGGCAAGCCATCGGAATTCTGAATAGCTTGGGTAATGCAAAGATGCATCCGTCGCGATGTCGAATCCCGTGTTTATTCTTCGGTGCGTTGGTGAAGCTCAGATCTCGCCTACCTTCTCACAGCATGCGGGTGTACTCCGCGCATGACCGTCCTGTAAGCGCGCTCAATGTTTGACTGATCGGCTCCGCCGTATGGGCTTGTGTTCGTTGCGATTAACATTGAACGGTCAACAGATCTATCTGATTATTCGACGCGGGGATCCCCCGAACAGGCAAACCACTTACTCTGCATGGTGGCACCCTACTATCCAGGTTAGGGTTCATGGAGCTCGTCGTCCTCGCTGCCCTCGATGCACATCAATGCGGTGACGCCATTGACCCGCGTTCCTCGTACATTTGATTGGCATGTTACTGATTCTCAGGCGCGCGAATCAGGTAGAGACGTCGTTTTCGAAAGGGTCTTTAGAGTTTTGGGCTGTTGGTTCCACTATCATCGAAACTTAAGTCATTCGACAGCGCCTGGGGTGCGTGGTTGTGTCATCTGCCCTACCTGGGATATCCGTTTCTCAGATCTGGCTTTATAACTGGCGGAGTGTTTATCTCCACGGCCGCATGTCATAAGTACCACTCGCCTGCCGAGTCTTCAGGACCGACTCTGTGGAATAGCAAGGTCCGCATAACTGGACTAGGCACGAGCTCCTTTGGGTTCTATCAGCAGTCCCCGTTTCGCTTATTCACAACAGCTAGGCAATCCGGCCGTCACGTTTGGGCTGCTACTAGCGTCATACACCAGACTTCGTGGCACTTCTCCGTCTAGATTTCCCCTTATTGTGATGGTTTCAAGCGTTCCATTATCAGCACCATTACGGAGGCTGATGCGGCAGTAAGTACGCCGACTTACGGTAGGGTAGAATAATTTGTCAACGGCCAGGACACATAGTCTGCATTAGAGATTGCCTATACCTCGTTTTTCGCCTTCTGCTCATCACCAACCCGCTACGCCCGTCAATTTGTCACCGACCACCATACATTTTCTGCCATCCTTGTCTTTGGGCATTTTCCGGTTCTTCCGAGTTCCCGCCACCACTAGGTCACTCTTTAGCCCTCTCTAGCCTGTGTATTATTCGTAGAGGTTGTCTACCACGAAAGATACTCGTTCCGCGATGAATAAGTAGGCCATCGTCGAGTGCCCTAGATCTTTGATATTATTCGTCTGACAATGGACCAAACGACCGCAAGGTTCGTGCTGTGGGTGGTGTGGGCACCTGTAGACGCTTTACCATAATGTAGCACCCCTTTTGATCATAGATAACTTCTCCCCCACAAAGGTTACGCATTCACTTTCAATCGGCTCCCTCGCGCCCACCCGGATAGAGGTTATTGAAAAAGATCACATTATAATCGTACAGGATACAGAAGAGACCGGAAACCAGGATACACTCTAAGCACCGAAACCATACAAAGTACGACCTGACCGCTTGAGGGCATAAACGACATCCAGTGCGGTGACTGTTTTCCGCTTGGCATGCTCAGTGTAGGTTACGGAGTCGCGGATGACCTGCATGAAGGTTGAGATGAAGGTAAGGAAGGACAGAGGATTCATGCTCACATTCTCAAGGAAGATCTTGAGAACACCGCGTGTCTCCTCATAGATGAGGCCCGAGATACGCTTCACGCCACCACGACGTGCGAGACGGCGAATGGCGGGCTTAGTGATACCTGAAGGCGGTTATGAGGCGAAAGGCAATAAGTGCAAAGGTCGACGTACCTTGGATGTTATCACGAAGGATTTTGCGATGACGCTTGGCACCACCCTTGCCGAGACCCTTTCCGCCTTTGCCGCGTCCAGACATTTTTTGACAGTGTGAAGTGGAGAGTTGTGTGATGGGAAGGGTGGTTGGTGAGTGGGAGGTACGAAGCAGCGAGTGGGAGTGGGGATCAGCGGAAGGGCAGAGCCGGTCATTTTAAGGGCGGAGGGGCCGGCTGTGGCTGTGCTTGTTGATCATGTCGCGTCGCGCTTCGTTTACTGCACGTGACTCACGCGTCGCGGCTCGTATATATACCCCTGGCCTCTTTGCCGAGTGCTCTACATTCCCCCTGTTTCCCAACGCCGCATTCCGCACTTTCCAACTTCAACTTTGACACATGGCCCGCACCAAGCAAACCGCCCGCAAGTCCACTGGTGGTAAGTCATACGCAACCTTTTGGTCTTCGGCATTCCTTATGGATTCCCTTAGGCAAGGCTCCCCGCAAGCAACTTGCTGCTAAGTCGTCGGCACGGAAAACTGCAGCGGTGCGCACCTTCGAGCTCTAAATGCCTTCATCCCTTCTGACTCGCTCCGTCCTGTAGGCCGTCACCGGCGGTGTGAAGAAGCCTCATCGCTTCCGTCCTGGAACTGTCGCCCTCCGCGAAATCCGTCGCTACCAGAAGTCGACTGAACTTCTCATTCGCAAACTCCCTTTCCAACGCCTCGTTCGTGAGATTGCGCAGGACTTTAAAGTGAGCCTATCTTGACTCGTGCTTGCGGGACTTCGGCTTATTTTTTGCAAAGACCGATCTCCGCTTCCAATCATCTGCTGTGATGGCACTGCAGGAGGCTGCTGAGGCATATCTCGTCTCCCTCTTTGAGGACACCAACCTTGCTGCTATCCACGCCAAGCGTGTGACTATCCAGCCTAAGGATCTTGCACTCGCCCGCCGGTTGCGCGGCGAGAGAACATAGATGTTCTTGCCCCTGTTGTCCATATTGTATATTGTACACTAGCTTCTTTTATCACATCATCCTTGGGCTGTATTTTGCGCTCGCGCGTCCATCTCTTTGCCGAA
>WTXD01000352.1:0-11681 GCA_022496205.1 Gloeopeniophorella convolvens | reverse complement strand
CCCTAAACCCTAAACCCTAAACCCTAAACCCTAAACCCTAAACCCTAAACCCTAAACCCTAAACCCTAAACCCTAAACCCTAAACCCTAAACCCTAAACCCTAAACCCTAAACCCTAAACCCTAAACCCTAAACCCTAAACCCTAAGTGTGATGTTTTCGGGAGGTGAATGAATCGGGTTCTGGCGAAACCACTCAGCAACTTGTCCAGGAGTTGGTACTCCAAGGACTTCGACGCTTCCTGTAAGTTCGGGGCGCTGTCGCTCTTCTACCCACTGGATCCACGACCAGCCTTCGGTGCTAGAGAAGTGGACTCTAAGGATGAGGCCTCTGTCGTTGACAAGGTAGTATCCTTGTGTGTAGGAGTGCTGGATTTGTCGGGGTTCTGCTCCTCTGAGAGCTTCTGGTGCGAGGTCTTCGTCCTGTGCGAACAGCAGTCGAGGTTCTGATGATACGATGTCTGCTATGGTCGGCTCTCGAGACTGAGAAGCCTGTTCTAATGTCACGGCCTGAGCCGGCGCTCGCGAGGCGGGCGAGGGCTGAGACGAGCAAGGTTCAGTAAGTCGGTCTCGGTGTGAGCCGGTCCGTGACGGTGCACGAGAGTGTGCACGGGATCCTGGGTAAGACATGATGTCTTCGAGTGGAGGCAATCGGCCTCTTATACGTAGAGTTCAAGAGCTGGAAACCTCGCGATACTTGGGCGAACTAGTCCCTCACACGGAATCCCTGGTAACCTCATCGATTGACAAAGGAGAACAGGCTTAAGGCCTTAGAGTACAACTGCTACGCCTTAAGTACTACAAGTTGAACGGTTTACATAATGTCCTAGTATCGAGTCAGACCGAGTCAGAACGGACTCAAGGTGGGTCTCCTAGGTAGAAGTACAGTAGTTGTCCAATGGCATAAGGGGCGCGTCAAGAAGTATGAGGGAATTGTATGACAAATGAAAGATAAGCATCCCCGAGTCATGGAGTCGAAGTGGAACGAGAGATAGAAAGAAAAAGAAAATGCATCGTACATGTCGTGACAGTCCTGTTTGCTCAGTGCTGAGAAAACATATCAGTGCTTTTGCTCAGCACTACAGCTAGAATCATAACATTAGGCCCTTTGTCGTTGACAAAACACAACAGGCGGAACTTCAAACATTCATTTTGGCCAAGTGGTGCCAGTGTTCCTCTCACAAAACCTGTAGATGAAAATAGATATCAAATTATTGAAAATCAATAACCTCTAAACAAGTTAGGAACAACTGTCAATAAGTACAAATGTAACATTACTCAAAGTCTATGGTCTGGACTTATCCAGAATCTCCACCTGAACTACCTATTGTGTTTAGTTATTGATGTGGGATCTAATGTTCTAATTCTAGCTGTAAGCAGACAACCTGTCTAGTATGAGCTATCTTGTTTGCTTAGCACTAAACAAATAGAACCTCCTCAAACAACCTATAAGATAGCTCAGACTAAACTTTATATTAGCTTAGTGCTGAGCAAACTTGCTTGACTAAAGTGGAACAAATGTATTTTATATAGAGTGGAGCAAACAAATGTTGCATAAAGTAGAGCAAATAAAGTGTTTAATAAAGCCAAGGGGACAACCTTAAAAGACTGTAAAGTGTTTACTTTATGCGAAGCAAACACCATATACTTAGAGTAAAGCAAACCTGCTTACTTAGTGTAAAGCAAACAAAGACCGCTTAAAGCAGAGCAAACACATATAATAAGAGTGAAACAAAAAGTTAGCTTAGAGCAGAGCAAACATGTATGATGAGAGCAGAACAAAAGTCAACTTAAAGTGGAGAAAACAGAGGCTATATAGAGTGGTCTATCCTGAGATTGTTTAAACTAAACTATATGCTAAGCAAACATATAGTTTGATCTAAGCATCAGACAAGAAATCATGACACCCTGCCCTCAAACTGATGGCTGGGTAAGAGCCTGGGTTTAACCCCTCCAAAATATTGGATTACAACTATAGGCACTCATGTGCCTATGGTCACCATCTAGGACTATCAACCCCCTCTAAAATATTAAAATATAACCATAGGCACATAGGTGCCTATGGTCACTATCTAGGTTAACCATCTCTAAAATATCAAATTATCTAAAAAGAAAGGAGCGAAGGGTGTGGGAATCACGCATTGTAGCCGACGAAAAGTTCTTGCGGCCACAGAGAGTCGCACACCCTGCCAAAAAGTCCCACACCCAAGGAAAAAGTCCCACGCCACGCTCCTGTGCCACTCGCGCCACCCTCCACATTTTGCCCACAACTCGGATCTCCCTGTTGCATAGCATGCTTGCTGAGCTTGCCCCCGCCCTCCACAAGCCTCACCTATCGCTATCATTGGACCAGCCATGCACCACACCCTCGCCCATGCTTTTTGCCATACCCGTGCCCCTACACCACCCTGTACTGTCTCCGCTCATGCAGATTTTGTTGCACAAAGATGGGACAGGGAACTGTGGGCGCTGGCCTGGCGTAGAGTGCTAGTAGTGAGGTGTGCGTAGCATACCTATGCTTTGATTCTCACCACCCTCTCTGTCCTGTACCCCATCCATATTGTGCTACACACATCATCGCCATTCCATTCTCCAACCCCCGTTGCATTAGTGTGCCGCTCCCTGCCAACTATGCCCACACTGCCTGCAATAGCAAGGCTGCAAGAGTCAGCACAGCATAGGGCACAGGGCCGGCACCCATGGCACGTGCTGCAATAGGAGGTGTGCGCCCAACAGGCACGACAACCGGTCGTGCTGATACCCCAAGGCCGGGCCTATTGGTGCCTGAACAAGGTAAGTAGCAGGCCGCATGGGGGGAACTAACCATAAGACCCGTCGACCGAGGCCCTGGCGGTAGGACCGAGCGTGCTGCAGTGGGCCGAGGTGTCCGAGCGGTTCGGCCGAGTTGGCGGCCAAGAGTCCGAGCGGAATGAGTACGAACTGAGCGACGCGCGAGTGAACGAAGTTGAAAGGTGTTGAAGTGCAGTAGAGGGTGGAGTGACAACTGAAGGACACAGAGTGACGCTCAGTCAAGGAAGATCAAAAGACTTGATTACAACAATACCTGAAGGACACAGAGTGATGCTGTAAGGTAGTGTAAGTATAAGAAAGTAGAAAGGAGCGTAAGTGTACTTGCCTCAGTCAAGGAAGGTCAAAAGACTGAGGCTACAAAGGCAAAGAAAGGAGTCCTTATATACTGTAAGGAGCGACAGATAGCATGTGATAAACACTGCTTAGAAAGCCTAGGAGACCCACATGAAACGGAGTAAGAGTGGGTACCGGAGTATAGGGTGGGTCATGGAATGCCCTAGAAGAGTCCGGAACACGGAAACGAATGTGGGGCTGAGCACAGCCTTAAGTCTAGAACATTATGTACACAAGATAAGATAGTCCTTGATCATTAGGTCCATATCTAATCTAATCAGAGCCGCCAGGACACTGTCCGTCTCAACAAAAGGGGCTCGGCCCAGTAGAACGGCAATAACAATAGAACTAAAAACAATAAGCACAAACAGTCAAAGGCGGAACATACACGCGAGTCGGCCGGTCCAATGGCCGAGAGGCCGAGCGAGTCGGCCGAGCGGCCGGCGAGAAGTAGTGAATCGAACGCATTCGGGGCTTCAGCCCTAACACTAAACAAGTCTGAACAGCAAAATGAGAGGTTAACTGCCCCGGCGGGGGACTTTCTTGTTGGAAACAGAGTACAGTAAGGTGTTTTGATACAAAGGGCGAGCCTCTAACTGCAGGCCACACATGGGAATCTCCTCAATCGCTGTCCTCTAACCCGATCCGCAATCCAAACCCAAATCCTGCCTAACCGACGCTTAAACCGAGTCGAAACAGCCGTCTTGAGCCTGGCCGAGGTTCCGGGGCTTCAGCCGAGGTTTCCGAGCGATCAGCCGAGCCTTTTGAGGGCTAGGGGCCTCGGTTCTGATCGCGCTCCAGCCGGAGACTTCAGTAAGCTACTCGGACGCTGCGCAGAGTCGCGGTCCACAAGTGCAGGGACTTCTGGGGCTGTAACTAAGGTGCAACTGAGGGCCGAGGGGTCGGAACTAAGTGGAACAAGAGGGACTTAGCTAGGGCCGAGTGCCGGGTCGCAGAATCGTGAAATCAGTCCGCAACAGAGGGTATACACTCCAGCAGTGTATCAGTGCCCACCCCTTTACTCTTCCTGTGATGCAGTGTGCATGACTGCATCTGCATGCAACCCATATCGTCACTGATCACTGATGCGTGGTAACCGACCACGTTGCCCCAGTGTGTGCTGTAGTGTACAGTGCCCATGGCCATAGGATGATCCCTGTGCTCGCCCACTCAACACCTCGACACGATGCAGTGCCCCCTCACATGGCGCGCACCAACACAAAGCAATGCGGGCATGGCAAGAAGCCACGCCTGCCAACCCAAAACATGCACCTTGGATGAGTGCACGGTTGCTGCATAACGCTATGGCATTTTGTTGCATTGTATCCTAATGGTGTGTGCCCTGACATGCAACACTTGCAGGCCAGCAGACACAACAACCAGTTGTGCCCTCCCCCTTAATCTTTCTATAGTGCAGTATGTGGTGTACTGTCAATGCACTGTTGCCACCGTCGCTGCCAAGGTGACCGGCAACCAGTTGACCCTCTATGTTGAAACAGTATGCACTACTCAGTGTAATGTAGATATGACCATAGCAAGTGTTCTGATGGTATGGGCCACAATGATAGCAAAGGCATCCATGCTAGATTTGGCTCCAACAGTCAGCGTTATTATATGTAATGTGCAAAGAGTGTATTATAAATAGTACAAGCAAGAGCCATATTCCCCTGCCAGACCGTACCTGCGAAGTGGCAAAGCCACAGGAAATACCCTCGTAACTATAGACACCTATATGCCTATGGTCACCATCTAAAGCTATCAACCCTCTTTGAAATATCAAATTACAACTATAGGCACATGGGTGTCTATAGTTATCATCTAGGGCTATGAACCCCCTTTAAAACATTAAATTACAACCATAGGCATCACCTAAGGCTATGAACCCTCTCTAAAATATCAGATCTCAACCACAGGCACCCATGTGCCTATGGTCACTATCTAGGGATATTAACCCTCTTTAAAATGTCAGATCGCAACCATAGGCACCCATGTGCCTATGGTTACCACCTAGGGCTATTACCCTCTCTAAAATATCAGATCTCAACCATAGGCACCCATGGGCCTATGGTCATCACCTAGGGATATTAACCCTCTCTAAAATGTCAGATCGCAACCATAGGCACCCATGTGTCTATGGTTCTCACCTAGGTTATTAAATGATAAAATCTAATTTATTAGCTACTAACCCACCTACTAACCCTGACCCATAGTCAAAAGCAAGGTATAATCTAGAACAGGAACGAAAGTAGGTACAGCCTTAGGGGCTAGAACATAATGATGTCATATACATTGTAGATCACATAGCTCGCAGATCACCGAGTCCCTTATCTAATCTAATCAGAGATGTCCTTCCTATCCTGAGTCCTGTCCGTCTCAACACACAACACGACCTTGGACCAATGCCCCTATTGGACTTTTGTAAACCACTGTTTAAATCCAATCAAAGAGCCCTTGCTTAGACTTACAATATTAGTGGTAATACTACATATAATTGCTACAACAAGCGCAAATGTGCTTGTGGCATGTACCTTCATATTTCATATATAGGGCTGCTAGGTTGCAACAAGCGTGAGGGGCCTTATGGTCGCTCTATACAGGTATTATACAATAATATGATCATAACTTGCTCAATATTCAACATATGGTAATGTAATGTATATCGTTAGAAAGCTTATGCAGACAGGGTCATGATTGCCACAAGCACCATTGCGCCTGTTGTTGCTATCCAAACATATGAGGCCTTTTCCGAAACATAGTTGATGGGTCTCATTAAATCTTATGGTTGGTTAACAACAAGCGCAAGTGCGCTTATGGCTTGACAACAGGCGCAAGTGCGCTTGTGGATAAAGTATACCTATCTTCAAGTACATTACCTTTATAAATATTAAGAGCAAACCCAACCCTCAACCCTAATGCTTAGGCAAAACAGGGGTATAATACCAGAGACAAGCCTTAAGCTTGTTCTCCTTTATCAATCGATGAGGTTACAAGGATACCACCTGAGGGATTCGCTCCTAAGTAAGGTGACAAACTTCAGCTCTTTATCAACGTACCGGAGGCCGATTGCCTCCCTCTGTGTTGAGATGAACAGTGTCCTGGCGGCTCTGATTAGATTAGATATGGACCTAATAATCAAGGACCATCTTATCTTGTGTACATAATGTTCTAGACTTAAGGCTGTGCTCAGCCCCACATTCATTTCCATGTTTCGGACTCTTTTAGGGCATTCCATGACCCACCCTGTACTCCGGTACCCACTCTTACTCTGTTTCATGTGAGTCTCCTAGGCTTTCTAAGCAGTGTTTATCACATGCTATCTGTCGCTCCTTACAGTATATAAGGACTCCCTTCTTCACCCTTGTAGCCTCAGTCTTTTGACCTTCTCTAACTGAGGCAAGTACACTTATACTCTTTCCTTTCTACCTTAAACTTACTCTACCTTACAGTGTCACTTTGCGTGCCTTCAGGTATTGTGCTAATGTATTAGTCTTTTGACCTTCTCTGACTGAGTGTCACTTTGCGTGCCTTCAGTTGTCACTCCACCCTTGCTGCGCTTCAACACTCTGGAACCACGACTTCGCCAATCTCAAGATAAGTCAGCTCCGACTCTCAGTGGGTCACACCCCAAGACCCTCGCTGCTCGGAGTCGCCTCCAACTCCACCCATGACAAAGAGGATCTGTGGTAAGTGAATGTGAGCAGGATGGGGCATGTGCTTGACAACGGTGGCACACTGTGACGCCAGAGTGGCTGCTGCCAATAAGAACAAGGACCTCAGGTACCTTGAAGAGATCACATATGGATAGGCAGTCTCCACAATGAAAGTGGACACGCAGACAACATTAAGTGCTGTAATCCCAAACATGGGAGTGAGAAGAAATGACGAACAACTCTGAAATTTTTTTGAGTCTGACTCATGCTTTGTGCGAGCATATTTAATATATTGCAAATAATGCTGTGAGCTTGTTAGTGTCTTGTGGTGTATTGGTAAGGTCAAGGGTTTTCAGAGATCTATCAATTATTGATGCATCGAGGGTTCAATTCCTACCTTTGGTGCTTTTTTACTACTGTGAACAGCAATCAATGGGGCCCTTAAGTTATTTGCAACATTGCTGACTTGATTGTAAAGGAGGGAAAAAGAATTTCCCCTTGCAATCAATTGTAACTTCCACCAGACCCTTGTAGAAGGGAGCAGCATGTTTTATGTAAATTGCCAATGCACGCACAGAGAGAGATCTTCCTTTGCAATCGGACCGGCATCTTATAATTTTGAAGCTGACCTGTTAGGTATATTATCTGGGAATCTAATCTATGAAATCCCAGATAAGGGTATATCAGATCTTGTGATTCTGGCAAGACCTGCAAGGGCCATAAGGTTTTTCCAGTTTTGCTGATGCCTAGATAGTGACCATAGGCATCTATGTGCCTATGATTATCATCTAGGGCTGTCAGCCCCCTCCAAAACATCAGATTGCAACCATAGGCACCCATGTGCCTATGGTCACCATCTAGAGCTATCAACCCCCTCTAAAATATCAGATTGCAACCATAGGCACATGGGTGCCTATGGTTACCATCTAGGGCTATTAGCCCCCTCTAAAATATTAAATTACAACCATAGGCATCTATGTGCCTATGGTCATTATCTAGGGCTGTTAGCCCCCTTCAAAACATCAGATTGTAACCATAGGCACTTATGTGCCTATGGTCACCATCTAGAGCTATTATCCACCTCTAAAATATCAGATTGCAACCATAGGCACCTATGTGCCTATGGTCACCACCTAGGTTAACCCCCTCTAAAATATCAGATCTCAACCACAGGCACCTATGTGCCTATGGTCACCACCTAGAGATATTAACCCCCTTTAAAACATTAGATCACAACCACAGGCACCCATGTGCCTATGGTCACTACCTAGGGATATCAACCTCCTCTAAAATGTCAGATTGCAACCATAGGCACCCATGTGTCTATGGTTCTTACCTAGGTTATTGAATAAAATCTAATTTATTAGCTACTAACCCACCTACTAACCCTGACCCATAGCTAAAAGCAAGGTATAAATAGGCACCCATGTGCCTATGGTCACCACCTAGGGCTATTACCCTCTCTAAAATATCAGATCTCAACCATAGGCACCCTTGTGCCTATGGTCATCACCTAGGGATATTAACCCTCTCTAAAATGTCAGATTGCAACCATAGGCACCCATGTGTCTATGGTTCTTACCTAGGTTATTAAATGATAAAATCTAATTTGTTAGCTACTAACCCACCTACTAACCCTGACCCATAGCCAAAAGCAAGGTATAATGCACTACTCAGTGTAATGTAGATATGACCATAGCAAGTATTCTGATGGTATGGGCCACAATGATAGCAAAGGCATCCATGCCAGATTTGGCTCCAACAGTCAGTGTTATTATATGTAATGTGCAAAGAGTGTATTATAAGTAGTACAAGCAAGAGCCACATTCCTCTGCCAGACTATACCTGCAAAGTGGCAAAGCCATGGGAAATACCCTCGTAACTATAGACACCCATATGCCTATGGTCACCATCTAGAGCTATCAACCCTCTTTGAAATATCAAATTACAACTATAGGCACAAAGGTGTCTATAGTTATCATCTAGGGCTATGAACCCCCTTTAAAACATTAAATTACAACCATAGGCATCACCTAAGGCTATGAACCCTCTCTAAAATATCAGATCTCAACCATAGGCACTCATGTGCCTATGGTCACCACCTAGGGCTATTACCCCCTCTAAAATATCAGATCTCAACCACAGGCACCCATGTGCCTATGGTCACTATCTAGGAATATTAACCCTCTTTAAAACATTAGATCTCAACCATAGGCACCCATGTGCCTATGGTCATCACCTAGAGATATTAACCCTCTCTAAAATGTCAGATCTCAACCACAGGCACCCATGTGCCTATGGTCACTATCTAGGGATATTAACCCCCTCTAAAATGTCAGATTGCAACCACAGGCACCCATGTGCCTATGGTCATCACCTAGGGATATTGACACACTCTAAAATATCAGATCACAACCATAGGCACCCATGTGTCTATGGTTCTTACCTAGGTTATTAAATGATAAAATCTAATTTGTTAGCCACTAACCCACCTACTAACCCTGACCCATAGCCAAAAGCAAGGTATAATCAGAGCCGCCAAGACACTGTCCGTCTCAACAAGGATGAGCTCGCGATGTGTGTCGTTATGTGTGACAAAGCTGTACGCGTGCGTGAAGAGGTTTGTATAGCGAGCTGGAGGTAATGAGCAGGATTAGTAGCACTCAAATAAGAGGGGGCAACCACGTACCCTTATGGTCCCATCTGCACTCCTATGATTTTGAATTCAGGAGGAGTCAGAGGGTAGGGAAAGACACAGAGAGGGAAAGCGAGAGGAGAAGAGGGAAGGGAGATAGGTGGAGGAGAGAAAAGATGACGCGTCTTGGGACACATCGATAAGACTTTGGCGATGCCGGGTTCTGCCGGTCACACAGGTCACAGTCACCTGCCACGCCAATGGTTCGACTTAGCACGAAAAGCTAAGTCTACTGCATACACATACCCCTGCCCTCGTTTCCCTGACATTGTCTCATCGTCATCTCTGCCGCTGCCTCACTGCTCCGACGAGTGCGACTCCACCTTCCTGGACGAGGACAAGGCAATGCGCTCTCAGGCTTCAGCAAACGAGTCCTCCAGGCTCGAACGCATCACCTCGGCTTGCCCGCCACAGTGCACACCAAGTCCTGGAGGAAACTGCAGCTAAGCATGCTTCTGTGCCCAGGCCCCGGCCTCATCCCAGCATCTGCATCGTGTCCCTGAGTCACGATGCCCCGTGTTGGCATCCGCACGGCCATGCGGAACTTTGCCATGGCTTCTCGCAGTGCACACCTGCGTTCCTCTTGAGTATGTGTGGCTTGGAAGCTGTTGCTGGGGCTGGTGTGCTTGCCGTATGCGCATGCTGCCTGAAGACGAGTGGATGCCTGGTGTTGACCAGATGTATCTGGGAGCCTCCTCGCTTCCCCGCACCCCACATTGTTCTCTGACTCCCTGTTCGCAGGCCTTCCTCACACGCCCTTCCGGCATCATCCCCATCACCCCTCCCACCAACCACTCAGCCGCTCGATTGGGGCGTGGCACGCCGACGCGCACGTCATTACCCTGCCGTAGTTAACAGAATGGCCATACTTCCCCGACTGAGGACGGTGCTCCCATCCTTGTGTTTAGCTCGTGTTTTCTGCCATGGCGCGGTGCTGCGCAGCACAGGCTCCACCGTGTGTGTGCACCCGGGCGACATGCTCTATGCACTGGCGCGGCGAACATCGGGACTCAGAGCTCAAGGTTAATGTTGGCCAGGTGCGTCCATATGCACTTGGCCTCCTCCATGTGCCGTGCTTTTCTCTCGCTTTTCTCTTTACCTACACATGCTTTGACATATTTCTCGCTCGCTCACTTGCTCATTTCCACTTCCACATTGACATTCCCTTGCATATACGATGACTCCCAGGCCCACAAAGGGAGGCTGGACTTCAGTTAGCCACGATTCCCTCTTGCTTGGACCTCAGGCCCGCTGAAAGCAAAATATGGCTCTCAAAGCCACATTCCATCTTTACAGTATGCTTTGATTTGCCTTCATGTATTTAAACTCTCGCATCTCCTGTCCTAGAATATCACCCAATCTACCATCTATTGCTCGCTGTAAAGCTCTCGCGCACCGCTTGAATGCTCGAACGCTCGAACGCTCGAAACCCTCGCACACCTCGCACACCTCGCACACCTCGCCTCGCACACCTCGTCCGAATCGATGACTGCGCCCCGTCCATGCTGCACCCTGTGAAAGAACCGGCCTGAGATAATCCTGTATACTGAAGATCCTATACAGCTGGCAACAAGTTGTAAGCTACAGAAACGGGCCCTCATCAGTCTGTGTGCATCTACATAGGCGCTTTCAAGTCGGTGATGACCAAGTGTGGTGTTCATAGACCTCTATAGACATAGTGATTGCATAGTGTACATAACTCTCAGCTACAGGTGCTACAGAGTGCTACAGAGTGCTACAGACCCTGAAGGGGTAGCTACAACTCCAGCAATTTTTCCTGATGCAAGGGAGTCCAAAGCGGCGGTAAATGTTGTCTAGATAAAGTTTCGCCACCCCTTTGGCGGAGATTGATTCATTACAGGGCATGAACACTGCCCCTTTTGTGCAGTCGTGGTCGACAACCACAAAGATGGAATCAAAGCCGCAAGATGTTGGGAGTTTAACAATGAAGTCCATGGACACGGTCTGGAACGGACCGGCGTCTGGATTGGCATAAATCGGCATGAGTTCCGGTTTCTGCCAATTGGTCCGGACCTTCAGCACTTGGCAGTCGGCGCATCCATTAACATAGTTTTTGACGAACTCGTTAAGGCCCGGCCAGTCCCACTGTCATCGTATCAGCTCCTGGGTGTTTGTGATGCCAGGATGTCCAGCGGAAGGGGTATCATGATGGGCGTGAATGATATTGCGCCTGA
>WTXD01000351.1:0-11691 GCA_022496205.1 Gloeopeniophorella convolvens | reverse complement strand
ATCACATTGCCCCCTTCTCTTACGAACCGACGCACTGAGGCATTACGTCCAGGTTTGAGAAGAATGACATCCTCCGCATTGTGCGAGCGTTGGCCATCTTCCGGCCATCACTCATTGCGCTGCAGATGCCTCTTACCGAGGAGGACGAGATTTTTGTCGAAAAATGCGTGCAGCGATCAGTCATTGTAAGCGATACTGTATCATCATCGAGGCTGCACCTCGACTGATCACGTGTATGTCCACCCTGCAGGAACTCAACAAGCTCATCTCGTACAGCGGCACCCCCACAGTCGTCTGGCGGAGAACGGGGGAAATTTGCCTCGTCGGCCCAGAATTTTGCATGCTTACCGAATGGACCAAGGAGGAGCTGTTGGGCTCAAGGAAGTACATCTGGGAGGTGAGCATCGCCTTCTGCCTTCCCGACTATCTCCAGACGGACATGCTGACCTTGCTCCGGTCTCCTTTTCCTTAGCTCTTCGAGAACCAGTCGGCTGTGGAGTACTGGGAGAACTTTGCCACTCACGCATTCGAGAACACGGCTCAGTCCGTATACTCCCATTGTGTACTGTTGAAACCAAACGGCACCCCCGTGCCTGCGACGTTCTGCTTCCACATCCGCCGCGATCTTTTTGACCTTCCAAGTCTAGTCATAGGTACGCGAGCCTGCGCGTTTCTTTTGCATGCCCTTGATCGTGCTGCTGATCATCTGCCCCCCTTCACAGGTCAATGGCTCCCATTGCTCTAGGCTGCCGCCCGACGTCACTTCCCTTGCGACCTGGTGACCAGTGACTGGTGACCATGGTCAGCAACCCTGCGCCGTGACGCGCTCGCATGCATCGCATTGATTGGCATCCCACGTTCCGATATCTTTATCATTTCAGGCCCCCATCCCCTTCCCCCACTATAGCTGTTCTCTCACGCTCTCGCTTCAACGCCATTCAGTTCCCCCTTCAGTCCGCCATTATTTTCCATTTTTCTTTCCATCATCGGTTCCCGCCTATTCTGTGTTTGGGCCCGAGGGCGGATGTTATTGTATCGAGACCACTTACATCACACGTGTATTATGGATGAGTATGCCTACATAAGCTTTATGTACTAGGCATGGCAACTGGCGGCAGCAGTAGCCTACGAAAAAGTGTGCACGCGGTTGCAGCTTTCTAATGTCGATACCCTGTACGTATCTGGTTGCATGGCCCGGCGGGGCGTAGCATGCAGTGCGTGTGTATGCAATGCATCATCGTTGTCCCGAACTCGTCGCCGCGCGTGAACGTCGAACGCCCGAAGACCTGAACTCAAAACGCAGGTGCTGCAGATGCCAATCATTGCGCGCGAGGGCGTCGCACAGCTAGCGCGCAACACAGTTTTGGAGAAGGCGACTGCTGGCACCGCTGGGGACGCTGTATGTACCTATGACGCACGCGAAACGATGCGAGCTTGATACTTGAGTCGGTCGCGCGGGATTGGCTCGTCCAGCATGCACAACTCAGTAGACATGGACATGGATGATGCGCTTCCCCGCGGCCTCGCCTCGGGTCGGGACACGGTCGAGTCATCGTTCAGCCGCCGGCGTCCCCCCGCATCGAAACGTCACTGTGCCGTCGCCCCCTCCGTTCGCAGCGCAGCCTCGCACCCGCGCTGCCCGCGCCCGCCCGCGCCGCAACACATAATAGAATAGCCCGGCCCGCGGCGAAGCGCAACGATTAACCGCCCAGCTGTCCGCCGCGGCGGCCCAGGAAGCACGTACAGTACCCGCGGGGGACTGCGAACCGCAAGAACTTTGGACTGGTGACGCGCGGTGGCGCAGCTGATAATCGTGCAGATGCGTGCGTTGCGCTGCGCCTCGGCGAGGGTGTGTAGTGCGCAGGTACGTAGGTGCCGCCGCCGGGCCGCGTGGCGGAGCTTGATTTGTCAGATAAGCTTTTGGTCGCCGGAGCTTTGCGGAGTCACGGCCGTGCCGACAGTGTCAGCGCCCGTGTGCGTGTGCGGCCGACGAGGTCCCGCGCGCCAAATAGCGCGGACTCGTGCGCGGACCGAGCGGGGAGCATGGGGGTGGGGAGGGGGGGGGGTTTCTATTGGGCACGGACGGAGACGACGCGGTATATTAGATAAACAGACGGCATCTGATATAGGCGCGGGCTCGTGTTCAGTGGGGGGAGGGCGGGGTTTATTGAAGCTACGGCTACACGCTGTCCTGCACGCCCGCGTACTCGCTCTCGACGCCGGGCTCGATGACGCTCGCGTGCGCGAGGATGAGCACGCCCGACGCGCCGACGAGCCAGAAGAACGTGCCGAGCGGGGACGACCACCACAGCAGCGGGAGCCCGATCACGAAGAGGCCCGTGTAGAGCGACTTCTGCGTCACGACGTGCTCGCCGACCTGCAACGGCTCGGGCGCTGCACGCACGTCAAATCCACCAACACAAACGGCAGCACCGGCAACGAAACAAGGCGAGAGAAGCACAGCGAAATGAATAGATAAACGAATGGGTGGTCAGCCGCGTGCGCGTGCGGGGAAGGGGCATCGATACGATACGTACCCCACTTGTTAATTGCCGCAAATCCGCCAATGAGGAACCCGAGCGAGATGAGCAGCAGCGGGTTCGTGAGCCTGCGAGCGCAAATTAAGCTCGCAGCGGCATGTCGGCGCACGCACGGCACTCACAGCGCGTACACGGCGAGCACGGCGACGATGAGTCCGTAGTTGCCTGGGCGTGGGAGCACGGTCAGCCGCGAGGCGGGCGCAGGCGCTGGCGCGAGGCCGTTATCTGCAGCTACGCACCGGAAAAGTAGCGCGTGTTGTACGATATCCGCTATTCAATGCACGCCACGGTCAGTGGCCGCGCGCGCGGCGCAGGAGAGACATTTAGAGGGGGCGCGACGTGCCGAGACGGCCGTGTTGAGGTCGGCGGGCCGCGAGAGGCGGTTGGCGTCGAAGAACTCGGACGGGGGGCGCAGCGCGCTGAGGCGGGTTTCCTGCACACGTTTCCAGATACGACATCCTGATGGTCAGCGGGCCCCGACCGCACTGTTGGGCCCAAACGCACCCGGAAGGACTTGATAGTGTCGACGGCGCGCATTGCGGTTTCCATGGTGGGCGAAGAGAGAGATAGAGCGAAGAAGCGTAGACTGGGTTATACGTGGAGGAAGGGTTGCGTTTGCAGTGACTGGGCCGCGGCCGCTGCTGCCCTGTTGATCCCTATTTGGCAACTGCGGCGCAGCCATTCGAAAGCAGCCACTGCGGTGAACCGTGGCCGTGACCAGCCTCTAGCACACCCAAACACCAAGTTAGCACGCTCGGCCCCTCCTCCGTCCCAAAAATGATACGCCGAAACCCCACTCTCATCGCCATGAGTGATGCCGACGTCCAGGACCTGCGCAATCTGATCGCGAAGAAGAAGGCCGAGGGCGCGAAGCCGCCGAGCTCGAAGGGCAAGGGCAAGCAGCAGGCTCTCCCGCCGCAGCCGCCGCCGTCTGTGACCCATGTCGCCGCCGAGGACGCGAAGCGCAAGCGCGAGGCCAGGGAGGAGCGGTTAGGGCTGCACCGGTGACATGGGCCGACTCGCCAACATCATCACACGCCTCTTTCCACCGCAATATGACGTCTGCAATCGGGTCGAGGCGAGCCATCTCCTCCCCCTTCACGCGCCCCAACTCGACCTCATTCCTGATCAATGAACTATCAAGGGTAGACAGACAGCAGACTTTGTATACTGGGCGGCCTGCGCACCCATATTCATACATCTCGATCAATCAAGACTGCATTTCGTGCGAATCAGACTTTCTGCCTGAACACAGAGTGCAATGACCGTGGAACAATACGCTGATATTAATGCGACTCGGCTACATCGCTCGCGCCGCCGGAAATCTCCCGCAGCCGGTTCGAGACACGCTGCTGTCAGACTTTCCATCTCGAAGCCTTGCCTCCATTTCAGAACAGCTGATTTCTTATGCCTGTTGGGGTAACGTCAGCATCCGTCCCAACACGGTCCTCAATAAAGAGATCCGCGGCAGAGTGAATGAGTACGAACCTTCGAGATCCTGGGTATCGCACATCGTCGCGAGATCTATCCGCTGCATGTGCAGGCACGTTGTCTTGAGGCTATCCCATAGCGCGTACGACGTCACGCCGCGGTTGTTGCCTGATCCTCGGGGGCCGTCACTGTCCTGCAACACAAGTGCGTCCAGGATGTGCTGTGCCGCCTCCTCATACCGCTTTGAACAGAGCAATTAATGATCTACGGGGGCAGAATCTGGCTCGAGCTGGCTCACCCGGAGGTTGATGCATGAGATTCCCAGATTGAATCTACGTGAATGGAGGATATTAGCGTCCTTGGCATCCTACGGAAGGCCTGGCAAAAGGGGGGTGGCCGATCGAGGGCGCGCGGCTGCTCACCTGGCTCGTATGTATGCGGGGTTGATTTCCAACGCTTTATAATAGTATGAGATGGCCTCATCGGCACGACCACCGTTGGCAAGTGTTGCGCCGACGCGGTTGTACAGTAACCAGTCCTGCAATGGGCCCGGTTCAGTTGGGCACTGCCACGGGCAGAAGAACGCGGAAGCACGTACCTCTGGCCGCACGGATAACGCAGCCTGGAAGCAATCCTGGGCGCGGGCATAATCCTGGAATGCGTGCACTTGGTCCCGCTATGCAGAACGAGTTCCGGGCGCGACGCTTACCTCGTTCGTGTTGAGCAGGACTGCGAGCGCAATCTGGACATCTGCGTCGACCTCGTCAGGGCGCGCGACGCCCCTGGCCATGGCGATTAGGCAGCCGATTAGCCGTTGGAACTCATCAGAACCGACGATTGGGGCGCCCTCTTCCTCCTCGAAGGCTTCTACCACCCCACGGTACTTCGTGTTGTGCTCCACCCAGCTCTGGACAGCCTGGTACGTGCCCTGGCGATCGCCCTCATTGGTATACGAGATGGCCAAGGCGAGCCAGGACGGCAGATGGGTGGGGTCGAGCTCCAGGGCGCGTTGCAATGCTTGGATGGCCTGTTGTTCCCGTTCGTTCTCTTGTTGTTTGACGCCGAGCTCGAACCATGCCCGCGCGTTGTTTGGATCACGCTGGACAACTGCCTCCATCTGCAAGACGCTCTGAAACGATAATTCATTAGGAGCTTTGGCTGTGGTTGGACGAGGGTACGCACTTCCGAGTATGAATTCGTTTGCGTCGCGCCACCATGCATGGTATGATTGTAAGAACGTTCTCCCAGTAGGTACGGATTGCCAGACTGGAACTCGTAATGAGCAAGTGGCCTCATGCCGGTTGCTGTTGCTTCGAATCTCTCCCAATCGCGCTGAAGTTGCTGCCACTCCTGAGACGGAACACCGGGCGGACGCGGACCTTGATGGGCCTTCCAGTAGCTGATGTAGTCCTCGTTGTCCTGACGGAAGTATGCCTCGTTCGGGTCCTCCTCAGATCCTGTAAGCGCATCCTGCGCGGGCTGTTGAAGGGATGACGAAGCACCCTGAAGCTGTGAAGCCCCCGGTTCTTGCATGACTGCGGAGAATGAGGGAACAGCCTTGCCTTTGCCCTTGAGGTCAGTCGAGACCCCGAAGCTCTGTCCTTGTCCCATTTGCCAATCTGACGGGGCAGCGACGATGTCATTGCCCTCGACTATGACCGTCCGATCTCGGAGTTGCTTCATCAGCCCGAGAAACTGGCTATTGGCAAACTTGGGGTTCTTCTCATGGTCGACAGACTGGACTAACAGGCCGGCTGTGCGTGCCAGTAGGTCTGCGTCTTGAGGCTGAGCCGTGGATTGGGATTGTTCAACCTGAGTCACAGGTGCTGGAGCTGCCGTCACAGGTATGTGGGTCTGCTCAAATGACTGGAACGCATTGTCCATCTGTTGCTCTGAACAAAGTGTAAGATATATGACGCGTTTATAGGATCATGACTTACGATCTATTTGCAAGCCCTGGCGGAGATTGGGGGCGGCCGTCTGGAGGTTGGGAGGGAGCGCAGACATTTGCGACATTGGGTGTATACCCAGCTGAGGCTGGATACCTATACGGCATTCGAACGGAGTTATTCAAGGAGCTGATCACTATGAGAAAATGGAGCGTGCCTGGGGAGAACGGGCTGTGATTCATCTGCTCCCTGGCAGAGAACGCCTGTGGGGAGGCCGCCTGACGCGAGGGGGCTGCAGACGACTTGTTGGAGTGCACGAGGAAGTCCGAAGCCCATGATGGCCCTTGTACTGAACTCGCGAACGGCTGAGCAGGTGTGAATGCCTGAGGTGACTCAAACGAAGGCGCAGGGAGAGCCGTGCGCAGTGCAGCCAGATCGAAATGCGACTGTCCCATGGGCGGTACTGGAGACGCGTTCTGGCCACCAGCGAAGAAATGCGTGGCCTCCTGGCCGAAGCCTGCAGGTGCACCTTGCGTCGTGCGGAACGTCTGTACGCGGCGCGTGCGGCGTTAGTGACGGCGAAGGCGTAGACGAATGTATGCGTACCCCTCGCGAAGGACCAGCTCTGCTAGCACCAAAATGGTCCTGCAAAGTTGCATGTTACTACGTGCCCACTACGCTGCGCGGTGCCAAGTGCGCGCGCTACGTGCACGTTACCTGCTGTAGACCGCGGTCATCGCCAAAATTTTTGGCGAGGCCCTGGAGCGGGTTTATGGGGCCACAGTCGGCACCGTTGGCTAGAGCTGCAAGAGACATTGTATCTCGGTGTTAGATGGTCGAGAGCAAGAAGTGTGGGGTAGTGTTATGCAAGGAGTATGCTGTGCTGTCCGGCGAGCGGGCCACTTGCGCGTGAAAGCCGAGTCGGTTTACCGGTGGAGCGGTCAAGCACACCGGCTTCGTCGCCTCCGCAACGGGGTCCGGCGTCGGACCGCCGGCCGACACGGACAATCCCCTCAGCACTATCACGTGAAAACCACGATGGCACAGCACGTCTGCGGGTCTCGGCCTCCGGCCCATTCTTCCGTAAGCCTCGCTGCACGACGTCATCGACTGTTTGGCAGATTTTCTGCTCGAACGCAGCTAGAAGTCTCGCCTCGACGCGCTACACACGTCTCTTTTCCGCGTGGGCATATAATCTATGTTGTCTGCACCCACCCCAAACTCCTACTCGTCATTCTATCAGTCCTTTCTTGGTTCATCGATATACTCCACCCCGTGGCGACAAGACACCGCTCCCTACATGAGCACTTGTAGCGAGCTAACCGCGCCTCGAATCAGAAAAGACAAAAGTGGTCTGATACGTGCGAGTCACTCGCAACATTCTCCCGTGGTTCCGGCTGTCTCTTTCTGCATGGTGACCATCCCGACCGCCGAACAGTATCTGGATCACGCATACCTTCCGCGTGTTCAGGTATCTCAGGCATCCTCTCGGAGACTGCGGGCGTTCACCTTACTCCCGCCTCTGTAAGAATGCTGCCTCGCAACTCAGCGCACTCAGCTTTTACTGTGTGGCAGTGCACGGCGCACTTGACCTCGATCCGTGCCAAACTCTGGCTTAAAATCACCAACAGCAATAGCGCATCGGCGATGTTCGCTTCCCATACCCCATAAGTGACGGGGTAGATTATATCAATCGCGGCGTGAAACGAGCGTGCTGGACCTGCACTCTGGCGGAACCTTGTAGACGACACGCGCGCACAGCAGGGCAGCCATGTAGTTGACGCGCCACGATCCCAGTCGCTCGGAACACTTCCATATTGCGCGAGAAGTCTATTTGTGAGGACCCCAGGAGCACCGTCTATCCCAGTTGGTAGCGACAATGGAACGGACGATGCGCGCCACGCCGTGGTCCGAGCGGGTGACATCAAGGCGGCCAATGAGCGGGGGAAGAGCCAGCCAACCTTGATCGTCTTCTATGGGCAAAGCGAAACAGGCCACCGGATATCTGCCAACGCGACGTATTGTTCTCAGAAACGCCGGAGCACCGCGTCCACGCGAGGACGGAGCCAATCTGCGGACCGTGCTGCAGGTACGCCGCGCAAGCGACACGACGTCATTCCGCTGCCCCCGCCCGGGCTCCCCACCCAAATCTCCGTCGCTGCGCGCACGAGGAAATAGGTACACCAGATTATCGGGCGTCCAAACCTGTGCTCGCCCGCCCACGGCCCCTGGTGCCAACAACGCCAACGCACTGCTCCGGTTGTCATGCCACGTGCGGCGGCGGGCCTTGTTTTTTTGGGAGCGAGCTGCACAGATCGCCGCCAGCGGCGCGGCGATATGCGCTGCCCTCGCCAGGGAAAATGGAAGGCCCGAACAGAAAGCAATTAATGACGACTGGCCAGGCTAGCTCGGGCACGCACTGCATCCATTGAACAGCAGGCGGCATGGCACTGCGGTCCGTACTCCTCTGCGAATCAGCCAGACTGGGCGAAAGTTAAAACCGGGGACGTAACAGAAGGGCACTGCGCTGGTAGCTTTAACGCTAAGTGGAAGTCAATCACCGTCCCGGATGGCGCGGCGGAAGCCCCACAGTGCCTAGGACACCGGTCCGAGTCCCCCATATGTTTTTCTGTCCTCGCGCGGCGTTTGTCTATCATCCAATGGGCACTGACAGTGGCGGATTCCTGGAATGTCAAGAGCCTCGAGCGCAGGCGGTAGTGCTGGAACAAATGGGGGTCGTAACACTTCAAATATCGGAGCGGAGGTCGCGGTCTTGGATAAAGGGACGCGAATCATAATTCGCCGGCTGCCCGGTGTGTGAGCCCAGTCCGGCGTCCACGAAGACACCGGGAACGACCGAGGACGACTTCAACATTTTCAGCCGTTTACCATGTCGCCAGAATCTTTTGTAGTCCTAGGGAGATAGTGAAGCGTCCGCGGTGCCAAAGCTCGAGGATGAACAGGTATGTCTCTTACCGTAGACCTCACAGATCACACATGTGTGCAGAGAATCGTCAGATAACTCTGTATAGCGCGTCGTGGCGCCTGCACCTGTACAGTGTCCCGGCAATTATCTCACTAACTCGACAGTGCCCTCTGTTGCCCCGGGGAGGGAGCGGGGCATCTGCAGATTGAAGATGCAGGAGGTTGAAGCTCGCTTGCATTGCACGCTAGGCTCACCACGCCTGCGGCGGTCTTAAACCTGATGGTCCCTGCAAGGTATGCCATGGCACATTCATAGCATCCTGTTGATTTTCCGCATCATCCTTGACCACCAAGTCAATAAAAAAGACACGCCGAAAACTCGGGCAAGAAAGGTGCGGAGAGAGCGTATTGCTGATACCTGCAGCTGTGCACAGCGGGTTTCCAGATGTCCACGTCAGTCTGGCGGATGCGTTACGCACTAACCTGACCTCTCAAAGGACTAGACAGGCTTCACCATACCTCGGGAAACGGTGGTGAAGACCTACACACCATCGCTTCAGCTTACCAGTCCGTCCCACAACACAGACACCGCGCCATACCTGGTCGCGGCTCGGGCCCCCGGCATTGCACGTCTAGTTGTCGAGCTGCCCGCTGCTGTTCGTGAACATGCAAGTATCTATCACGTTTGTCAGCGTGCTCCAGATCCTGCAAGACGACGCGGTAAGTAGGGTATTGAAAGGAGTGTATCTCCACACCTACCAAATTCGCCGACAATTCTGGATCTGCGCGTCGGTCGATATTCCTGCAGGCATCACCGACCCCAAGCGCGAGCGCCTTCTCGTTCTCGCCGTCTGCGAACATGAACGGCAGCGACTCGGTCACCTGGCCACCGGCGCACACAAGAGTACATTCCCATGAGCGGCGTCCGGCACGTCAGTGAGTCGGACGGCTCACTCCCATCAGCGCCCGCCGCGAGAACAACTTGACCTAGTCGCCCGCTACGTGGTGCTGATTGAAATTCGTGCATACCCGGGTCTGCAGCGCACACGCATCGTCAGCGACCCGCGTGCGCTGCAGGAGGGACACCTATCAGCGCGCGGAGGATGTCAAATCTAGCCTAGCGCCGTCCCGGACACGTCGTTGTGCACGTCGGCGTCGAGTCCCTTGCCGCCCCCGCCGCCGTCCTGCGCGGTGATTTGGGGCAGGTTCTCGTGGGCGTCGATAGCGAAGCACTCTCCGCTTAAGGACAGCCTGGCATCGTCAGCTCGGCGCGGCGAGGGCGGGACGCGGCACACCTTGCTTTCGACACCCGAGAAAGCTCCCGCGACGGCCCCCGCGACAAACACAGCGGTGCGGTGGACACGGGCGCCGCCGCGGTGCTCGTGGCGGCCTTCGTCGCCGCCGCCAAGACCGCCGCTGCGGACGTCATCCGCTCCACAGGGGTCGGGGACCCGGCCACGGCGACCGGCTTCAGGGCCACGGCGCGGTGGACCTGGTCGCCGTGGCAGGCGCAGCGAACTCGGCGGCGTGCGCCGAGCCCGCGTGTCCGAGCCAGAGCCGTCCGAGTCAGAGCCAGGGTCCCTCGACGTGTTGTTGCCATTCGTGCCCGCGCAGGCGGGGCGGCGCACTTCGTCGGCCGCCGGCCGGGCGTGGTCGATGCGCGCGCCCGCGTTACTCGGCGTGGCTCCCTACCGCTGCCGCCCCCGGAGGAGGGGGGGGGGGGGAGAGGGGGTGCCCGCGGGCGCAGGTGCAGGTGCAGGCGAAGCGAACGCGAAGAGCTGCGTCGTCGCCCCCGCGCCGTCTGCACGCAACCGCAACCGCATCAGAACGCGCACAGCGCCGCGCCTACGCGGCACGCACGCACCGCCCCCAGCCTGATGCGCGTCGCGTCGCATCGCAGTGGCGTATGTATGTGTGTATGTATCTATCAGCATCAGAAGAGCAGCAGGGGCGGAGATCATGATGCGTGCGTGTGCGCGGACAGGACGCGGTGTGCGCTCACGCGGCCGCCGCACGGGAAGAAGAAGAAGAGGGTTGGCCTGGAGGCGCGGGTCAAAGTTCTCAAGCAGCCACTGGTCTGCCCCGCGCGCGCGCACGAGGAGCGCCTGCCGGTGGTGCGCACGTCCGTCCCGCTGCTGCCCTGCGCTGCCGTCGCGCGGGGACCAGGTCAGAGCGCAGATCACCCGCAGTTGGCGGCCGTCTGCGCGCAGGCAATGGCCCGGAGTTGCGCGGCGCTGGACTGACAGCGCGGCACGATGGGCGCGGCGGCGGCCAACGCGCGCGTCGCACCTACGCGGCCGAGCATGCTCGTCGGGCGGTCGGTGCGCCCCAGTTCAGAACTGGCGCTGCAGACGCGATACCTGCGCCGCACAGCACAGCACGGAAGCACGGAAGCACGCGCCGCACGCATCGCGCGCCCAGATAAATACGTGCCAGAAGAAGAGAAGCGAAGCTTGGGGTCGGACAGGAATAGTGCACATGACAGACAGAGAACGGCGCGCCCGACGCGCTGGCGGACAGGCGCACGCGCGCGCTGGCGGGGGAGCAGCGCAAAGGAAAGAGGGGAAAGGGGAAAGAGAAAGAAGAATCAAAGGGGAGGCTGGTGCCGCCGAGTCTGCGTCGGCGCGCCCTGTATACGTACGAGCTGGGCGCTGAGCGCATTCAAGTTGGAGTTACACGCCAAGCCCTCTGCGAAAACCGCAATGATCATGCACGGCCAACCTGAGACAGAGAGATAGGAGAGAAGCTGAGGCTGGCGGCCGCCGAGTCTGCGTCGGCGCGTCCTGTACGAGCTGGGCGCTGAGCGCTGAGCGCGTTCAAGTTGGGGTTACACGCCAAGCCTTCTGCAAAACCGCAACGAACGATATCGATTATGCACGGCCAACCAAGGCTGGGCACCCTGGCCC